>LPNX010902508.1:87007-303995 GCA_001517045.1 Pseudotsuga menziesii | reverse complement strand
GACTGATGCAATGGGTGATTTTCAGCAGTCTAAGCATTTAGAACATAAATTGAAGAATCCAGTAAACACAGCAAACACTTTGAAGGCCCGGAATGAAACTTGGGAAAGAGAAATACATAAAAAGTATAAATTTTTATGAGACACAATTTCGAGATATTTTTTTTTTTAAAATTCCACAGGCGTCGCTTAAGCAACGGTTTCCTCTGTCGCTTTTCTGACGGCTTTTCTGGATTTCCGTCGCTTTTTCGACGCCTTTTTTTGATAGCCGTCGCTTATCCGACGGTTGAAGTGTCGCTTTTCCGACGCCTTTTCTGGATTGCCGTCACTTTTCTGACGCCTTTTTGATCACCGTCGCTTATCCGACGGTTTCAGGTGTCGCTTAAGCGACGGTTATGGAGGCTATTTTAAAAAAAAAAATTCTGCCGTCGAAAATATTCTGTCGCTTAAGCGACACTTTACATTTAAGCGACGGTTACGTAGGTGTCGCTTAAGCGACGGTTATTTAAGTGTCGGATCACCGACGCCAGGTTTCCGACACTTAAGAAAAAATCAAAGTGTCGTACATGCGACAGGAAAGTGTCGAAAATCCGACATGACGGCCGTCGAATTTTGGGTCGAAATGTAGTAGTGCATCTATCAAAACTTCCTAACATTTCTAACATTCTTAAAATTCTCAAATTTTCAACACTAAAAATATGTTACATAAACAAACATACATAAATTTACTAATACATATATTCATATAATTGCACCTATCTAAACTTCCTAACATTTCCTAACATTCATTCTTAACATTCATTCCTAACATTCATATATTTTCACCTATCAAAACTTCCTAGTTCCTTTCCTAACATTTATTCCTAACATTCATGTATATTTACACCTTTCAAAACTTCCTAGTTCCTTTTCGAACATTCATTCCTAACATTCATGTATACTTGCACCCATCAAAACCTCCTAACATTTCAAACATTTTTCTAACATTCATTTCTAACATTTCTTGGACATTGATTCCTAACATTCCCCACATTGATTCTTAACATTACATTGCACCTATCAAAACTTCCTAACATCAATACAACAAAAACTGGATTTAGCGTCTCTTTTTTCATCCTTTTTTGCGTCTAGGCCATCTTTCAGTGTATTTTTCTTCATTTTTTGGACAAAATGGCGCAATTTCATGGGTTGGAACTGTTTTAGGTGTTTTTTGTGTCCTTTTTCTAAATCTGGCGCAGATTGCGGCATAATTTGCATTGGGTTTTGCACCATGTTATGCGCCAGGTTTTGCATCAGGTTTTGCGACAGGTTTTCAGCCTAGTTTTGCACCTAATTTTGCGCCTAGTTTGTACATCTACTCTTGTTGCACCCCCTTTTACGTCCATGTTTGCCTCAACTTTTACACCCTTGTTTTCATCCACTTTTGCATCCTTTTTTACATCCACTTTTGCATCCACTTCTGATTCTTTTTTTGCAATCCTTCATGTGCCAAGTTTAGCATCAAATTTTACATCCTGTTTTGAGTCTAGTTTTTTATCTCATTTGGTTTCAGTGATTTTTGCATCCATTTTTTCGTCCACTTTTGTAACCACGTTTTCATCCCTTTTTGCATCCCATTTTGCATCCATGTTTATGTCTTTTTTGCATCTACTATTGCATCCACTTTTGTCGCATCCCAATTCACACCCATTTTTGCGCTTATTTTTACACCCACTTTTGCTTCAACTTTTGCATCCACATTTGCATATTTTTTTGCATCCAATTTTACATCAGTTATTGCATCTCTTTATGCATCCATTTTTGCATCAACTTTTGCATCCACATTTGCATATTTTTTTGCATCCAATTTTACATCAGTTATTGCATCTCTTTATGCATCCATTTTTGCATCCACTTTTGCATCCGGTTTTGCGTTGGGTGTTACGACTACTTTTGCATCTATTTTTGCATCTACTTTTGTTGCGTCCACTTTCACATCCAATTTTGTATCCAATTTTACATCCATGGTTGTATCCACTTTTGCACTAATTTTTTCATCATGTTTTGCTTCCATGATTGCATCATTTTTTGCATCCACTTTTGCATCACCTTTTGCATCCATTTTTGGTGCACCCCATTATGCACCCACTTTTGTGCCTACTTTTGTTGCATCCTTTTTTGCATCCATGTTTTTATCCACTTTTGCATCCAGTTTTACACCCAGATGTTGAAGACGAAAATGAGGATAATGATTATGATATTGAGGATGGTTATGGTGATGATGATAATGTTGTTGATAATGAGGAGAACGATGACAATGATGATGATGATGATGATTATGATGATGAGGAGGAGGAGGAGGAGGATAATGGCAATGACGACATTGTCGATGATTATGATTGCAATGAAATGAATGATGATGATGGTGATGATGACAATGACAATGATGATAAATACAATGAGAATGATGATGTTGATCACCTTAGAAAATAAGTTGTTATTTGTCATGCATAAATTGTGTGTGTCCTCCATGACCCTTTTCCACTAATCACATATTTTGGGTAGATGCTATTTCTTATGCCAAAGGTAATGATGAATAACTGATGAAAATGTCAATAATGATGATGATGATGATGATGTCAAGGACAATGGCGATGATGATGACATGGATGATGATTATGCCGATGATGATGACTATTGTGATAATCACGATGAAAATGACAAAGATGATCATGATGATCATCATTTTCATCATCGTCATCATCAAAAACATCATCACTGTCATTGTCATCTAGTTCATCATCGTCATCATTTAAAGCACATGGGATATGTTTACCATTTAAAGCATGCATAACAAGTGGGATTATTCTAAAACACCCCACCAAAGTACAAAATTCAAACCATGAGGGAAACATAATACTGAAATTGTTCCAATTTTCTTTCTCCCAACAAAACATGCTTCATTTTAGGGAATTATGTTAAAATCCATACATTCATAGTCCATCCATACTATACTTGTAATAAATGTAAATATAATACTTAACTAAATTTATAAAATAGGTAAATATTTTATAAACACCCTTATGATATATAAACTTCTTTCACCTTAATAATGGTAAAATATGTAAATATAATAATAATATATAATTAATATAAATATGTTTCTATAGTTCATATGTTAAAAGATTTAATATAAATAATATATATAGTTCATATGCTATGTGATTTAATATAATTAAATATATACACATATTATTTACTTATACATTATACAAATTAAAATATAAACTAAAACCTATGAAGTTTCATAGGGAGGCGAAGCAAAACATGAAGAATTTTTCAAATATAGATCTATGTACAACTACCCATTTCCCAAAGGGGCTTCTGCTAAATCAATCTATGGATTCGGGGTTATGAGTATCAATTTGGTCCGTCTGGTTTGTCCCCAATTCGACCATGAGAGGATTTAATATTATTCTGCCCATGAGGACTTCTTAGGGCACCCAGTTGGCAACGTGGGTGTTTTGATTCTCGGTCCAGGCCATTCAAAGCTTGGTTTTTCGGGATGGATCAAAGTAAACTAGGAGCTCTACCATTGTTGATGCCTCTACTGTCTTTGTCTTAGATGTTGCTCTCTTAGATACTATATAATATATACCTATGCTAGTGGTGCTACTGATGCTAAGTCACCAATATTTAGATCGCTATCTCGCGATTAGACTTTGTATTACTACAGATTGGCATTTACAAATATGTTTTATGAGAGGGATTCACACATATGGACTAATTAGGAATAGCTAGGATAAGACCCATCCAGGAGACCTAATATGAGTAGCCATACCTAAAAATATATGAGGGTACATAAATTACGGGGACAAGGGGCCAAATCCATACGATCATTCGATGCTGAGAACGAACTGGGTGAGCCTGCTCTGTTATATGGACGGGCGCGCAACACTGCGAAGCTTTGTATTTATAACAAGCGGATCTCGAACCGCTTATTACTCAAGTACCAGTCATGATAATGCTTTCTGATGGAGCCTCTGGATGACCTCCCAGCTTCTAGCTTCCACATTTCGTTAAAGAAATCAATGCATTTTCCTTCAATAGGACCATTGAAGATGGAGAGAATTTGGAATTGAATCAAAATAATGAAGAGGGAAAGAATTGGGTATTGAATCAACTCATGTGGCTTATTTATAATTTTATGTTAGGTAGCGTGATTTCTAAGAAAAAATGCAAAGGATTCTCCATCGTTGTTGTATTTTCCTATTTATCTGTTACACCCTGTGTAGAATCTTCTACGACCATATTTTGCTTATAGGACAAATGTAAATGTTATGGCCTAAGGCTATGTCTTTTGACCTTGCCATTTCTCAAGTTACCACTAGTGGAAAATGAGAGATTAGTGACCACAAGACCGAAAAATTTGGTCACCACAGTTTTTTGAAAGGGATAAATGACCAAAATTGATAATTCTAAGTGAGCTAACTAAAAATGACCAAGATAAATGACCACTTTTGGTCACCATATAAAACGACCAAGATAAATGACCAAATTTAATCATGGGATATCTAGACTACAAATGACCAGATAACAATTGGTCATTTTTTTTGTCATTTTTAGTTGTGTCACTCTAGCAATGGAAAAAATTACAAATTTGACAATGAATTTTAACATTTTACTAAATTCTAAGACTACAGATGGATTCAGAGATCCCTTAAGGGGGTCTTTGAATCCATCTGCAGTGTTAGAATTTAGTAAATTAATGTACTACCACAACTCAACATGAATTGATCAAATATATATAAAATACACATAATTGGTTAATAATATATCAATTATAAATATATATATGTAGGTTATATACGTCAAACATTACATGTTCTCTATTGATATTTGTCTTTACATAGCTATCTAAGCTATAGTACATATATGACTAATTATGTATACGCTATGACATAAGGTTTTTTTAACGATGACGCTTTACAACATAACAACTTTATGCTTCTAAGGCATGTATATAATATATTTACACGTCGCTATCATAACTTCGACATATATTTACTTGTCCCTACTAGATTAGCTATCATAATCAAGAAAGCTTGATATTACTTATTTTTCCCTAAGTAATCAAAATAAGTAACTTACTTTTCTTTCATAATAGTAACCATAAGCATCAATTTACTTTATTTTCACTCTAATACCCCAAAGTAACAATTTAGTTTCCTTAATAAATGTAAACAAAACATTCTTTTCTTACACGTGCAAGCCTTTGCTGTAATTACACCGAAGGTGTTATTTAAGGGATGGTACCCCTCGACTAATCATTGTATGTCCACATCATATAAGGAGATTCCAACAATCCTATGCTAATTAATGCAGACTGCAATGATCCTGTGCTACCCCGCTTCACTGCCTTATAGGACTGCACTGATGCTCTGCTGCACCGCTTCACTGCCTTACAGGACTGCATCTTCTTATAGTGTTTTCCATAGCTGCAGTTGTTATTATGACCTGTTGATGGTCTGCAGTTGTTATTCTAACCTGTTGATGGTATGCCTCATAAACCAAAAATTCTCATTTCGGTATTTACCTTCCACACCATGACTTTGAAGCAGGTCAACCATCCCCAGTTCTACTCAATAACAACTTAATCCACCAGCCATGATTAAGCTAGCCTCATATTTTTAACTTCCCTTATTATTTGAATTGTGATTATTATGCGTCTTAACAAGAGTCCCCTTAGATAGCAGATTACAAATAAATTATTCCATAAGAAATTGTAAACACATGCATACTCATACCTACAACCTATGAATTCCTCCTCTGCCCAAAAAAATGGCTACGACTTGCATTCAGTCATGAAAATTCCTAAATCTGGCCATATTTATTTCCACAACTAAGGAAAAGGATGATTTGAAGCCACCAATGTCAACTCCAAACCTGGGACAAGATTTCTCCATGCGAGATGTTTCCCTTGGACAAGATTTCTCCGGAGGCAAACTCATGGCAAATTTCCTTAACTTATCTACTTCAAACCTATAAATTTGTTGAAAATACATAGATATAATTAGTTACTATGTTCGTGGAGAATGAAGGATAATAAACCCACTGTAAAATCATAAATAATGCTAATACAAATTCAAAGTGAATTGATGTAACTACACAAAATTGATGAGAAAACTGCAAATCACCTCAGAAAAAACGTATTCATGCATGTTAAGATCTGCAAAATGATGTAATAACCTACCCATTAAGAAAATAAAATCCATTTCTACAATTTTCATGAGTTTTTGAGCTGGTTAACGTAAAACCAACACATTCTAAACTTCGCAATCGAACTGATATTGAATCACAGATGCCTAGCCTCGGGACTACCAAATGTTATGGATTTCTTCTTTCATTTTTATTATAAAAACCCTATATTAGAAAGCAACTCAAACCTAACGTCCTAGTAACTTCCAAATTGTAGTGACAACAAAGATTTGCCAGAAGTATTTTTTGCTTGTTTGAATACTTTGGCTGTCCAAATATAAGAACAACAACAACTAGAAGATTAAACCTTGGAAAGGATGCAACTAGCATAGAATTTTCCTCTGTGTCTGCTACCACCGATATTAATTAATGAATATCATCCATCTTAGCATTAAATAACAGTCATGTCTTTCTTTATAAGCTGGTATGTTTGTGGTGTACAAACTATGCATTTGACCAATGCAATGCAATCAGAATCTTGCAGTAGTGTCCTTGACCTCACATAGAGAGGGCAATTCAGGGGAAGAGAAGTTCAGCTTTTAAACTATACTATGAACATAGTTTTTTCAACTTTTCCATACTAGTGTAAATCCATGCTAAATTAAGATTTCTTCTGCATTCAAAACTTGTTTTTTATAATTCCAAATCAAAATTATTCGAGAAAACATAGATTGTTTTTATTATTTTATTAAATATGTGGGTTCTTACCTAATTGAAATTTTGTACATAGGATTTCTATTTTAATTTTTTCAAAACTTGATTGAAATTTTGTTTCAAGAAAAAGACAAGATTTATATTTTAATTTTTTCGAAAGACAGGGGATTTATATTTTAATTTTTTCAAGGATAATAATAAATGAAAGCAAAAATATTAAAGTATAATTGATGGTATTTGGATCTCCTTTATTTTATAAATGTATTTTTACAAGTGGAAATATTGAACCTAACGAAGTTATGATGGGATACTACGGCTACCAATCAGTCTTCTTCTTTTCAAGTAAAATGGGAAAACCACCCTTCATGCGTGCAGTCAAGTTGTGAATGAGCTTTGGATTTCCCATAGCCTCATATATTCTTCACCATTTTCTTTCACATCATGTCCACCCTATGCTACATGAATTCTCTAAAGCATGAATTATCTAAGGAAACCATACTCGCAGGAGATGGATCTGAGTAGGGCTCGACGTTGCGGTGGTAGCATTGTGCTCATCTCAGGCTAGCATTGTTTCTCTCATTTTATGTTACTTTCAGAACTCAACAAAAATTTGAGACAAATTTATGTGTCGTCAGCACATCTCTCGCAGAAGTAGACATGTTAAGATTCATTTCTTCATATTTTCATGGATTTAGCCGAACCTTGGTGGGTGAATAAATTTCATTCTTTGGCCTTACTCTTTTATAACCTACTCTTTCGTGCATGAATTTTATAGTCTCATACAATATGGCTTACTACAATACTTCAAGTTAGCTATAAAACTTCATTACTTTAAAGAATATTAGATTACAAATCCATGAGCGTTACAAATTGCCTTCAGTCAAACTTATTTGGTGGCAAATGTTATTGGGATCTACGTGCATCTTTTGGTCATGTAATTATGTGTGAAGATAGAAGGGAAAAATAAATTCAATGGAATTGGTACATCTATCAAAACTTGTGTCCCCTGAGCTACAATATGTGCACAGAAGGGGGTGGGCTTCTGCATCCATTACGTCATGAAAATTAAGCAACAAGTTACTAATGGACACCCTGACTATATAATATCGATATTCAATACGAAGATTAACTTGGGATATTAAAAAATTGAAACAAAATATTTTCTTCACCTCTCAACCTTATTTGGCCATTCAATGATCTTCAATACAGTACATGAGATTATAAGAGGACATATGCGAATGGTCGACATGAAAAATGGCGTCGCTTTTGCAAATTATGATGTGCAGAAATTGTCATGTCTCGCATAGTTCAAGTTTCAATTTCAAATGTACAGTATCTCCACGTCCAGGTCAGGTCTTAGTTTCAAAGGTATAGTTCCTCCACATCCAGGGGTTTCGAGGTTCTCTAAAGCTACCTAAAACTTCGAAAACTCCTATAACTATGCCCCTTGGATTTTTGGACTTTTTTGCTTTGTAAGACTCCATTGGAATTCAAAGGATCGAGGCAAAAACATTTAATGGTAAAAAATTGCAACTGCATATCATGTTGAATGCTAGCTTGTGTTAGCAAACTATAGAAATTACTCAAAATAATGCATTCACAAAAGAAATCCAACACAATTTGGATCCAATTTGCATATAAATTAATAACAGTTCCAAGTCCAACCAAGTACAAAAGACAAATATTTAAGGAGATAATTCTCATAACAATGGGAAATACAATAGGGGATAGGAAAATTATTAACTTAGCTTTAAAAAGTGGATTTCAACAACAACCTCTGAAAATTATTATTATTATTCCAAGAATACCCATCATTTTTTGTTTAAGAAAGAGGATGTTAGTTGTGCACAAAAATCTATTTTTGAAATTAGGAACTACAAATCCATAAGAGGAGGGTAATTTCAGATATAATATATACCAAATTATAAGTTGAAAATCTTAAGGTGATATACAAAATGATGAAACAAAACATGAGTTCTTATTGCACCAATTTAAGGGAAATCCCAGGATTTACTTAGTAACCAAAACATTGAGTGTATGTTATTTAACATCATGAAATGTATACTCTTTTATACCCAACATTTAATAGGACAAATTTTAGAAAAGTAATGAAATTAACTAGATATCACCATTTAGTCAACTTCCAATAGACACAAAATAAGCATTCCTTGTTAACAGACCAACAAGCATCCAATAGATTATTGAATGGAAGAATCAAAGAGTTGGAGAAGATATAAACTGAAACCACATTAAGTATGTTGTGTAGTGCATTTGTATAGTAGAAATGAAAAATGAAGGAAACAATTGAAGTTGAACAAAAATATATCACTAACCTAAATTAGGTCGCCCATTACTTAGATATTTTTTGTTGAGTTCGGTTCCAGGCCCTATGTGAACACAATCCTCTTTGCATCCTACTTTGAGGCAATATGCATTTTAAAATATGTTTGTAATGGTAATGGAACTTGACACTTTTCTACAGCAAACTAAAACAATATCATTGATTGTAGTGATTTTGTAGATCGAATGAAACAACCATGATACTTCTTTGAACCGTATACAATTTCAATACTAAATAAGCACCAATGGTCAAATGTTCCAAAGAACCTTACACAAAATACCAAATGATTTATTACCTAACAATACCCATAAATCTCACTAAGGATTATTTGAACAAGGGAAACATAAATAAACTACAATGCTAAACATACTGCAAGCTACAAATAACCATATGAATGGAGCAAGTACAAGCATAGAATTAGAATACTGTAGTATTTCAAAACAAACAAAATCCACAAACATAGTCAGTAAAGTTATCAAAACCATCATAAAAGAAGATGGATAATACACAATATCCCATTTTTATCAGTAAGACATCAACATTTAAAATTTCCCCATAGAAAATTCACTTCATTAATATTTACAACATACATTTAGGAGTGTATTGGTGTTTATAACTCAAAAACTGATTGGGAGTAGTTGAATAATGCACATAGATCTCATAGAACAATACGGACCATCCATTTAAGCCATGGCATGATTTCTCTCATTTTAATCGTCAAACTTAACAAATCCATAACCTTTTGAATGGATTGTGGTGGGTGCATTACCATCTTAGCAAATCCAATAGACATGTATCGAATTTGAAAACTATCTTGTAAAAGACAATATATGATATCTGAAGCCAAATATCCTACAAATATAGAATGCTTTAGTCTTTTTACAAGGCATATTATCCTAAATTGAAAGAGGCCCAATTTAATCTACACACAACTTTCTCTCATTTTTTGAAACATATCGAAATTGTCTTCTGTGTTTCATTTCTCCCACTTTGGGGGTATGCTAGTATAGCTTTGTTTAAGCATACCATTTTTATGTTATTAGCACTTTCAACATTTTTCTTCTAGGATAGATTCATGAATATGTTCCAACCCGTTGAGGATAATTCCAAAGTATGACTATACTTTGCGTGCCGTTTAGGCCGGTGTGGCCACCCACGGGAAGGCACTCAACTGCCACGCCGAGGAAGGGAGCAATTATCCAACGACTCACTGGTATTTCCTATATACTCCACCTCTTGTCATCAAGTAAGCATTGAAGGGAAAATATATAGCTTATCTGAAATTACGTATATAGATAATAGAAATTGGTGACCAGAAAAACTCATTTTTTATTTAAGGCTCCGTATCCAAGCACCAGATTGGTTTGTTCCAATAGATCCCAAAGACATTTTCTAAACGGAGTCCGACTCATCATGTATGGGGTTGTCGCCCGATACTCCATAAGATGTAAAATAAGTTCCTGCTATAGTTCCACCTTTCCAGCTTACACCTAAATCTGCAAGTCTACGCTAAATTTGGTGGGCATGCCAAATTTCAATCTGTATGTTTTTTTATCCTTCCCTTCAATGCATACACGATGCAAGAACCCGCTAGATTGTTTACCCCATTCAGGAATCCCTGAAACCTACTCCAACTTCAGATCTTGTTCAAGGAGATATTCAGCAGCGAACTGCCACAAGCTCTGTTGAGGTAAGACTACATTTATCATCGATACTGCATTTTTTATCGGATCAATGCCTAAATTGAGAAAATAGTTTGTAGGCCATTACTATTAACCTACAGGCCCTTCAATGCATACACAATGAAACGATGCAAGAATCCCCTAGAGCATTTACCCCATTCAAGAAGCCTCTGAAACATACTCCAACTTCAGATCTTGTTGGAGGAGATCTTTAGCAGCTGATTGCCACAAGCTCTATTGAGGTAAGGCTACATTTATCATCAATACTATTCAGTGCGAGTTATTTTCCATTTATGTTTAGTGTTGATGGTGATATCCTTTCTGCATTTTTTATCGGATCGATGCCTAAATTGAGAAAATAGTTTATAGGCCATTTCTATTAACCTACAGGCCTAGTACGATCCTTACAGGATAGCATGTGATGACAAAAAAAAGCAACCAGTATAAACCTCCCAAGCCACCGTACGAATATGGATGCCTACAAAAACAGGGTTGTGTTTAAACCTTGAGCTTCCTCTGCTAAAAAAATACCTATCGGATTTCTACTTGGGTCAACTTGTTGAAACCAATGTTTTGTTCTCCGCTTGGACTACTGTGAAAACATACAAATATATATTGTTTAATATGCTTTTCATTTTTGAAATTTCATGTCCAGAGTCGAGGAGGACCTATGTTTCATATTTACACTATATTTTTCAATGCACATGAATTTTTTGATGGGGTTTGAAATGTATTCTCATGGGTTTTCTATTATTTTTTTATGCTTCTACATATTTTCTTCCATGTAATAAACTTATTGAAAAATCCTACTCTGAATGATTCTTTTAGGGTCCACATATTTTTGACTATATATCAACTTACTGAAAAACCTTACTCTCTGAATGGTTCTTTCAGGTCCTCATAGGGCTTAATGTCTCTTCTTTCAGGTTTCCTGGTGATGTTATAGAATACATATAATATTTTAGAGAGTTTGATATATTCCCTGTCTATTCTTCATTTATATCTTTCACCAAGTCTAAACATCTTTTGCATTTATAGCTTCTACCCCTATCAGTTACATATTAAACATGCAAATTTGTGATTCTTGAACAAACTGTATTTTAACGTTCAGTTGTCTATATTTCCTTCATCAAGATGCAAGATGCACTTACACATCACCAAGCCAACAAAGACAGAGTCCTATGGCGGTTTAATTGTTTGTACATGATTCAACAGGGAAGGGTATGTCACTAGCATTTGAGAAGTTTTTCAAAGTTCTTTTTCCAGGAAAATTCCCAAAGAATCATGAAATCCATTATGAGCGATGAGTCCCAAACACTAGTTCTGTTCCAAGCCACCATTGTGGAGAGCCTTTCTTTTTCACATGTGAGTTAACCTCTCAACCTCAGGATAATTTTTTGAATTTTATCAATAATGTTAACATGCATCTGCTTGCTTACTCTTACTTACAAGGAATATGCTTATGCTTTCTTTCTAGTTTTCTATGCAATATATGCCATTTTTTCTTGTTGGAGGAGATATTGCCTTATGCCCTATCTTTCCACAGGCCCTAGGTATTTCTTCACGGCGTGAGATTGGTCACTATTACAATTGGGGTTACTAATAAGTTTTTTTTGTTCCTTGACTCCTCCCATTTCTTTGTAGGTATCATCTTCGGATTTTCTTTAACCTCAAGAGCCCCTCCTCCAACATGACCATTTGCAAAATAGCTTCCCCATTTTCCTCATCTGGGTGAGTCTTAGACCCTTCATGCTGTATTTTCCTACTGGATTTTCGATTTCCATTTCTTCTCTGTTGATGAATGGAAAATATTCTCGATGGGATATACATACATACATAATTAAAATTTTTAAGATAATAACTAATTCAAGCCTGGGTTATATGTTCACATGTGGTTGATGAATGGGTGAACACGATTTGCATCTAGGGTTTGCGTTTTTTCCAGGTATGCATCTTGGTTTTCCTTTTTTATTTTATTTACCACTATGGGTATCTTATTTAGAATAAGGTGTACATATATAAGACATATTTATTATTAGAACCTGAGGTTAGAGCTCTATTTGAACTGTATGATAAATGCAGAGGGTGGAAATATATAACTCATGACGTCTTTTAATTTCTATTTGTATATGTGCAATTGTTGATGTAAAACTCAGTTTGTCAATTTTCTGAAATAGGACTCATTTCTACTTATACCATATGTATTTTTTTTATGAATGATATGGTCGTTGGGTGTGGAGAGTCCACTGTAGTTAACAATGCCATTCAAAGTTGCATCAAGCTACCTAAGAATCCAGTTTTCATGATTGATCCAAGAACATCGAAGTGTAGTACCATTTCCTTAGAGAGAGTGTTTAGAAGGAAATAATGGTATCTAATTTTCTTTTTAATACAGAGCAAGTGTCGTTAGGATTAATTACCCATATTCTAGATGCTGAAGTCATCGATCTTGGAACGACATGCCCATAGTCGTTGGGGAATCTGGTAGTTCATTGGGAAGAACTACATAGTCATTATGGTAATGTTGTAAGAGATATTATCACGAATCGTTCCAGCGAGCCTTTGGCTTAGCATTGGTATCCTTGGATTGTTTATTTATGAGGATGTTGCACTCTCCATTAGAAAGTTTGAAAACATTGGCCAAATGAGAGATAGAAGTATTCCATGCTACTGTCATACAAAAGAGAATAAGTTTCTTATCTGCTTGTCTCACTTAAGCTACTTCCCATGATCACTGGCCATTGGTATTGTCTGCAAAGGTGTCCTAACCAGTATGTTATCATGACTCTGTGTGTGAATATTTATTTATTTATTTATTATTCACTCTTGTGCCCTGCATAGGAGCCAGAAAATTTGTGGGTATATTCTGTCCAGTGTAGTTGAATTGAATGGGTGGTTTAGATGGAAAACTAGTAGAGAAAACATCTTTGATGTCGAAGTAATAAGCTTTAGAATGGAAACAATGGGGGATACAAAGGATATATTGTTAATACTTGCAACAAATCGGGTTCCATTAGGGCCTTCACAAGACTGGCCAAGACAAGGAAGCAGCCCTAGGTCTATGTTGAATAAGAGTTTCTCATATACTTTTTTAGGGACTTCAATTGGGTGGTCTGGTGAAGCCAAAATTCGAAGGATGCTTGTAAATGTATTGGCACTCTAGGTGTCATTATAGAATGGGAGGTTGCGAAACACTAGGGGAAAATAAGTATGGGCTGCCTTTGTATTCTAAAATAGCAGTGGTTGTGCTGTTATTGAATGGAGCAGAATGTGAACTGGAGTATGCCCAGGAAGCCATGTAATACTTCCCAAAATGCTTATTGGCAGTGAGAAGTACATCAATTATTTTCCCTGGACCTAACATCATCACCTTTATTGTGTATGGCTTCGTGTAAGATGCATCTAAGCAGACAATGATAAAGTCATGGTGGGCAACTGAGAAAAAAAATTCAGTATTCAGAGCGACGTTAATGATCATGAGAAGATAGGTTTGTCCATATGTAACAAGAAGCTGAAAGGTATCTGCATTCATGGCCAATATAGAATTTGTTTGAAGCTGAAAGGTATCTGCAGTCATGGCCAATATAGAAGTTGTTAAGTTGTTAGAACATTTCACCGATATTAACATCAAATATGAAACATCTGTTAAAGTAGCATTTGATTAAATCAGTGGATCATTAGACTTATTAAACTTTGAATTTAAAGATTTGAGAAGTAAACTTTTCTGCTCTATAAAATTTACATAAAATTGATTCTAATGGATTCAAAATTAAAATAAATTTACACATTTAAATATCAAACAAAACACAACAGTGTCTTAATTATGTGACGTTTAGCTTTTTGGTTCATCTTTGTGGGTAGGGTCTAAACATCCAACTCAACATCAAGAAAATGTTAGTGGTATTCTACAATGTTAAAACCACTCAATTGGATGATGGATTACGTGCTTCAATTTTGTGACATTTATTTTCAAAGTGGACAAGAAGGAAATCTTACAGGACTTGCATTGAAAAATTGTGTATATTCATTTGCTAAAAAATAAAGTTGATTGGATTAACTGCATAAATAGATACCTGTTACAAATTTAAAAAAAACAAGGAGCGAGCCACTGGACACGGCTTAAATAACTTATCCTTGCTTGTCTGATTTTGTGCAATGCAATAGTTCTGCAACATCATCGATGCTAATGCCATACTCATTGTTGCTTTTATATCATCTGGATTTTGAAGGACATTCGGGTGCGAGGGAGGTGCGCACATACATATGCATAAAACATATATTGAAAAACGTAAAACTTCTACAAATCAAAAATAAAATTTGTGTATAATATAAAAAACATAAAACATAAAACATGTGATATGATCTATAAAACTAAACTTAATACCATTGGACAACATTACTTTGCAATTTATATGAAGGGTACATAGCTGTGTGGGGTATAAATTTGAGGAACATTAGTAGGCTTACATTCTATATTTTGGCACTAGATGCACAATTTGGATCTCTATAACAATTTGGCAAGCAATAGAAAGAACAAATCAAACCTTTGTACAACTACATGACATAAATTATATAGAATGAATTTCTATATCAGCTAGCTAGCATGAAATAAGTAGGTCAGATTATTAGGATAACTTCCTGACATATTCATTTAATAGATTGCATGGCATGGAAATTGCTTAATTCAATCAGATTGTTGGGCATCAAGGATGCAGATCAATCCTTCAATTAAGAATATTAGGCATGGGATTAGACTGTTCAAATCATAATTTCAGATTGTTTTGAGGGCACTCTCAAGTTTAGTTGTGGGTCCTTTCTTGCACCCGTCATGTGTACCTTGGAATGGGGAGGTGTGTTGCTATGATAGGGAGATGCTCCAGTACTATTTTAAAAATGTTGTCTTAGATTTAATTATGCATGCTTGTTAAAATCTATAGCTTGAGTTAAAGAACTCGCACACTTCTTTTATCACAGTTTCTTGCTTTTTAGAATTACTCCTATCTGTCATGTTTTATTTATAAAATAGAAATATTTTTGCAACATTTTTTTTTAAATATCATAATAATCATGGGATATGGATCCGATTAAATATTTATTTGATTAGTTGTTCTCTTGTGGTATAGCTCGAAGGATTTGTCAGAACATTGACTACTGATGGTGACCATGAAAAGATATCAACAATAATCAATGTGGTAACGCGTGAATTTGCTTCCTCCCCTCAAGCAAACCATCAAAAAGTATGTGATACAGAGATGTCATTACCTTGAATATCCATCTAAATCTTATAACAAGTTGATATTGTTTTCTTATTAATGTTCTGCATTTCTATTGACACACATTTGAACATGGAAAAATGTCAAAGCAAAATTCTTTGTAGTAATAAATTTGCAGGGGGTGAAAATTTTGGTTTTGAGATTGTGGCAGAATAATGTTTGCTGTAGTGAAGGCCTGCATCTTTTGAAAATAAAATTTCCCAGTGGGCAATGTTGTTTGTTCTACAATATTAAAATATAGAAATGTCCTTCTAAACAGTAATCTAATTGTAAGTTTGGATTTTCTAGGGTGGTTTAATAGGTTTGGCTGCAACAACTGTTGGTTTGGCATCAGAAGCTGCTCAAGATCGGGAGGGGAGTGCTGTTTTAGCAGGCCTTGTTTTACCTCATAGTATTTTTCATGTGTCAAGAACTTTGAAAAGTGGAAAGTCAATAGGCATACATGCCAAAGACGCGACATTACTAAAAGTATTAGTAGTAACATGATTTGTTTTGAAATACTCTTAGTAATTCTAAAAACATGAATTATTCTTGCATCAAACTGCGATGAATGAAGAGTAAAATACTAAGTCTAATTGAAATGAACGTGGTGGTCAAATCGATTTTTATCATATAAAATAGATCAGTTGTGAACTCAAGCTGATGCTATTGGGCTATTTCACGTGGCACATCTTGAACGGGCAAAATTCCACAAAAACTTTCCGTCTTTTAGATTCTGGAATGGCTTTCGCATGCGTACATTTCGGGTTGACGGGACAAAATTCTACAAAATTTAGTCGCGATTGTAGGGTTGTATTATGATAGATAGTGTTGAAATTTGACGTTTTACGTTATATATGATTTTTTTTTTATAGTATTTTTAATTTTAATATGGTTTTAGAGAATTCCAGGGCAATATAAGTGCAGTTACATAAGAGTGTACCAGACGCCTGCCTTCCAGAAGTACCATAGACGGCGGGGCGAGTGTTATCCTGATTTTGGATTTGGATTTGGATATCAAAGAAAGATCTGCCGTCCAGGGTAGGAATTTCAAATGACGGACACCCGTCAAAATTGCCGGTAACAATAAAAAATCTGAAACGTTTTCCATTTTCTAAGCCAGATTTTGACGTAAAATCTTAGCTGTATTTGACGGGTAAATTGACCCAAGACGGGGCATTTACCCGTCAAATTCCATCCCTGCAGTGCCGTCTATAATAACACTCATAATTGATATAGACTTCGTTGGTTTTCACATAGACTTTTCAAGAGGACACTGTCACAGACCTTCTTGATTTGATATAAAATGTGGAATATATAAGTACTCTCCAACTCAAGTTTGGATTTAGTACTCTATTTTTAAATTAATTCAACGAATAATTAGGATGTATGGATTTCACATTTAGTACTCAATTTTTAGATTACTTCATCAAAACTGAAATTTGGAAACTAATTCAACTAATAATTAGGATGTGTAGATTTCACACTATACATTCAGTACTCAATTTTTAGATTATTTCATCCAAACTGAAATTTGGATGTGACGAAATTTGGATGACTGGATGGCACAGTACTATAAAGCTAAAATGCCATAAATTGAATTTTTGTTGGCTGATAAAACATTTGATTCAACTATATAAAAATATTTTAAATTAAAATTTTCTCTACTTTAAGGTACTACTTCACCAAAATAGGTCTTTAAGTGCCCTTATAAAAGTGGCCATGAAAATGCAACATTTTCATTTTCATCTCATTTAAATTCAACTATATAAAAATATTTTAAATTAAAATTTTCTTTACCTTAAGGTACTACCTCACCAAAAATAGGTCATTAAGTGCACTTATAAAAGTCACCGTGAAAATGCAACATTTAAATGAAATAGCATATTGTTTGTTAGTTACAAAAAAGTTTATATATATCAATAGATATCTTCGTAACAGTAACAATAAATATATTGTTTGAAGGTGCATATTAAACACTTTCTAAATATATTGTTTGAGGGTGCTTATTGAATACCTTCAATTTTATGTCTTTACACATCACAAAATTAATCATAGTTTCCCATACTCATGGTTAAATGTGGCACATGAGTCATGATGTATTTAGGTTTTTAATGGGAAGAAGTCCTCACATTTGGTTGAATTTTGCTACCAAGCAAATTCAAGAGGCTTTGATAGGGTCCATTGTAGTTTACTATTGATATTGATGACCTATCAAAATATTTATCCTCTTGTTTTTTATTAAACTTTAATATTTTCCTATAAAGAGTAAGAAAACTTTTCATTTATGTTTCTTGATTAAAAAAATAAAAATAAAAGATCAATTAAAATGGTCATTGTAATAGCTTGCAAGTGTTTATCAAATATCAATTCTTATTTTATGGTCATTGTAATCGCTTGTAACTACTTAGAAAATTAGAATGTTGTTTGGCTATTGTTGAAATATTGTAACTTCGAAGAATGTTATAAATGTATTTTATTGTTGCAACCTATTAGAGATGTTTTATTCCTCCATCGGAATGTTACTATTGTATTTGGTCATCATAGAGTCATGAGGTAAAGCCTTCATTGTAAGTCGGGTTAATAGAACCCTCTTGACTATAATATAATATTGTTTTGTGTCTTCCTCGGTGAAGTCAACCTAGTAAGTTTGTTGGGGCCGACTTGTTAGGGAAAAATTCAAGTGGAAGAAAGAGTATAAATAGAGGATGTGTGTTCCTCATTTGACACACACACACACACTCACTTGTGTATAGCACATAGGAGAGAGACATATCTGCAAGGAGAATGAGCACCTGTTTGGGGTTTTGTCTTTGTACTTTTGATACATCTATATAGATGAAGTTTTGCTGGGTTTTCTTCCCCATGAGGGTTTCCCAGAATAAATCTATGTGTTCTTTTGTGTGGTTGTGCTTGTCTTTGTTTCAATGATCCTTTTGGTTATGATGTTATGATGTTAAATGTTATTAGGTCTTGTATAACCATTAAAACTTAAGAGTTATATCTCTCATTATATAATAATAAATGTTCAATTTATTAGTATTTTATTTTTTTAATATTTGTGGGTATTTTATTTATGTATATCATTTTTGCATTAATTATATATATTTTATATATTTTTTCTTAAGTTAGTAAAGAATTTTTAGGTTCGAAAGATATTTATTATTATTATATACATTTTAAATGTTATATGTCACCTCCATGTTACATGAAATGGATTATATATTTTTTTCATATGTAATGTCTCATATTTTGACATTCCTTATTAAAACTCTAATGCAAATTAACTTATTGATTTAGATTTTTATTATGTGAACATGTGGACTCTTTAGTTGTGTGGATAGTAAATGGATTTTATTGTTTTTATTTTATTAATGTCCATTAATATATAATTTAATTTGAGTATGCAAATCCAATGTCAAATATCAAGACGTGGATGCTAATTTGGTTTGTAATTTGAATATAGAACAAGTACAATATATACAACAAGGAACTTTCATGATTATTTAGATGTCATGTGAATGGCTTAGATTATCACTTCAAATATTTTGATACGTTTATATATGAGATTTATGTTAGTGATGAGTTAACCCACATGTTTATTGACTATGAGATAGTTAGAGTCCCAAGTTGCATACACTGTGTCCTAGACATCAAGATGATAATGAAGTGATATAATTTTTTTATGATAGTAATTATGAATTTCAAACACTACTATGGTTTATGGGTAAGTGTGGTTTTGACATGATGCATATAAAAAGCTTTCCTAGAATGTGTAACGTCCCCTTCCATCAAATAAAAACATTACACATTGAAACACAAAATATTACTTATCTTTATCCAACGCATATCCAAGCAACTTGTTGTGTAAGAACGATTTTCCACCCAACCGTAGGCACTTTTTCTAGCATATACTCTAAAGTTCTGTTGAGAGGCCACCCCCAAGTTGGGCGATGACGCCACCAAGATGAAGGAAACAACTACAGGTTTCTCTCTCCCAAGCCACAACCCATTCTTCTCAAATGCTTAGCCAAATGCTCATACAAATCTATGCAGGGATCTCACTTGGCTCTCACATCATTAGATTCCACAATACTTCCCCCACACAACACTCTTCTTGGCTCATGCATCCCCTTCATTGATCCATGGTTCTCTTGGGTGACCCATCTTGTGGAGTGCTTCATGTGTATGCATAGAAGAAGACCAGCCTGCTAAATGTTGATGAAGAACCATTTGCGACCTCAATTCATGGCTTCTCAAGCATCCATGAGCAACAAAAATCAAGGGGTAAGGGTTCCTCTCTTTCCCTACCTCTCTGCTCACCTACAACCATCAATTTTCCCTTCCAAATCTGTTATCCTAGCTCCAAATTTGAATTTATGGGTTATACATACTTGTTGAAGGTTATGAGCAACAATGGAGATCTCTACATAAGGTAGATATGCATTAAAAAATGAAAGAATGAGGGTTAAATCCAAGGGATATGAGAAAATGGTGAAAATACAATTGGCATTACTTTTGACATTAGAAGAAAGGACTTCTGACTGCTATAGACTTACTTCTGACTTGTCACTGTTTAAAAGTGCAGTCGTCCCCATGTTTCAATAACTACATGAAGTGACTTTTCCCACCAACTTCACACATGCATTCAATAATTGGAAAATAGTAAAAAATGGATATATTTGGCTTATTCAAGTAACATGATAGAATTTTGGGTGAGTTCTAAGGTTGACACTTGGAAGCAAAGGATTAGTTTCCCTTACCTCTTCCCCTCTAGTGGAATCATAGCCCCTTTGGTTTTCTTTACACAACCATTCATGGACCGTTTTATTATGCACACAATATTTACATACATTTCAAATTTGCATGATAAGCCAAACACATAGTCCAAGTAAAATATTTACATAATGCATGCCTAGCCATTCTCTAGTTGGGCCTCAACCTTGAGCCTCGTACTAGGAATCTATACTAGCATATTTACATATTTTACATAATTTGGTTAAATACGTTCCAAGTCAAGACTAGGGGTATTATAGAATGGTTGTATGATGATGTGTCTATAAGAAAAATAATTTCATTGTATGGACCAATATAGGGTGTCGACCCTAGTTGTTTCAGGATGTGTCACATCCCCAACCCTTACTCGACGGAGAGGATGCAACAACATCTATCAACCCGGGCAATATAAGCCCCATGAACATACTATAAAAATGCATTAAACTTAAGCATACAAATAAAACATTCATAAGTATAAACAGATGCATAATGGAAGGTGCATGATATGTACAGCGAAAGAAAATCATTCATTCAACATGTTCATGATAATTTCATAATAATTCATAAGCAAATACAGTTGCAAAACTTAAATATATAAGAATACTTATCTTTGAAAGAAGCTCGTCCTGCAGCCAGGTATGTCACTGCAACGTTCCACCCAACCATAGGCCAATGTGCTCTTTAATCTCTCGGCAACACTGCCACCCCCGAGCTGGGCATGATCTTTCCCAAGGAATAAGGAACACTAGCAAACTTCATCCATAGCCAAGGATACAATTAAAATTCAGTCAAGCCAACATAGTTGTGTTTATCATACTTACACAGGCAGTGCTTTACACTTTAGTGAACTTCACATGAGACACAACCAAGCCAACATATGGGTTTATCAGGCTACCAGCGAAGCCATCCTTCTAGTTTGGTTTATCAGGCTGTCAAGGAGGTGGAAAGACTGACTGCTAAGCTAGTGAGCTCAACTCCAGAGCTATGAACACCCACACTGGATCTAGCTTGATTTCTAAACAATTATACACCCAACACAAGGAAGCATTCCATTCTCTGATACACAGTCCCTTAGGCCATGCGTTCCCTTCTAGTGCTATTCAAGGCATGCAAAGAAGAAAACCAGCCTTCTAGATTGGTTTGTGAAGTTCCTTCACACACTAGTTTTATCAAGCAAGTCTAGACTCTATTTCCATTCCTTCAATCAATTCAAATGCCAAACATGGATGCACACACAGGGATCTCAGTCCTGGGATTTATCAAAACGTAACAGATACCAAGGATTACATACACACATAGGAATTTACGAATTTCTGAACATTGTCGGTGCCAGACTAGCTGCTGCAAAAATACCAAAACGAACAGATTGTTGGTCTTTCAAAACAAGGAAACCAAATCGGATCCAAGGAAATTGTATTCAGGAAAACAACTAGTAGACAAGAGAAAACGTGAGAGAGAACAAAATTGCCGAACAGGGGGAAAAATCAAAACACAAAAACCAGAAATGTGAAGGATTCAAATCACCGGACAGCTTAAATTCCTGAAAGGTTCAAACTTAGAATCCTTTTTGCTTGCTTGTTGCTGTGTGAATGCTCAATTGGTTTTCTCAAAATCATTTTTCCATTCCCAACTGTGAGGGAAGGTGAAACGCTGCATCATGAGGGAAATGTGGCCGTTTTTGGTGTTTTCTTGCCCAAGAAATTCAAAAAATATTTTTCCCAAAGTGGGGCTCTGCCCAATTTGAATTTCCCCACTCTTCCAATCCCCCACTCCCTCATCCTTAGGAAAAATCATGCTCCCATCTCATTTAGTTGCAATGGCATAGCCGACTGTGGGTTTTAATTAAAAATTGCAATTTAACATGATGTCCATTGTCTAGCTTTTTAATGTTTAGCTAGCATAAAAAAATTCCATCGGCCACACCTTAATTGCGGAAACATAAATACTAAATCGATGGTGGGCCTTTTTCCTACCTCCACACCATGATTATTTACATCATTTTATTTAAATGAAAATGAGGTCAAACCGGGGTGTTACAGGAGAGGTGGAGGCATTTCCCACCATGTATCCTCTAAAACTTGAAATCATGGGAAAGTTGTGCAAAGAAATGCTCGCCATGCATGTTATGTGGTGATGACTACTAGTTTCTTGTTGAGGAGACTTGGTGGATATAGTTGACACTTCCACTTACGAGTTATATCTAGGGTTAGGTCAATATACTTGACACTCCAAAATATTCCAATAGAGGAAAGAATATGATGTATAAGATGGAAGTAGGTTAGAGAGGAATGATGGTTCAGATAATTTAGAAGGCCATTGTGAGTTATCTATTGAACAACTTCATTACTTTTGTTTACTAAAAGTATTTGTTTACTCGTGTGTGATGATACAAATATGTTGTGTTCGCTTGTATTGAACTAGTGTAAACTAGTTTGACTGTTAGATGTTGAAATTTATATTTTTTATTTTATGTACTTGGATGAGAATGATAACCTACATGTACTATGCATTAGAGTAGTGATTGTTTATAATTAGTACACTCATAGGTATGTGTACACTAGCTATTTATACCTGCGTTGTGCATGTACTCTAGTATTATTATTTGATGTACTAATTACTAAATTAAATTTGTACACTATCTATATAAGGTCTACATTGTGTATGTACACTAATAAGATTATTTGATGTACTAATTACTATATAAATGGTTATGATTTTAGGGAGTATATTGAATACACATAATATCTAGTTAGTATCATTAAATACCCTTATTGTGTTTGATTAATTGTTGTTGGGGAGCCAAATTTTTTTTGGGGGGACGTGGATGTTAAATTCAATGGTTTTCTATTTTCTACTTATTGTTATTTAATTCTTTATTTAATTTTTGATATATTTTTCCATAAAATTTAAAGGAGCTTGTTGATAGGTGGAGGAATTCTTCGAAGAAATATTATCATAGAACAAGTTCTTGGAGATATTGTGCATTATTGTTTTCATATTCATAGGCATGGAGGGCAAGACACTGAAACCAAAAGGTTTCTTGGCCCTAGGATTTTGACTAGGCTCTTCGTTAGTAGGGAGTTATAATTCTATTTTGGGCATTGAAGGATGGTGAAGGTTTGTTGCTACAGAAATAATACTACATTCTTGGACAAATTCGACATTTAAACACATACTTTTCAGTATGTTAATGTTTAAATTCATGTTATACTTTGATTATTTGTTATTTGCATGATTATAAGCATGATTATCATTTTTTTTGTGAAATTATGATATGGAATTAAGGAATTAAGGCCAAGAGGCGTTACAAATGGTATCAGAGCCCTATGTTCAAAAATTGGAACATTAACGATCTATATGAACTTAAAAAAGAATAAAAAAGTAATCTGAATTTCTATTTGCCTTCATAGCATAAACATAAGTAAAATAAAATTTGAGAATGGGAAAAACCCCATCTAGGGTCTTTGTAGTATAAGATTACCTAAAACATAATTTGAGAACGGAAATACCCATCTCTATCCTTCATAACATAAACTTAAGTAAAACATAATTTTAGAATAGGACCACCCATCTGTCCAAAATGCAAGTTAATAGAACCACGGGCATGGGGAAAGGCGCAATAGTCTTATTGGTTGTCATATGATTTTTTATTTTCATAATATTTATGTGAGAATATATCTTTCATTTTTCTTATCATCCATAAATCCATATGTATCCATAGAAAATTTGCACATTAATTATTGATAGAGTGGAGTTGCATTCTAGTAGTGGAGTGGTGGAATTTTTGCATAATCAATAAGTACCTAACTAGAACAATAGATTTTCTTAACATAATATTCCACTCGTTGCTTAAGAAGCAAATATCGATATTGTAAAACAAAAACAAATGGAATGTTAATATACTTCAATTATTTCAACCAGTCTCTTATGGATTGTTTTGATTGATAGTAGATTTCCAAAAGGTTTGGTTATATCCATAAATAATGCAAATAATATGTTTTGAGAGTTTCTATCATACCTTAGGAATCAATGCCATAATTTTAGTATTATTACTTTTTAGAAGTTTATTAATAATTGTCACAAAACAAGTCATACTTGTTTTTGTAAAATTTTGAAGAAATGAGTATTTGCTTCATATGTGAAATGAAAGTAACATGTTGCTACTAAAATAGTTCACCTTTGCATAAATAATTTTGTGATTGGTCGAGCACTCACTATCTTCCCATTCTAATGCACTCATTATCTTCCCATTCTAATGCACTCATAGGAATACTAAAATTTATTGAGACACCTACCTCCATGGCACCTCTCACCTCCAAATTATTTGGTTGAGGATTGCACAACAAGCTTGTTTTGTCTCCCTTGATGCTTTAAAGATTAATAAGAATAAAAAAGAATGTTTACTCTACGCCCGGATAGAGACGAAAGCATGGAAACACACACACACACACACACATAGTAAACAATGGTAGGAGACAAGATCATCATTATATAATTTTTAATTTTTGTATTTTGTTATTGTCACATTTAGGGACAACATGAATATATTCAAGGTGTGAAGGATGGCCAATATAAATCCTTCAAGAATGTGCGATTTTTATAACAATGTAGAGTCTTGTATGGTTTTAGGCCATAAAACATTTTTTAAATGGTTTCTAGAGACTATATTTTGACTTTGATACGGCCCATCAATTACTATGTGCAAATGTAGTAAGAGGAAGAATTAGTCCCACATAAGATAGAGAACCAACCTCCTAACAAAAACTACATGATCTCAGTGGTTTCCACACCATTGCTATGATTTTATTTTTTCAAGGGATCTCTACCCATTATTGAGTGACTTCTTCCTTGGTGGGAGATGATAGAAGGATAGTCGATTGGAGATAAGATATAGAATGAAAAAATAATCTAAATCCTTCTACCTATAGACTAGAATCCTCGACTATAGTTGTTGAGAGTTCTTCGGATCCAACTAGATGTATTAAAATAAGAATCCTATTTAGACCAAGTGTTAGGATTTATCACCATTAATATATAGTGCCTCAAACCATAAAAATGAGAGAAGCGTAATAAGTTTATAGTCTTTAGTCCTTTGCAATATACCAGTTTGAGCTCTAATAAAAGAAATGTACTTTATAAATACAAGGGATCCTCTACTTACTTGGATTCTCGGAGGTGATATCAAAAGATTTCTTAGGGTCTGTCCTATATTCTTAAGAAAACCCTTATCAGAATATCTCTTTTGGGTTTAGTGATGCTTTAACTAATGTATTAGTTAAATCCCCACCCTTTATATATTAGGGGCATGATTACTTAGTTTGGTAGACTAGGCGATCCAAAATAGATGGATTCACAGTTGCATGAATTGATGATTAGTGTGGATAGAAGAGAGAAGTCAAGAATTTAGGTCTATTGGGATATTCCCCCATCTCATATCCACCAATGAATGGAAATGGTCTCCCTAGTACTATTTTGATCAAGTTTTTGCATTTCTCTCTAGGAGGATAATAAATCTTTTTGTAATCTTGAAGTATACAAATGCTCACTATATCCAACTCACCAACTAAGAATGTAATGTGTTATACATACTCAAGAAGTTTAAGGAGACAGAGGTTGTACTAGAGTCAGAATTACAAATCACATATATCTAAGAATTAAATGACAAATTTCATAAATTTGAGTCAAGATTAAATGGTCAACCCTCTAGCAATACAATCCAACCATTAAGTGTAGATTAGATAGTGATAGTGGGGTTGCACCCAAAAAATATAATAGTAATAAAATAAAAAATTGAAATAATTAGGTGAATTTAGGTGAATTTCATTACTCGATGTAAAGTGTATTCAAACCTCTAGGAATATCACTTACAATGGGGACCTCTGTGCTGCAGATGCAATTATTTCCCAAATTTTCTAAATATTTTGGACCCTCCTTTTAATTTTATCTTGCCTGGATTTATTTTGGATTGCTGAACTTTGTTGTTCCTTTGCTACATTTTGGATCTTTTGAGGTTGAATTGAGATAAATTGTTTACCATTTTCAGAAGTGAATGACTATCTTTTGATTGACTTGACCTTGAAGTTTTTGGTTTGTCGATAATCTCCTTTTTCACTGTCGAAAGTCATTTGAACAATGAATCGGGGTCGTAGTTCTCTATGCAGCCGCCATTGCAGAAGCTAAACGATGAATGTTTCGATGGTTAGCTCTTATCTTTTTCGATGCCATGGTTTTATTGTTTTAGCTTTTGAATTCACGACATTTTTGCTTTTCGCTCTCAGAACGGTTTATGACTTTGATCAGAAGCCGTAGTCCTTATGTCTTCCATCATTGCGGCTCCTTAGCAGACTAACCATCCGACGTATAGTTGTTTCGTTCACTGATAATTTGTTCTGATCCTCGTCGATGTTTTCGATTGCTGCGGGACCCTTAGTCCATGTGATTTTTGCCATTGTGGCTCTTTACTGAACTAATCATCTGATGATGTAGTCGTTCCGATGTTCAATGCTGCAGTTTTTAATGTTTTATTTCACTGACATTTTATTTTGTCGCAGAACCCTTAAGCTATATGGCTCTTGCCGTTGCGGCTGCGCAGTACGGTATCTCTTCAATGTTCAGTTGATTTATCTGCCGATGCAGTACTAATTAGTCCTCTGAGCCTTCGATCGCTGATGTTCTTGGTTTGGTCGCAGAGCCATTAGTTTGTCCATCGCTCGCTATTGCGGCTCCTTGACGAACTAATCTCCCGATCCTTAGTTAGTCCGCTTGCCGATGAAGTTTTTCCCGCTGAATTTTTTTTTCACTGAAGTCTATATATAGGACGGGGTTATTATTTTATTGTTTACCTTTGTGAACTCGTGCTTGCTGTCCCTATTGAGTCAAGATGTGCATCCGTGCTTAGCTATCGGGATTTCCTGTGTGTTGGGGTGCTGCCGTGGAAGTGTCGAACCATCCCGTCGCCTGTAACTCGTTTTCCAGGTAGGCCAACCATGGTTTTTTATTCCTCTAACTTTATGAGTCATTTTAGGAACTAGGGTCTTTCACTGGTTGGGATTTCCCGCCCTGATGTGGTTAGATGTCTAGATTGAATTTGTATGATTACAACATGAAGTATTGGTCAGTTTCACAGCATTTATGGTGGGGGGTTTGTTTTCTTGAGCTTGTTTTCAAGCCATTATGAAAACTCGATCCTGGTCCAAAGGTTTAGGTAGCTAGTGCAAAAAAGCATTACACTGTCTACACCAGCTTTTGTGGGGTGGTCTACGGTCATCCGAGGGGGGGGGAGTTCAGTTTTCTCTTTGTTGTAGGCATTTACCCTATTTTTATTGGATGTCGGAGGGTTTGATTTTTGCGTTTTGATTTTTGAATTCGGTGGTTCATGTTATGCAAAGGATTTGAATGCGGTTTGGTTTAATTGATGCATATTTCTATCAGGGTCATGTTTAGTGCAGATGAGCTTAGAAATTTTCAGATCTAGCTTGCAAAAGTTCTTCTTGCTAGTTATTTTCTATTATGCATTAATTTTCTGATAGTTTATCTGTTGAAAATGCATATGAAAGAGGTAAATGTTTTTATACAGTTTTTCTTCATTCTTAGAACATTGATTGAAAGCCCAAATAGCCTAAGAGCATGTTTGGTGTATGAAAGGGCAACTTCTTCAAAGGAGATATGTCTAAAAGACAAAAGAAGAAGGCTCATGTTGCTGAGGGAGAACCAGATGTGGAATTCATTACTAAGGTGGAATATATCTATGAAGACAGTAGAGCTACCATCGGGGTAGATCCAGACTACAAATGGGGTGAGATATATCGGAATATTTCGAATTAGGATGTGCCTGATGCTGGATTCAAAGAGTTGACCATATATGCCAACATTGAGAAGTCAACTCTTATGAAGGTAGCCATAAGACCTGAGCTGTTCCCATGCTTAGAGGTGATCAGTTGGATTCTACCTAAGGTCGATGTGACCACTATGATCTTACCAAATACTGCCAAACAGGGCTATGCTGCATACAGTCCTGGTTATGTATCACTGGCATATCACCTACCTCCTTATCAAGTATACTTAA
This sequence comes from Pseudotsuga menziesii, assembly GCA_001517045.1. NCBI lineage: Eukaryota > Viridiplantae > Streptophyta > Pinopsida > Pinales > Pinaceae > Pseudotsuga > Pseudotsuga menziesii. Next base: position 274,991 of record LPNX010902508.1, on the reverse strand, counting down.
CTGAAAGTTTGCTAAAGGAGATAAATTTAGACCTGGTTGAAACAGTGAAGAGGATGATGATACCTGGGAAGAACTTTCAAACCAGGCCATCAGGAGAGTATGATATAGCCACTCTCCGAACTCCTTACAGGTTTATAGTACTGATGCTGAATAGAGTGTTTGGGAGAGTTCATGGTAAAAGTTTCAATTTGGGATGGATTCCCATTATTTTCTATGTGGCCACCCAGGGGACTGTATTCAACTGGGAAAACATTGTGTCCAACAACCTCTCAGCTTGCATATCTTCAGCTTTGGGAGGGGTGTCCCAGAAGAAGTATGAGTTCTATATGAGCTCCATCTTAGTGGACTGTATATTATGTACCCAGCCATTTCCATCCTTAAGGTGCAATTGGGACAGGGACAGAACCCCTGTGTATACTACATATAAACTATTTCGGGCACACAAATATTATAGCCACTATAAGGAGATATGTGAACATTTCATTATGCCTTTGTACACTTTGATCTTCCTGACAGAATGCAATTGTATGCCTGAGGAAGCATTTAAAGTCATTGAGGAACATGGGAGCTATTATTTGACTGAAGGGGGGATGTACATTAGAATGTATGGTTGCTCCAGGGCACCTTCTTTACTCCCTAAGTATGCAGCTGATTATATGGTACATAAAGAAGCAGTTAGGTAGGTGTATCTTGATGGTGTCAGAAGCTTTTTGTTTGAACATAAGAAGGCATCCTACCCTGCTATCCCTTTTTGGATAGGTAATTATAAGTTCACAAATATTAAATGAGCTGCTAAATTTGTACAAGAGCTGGAGCATTTTCATTTTGGGGAGATGAGCTTACACAGGAATGACTTCGAAAGAAGGTTGTAGAGCATTGCAAAGAAGCAAATTGTCATTTTTAATATGCAAATTTCTGGGACAAGGATGAAGAAATATTCAAGAATGCAAGGAATATGACTGCATTGAAGAGAAGATTTAAGCAGAAAATCACCATTGTGGGCGGTAAGGGAAAAACTGCACAGAAGAAAGCTGAAGAAGAAGAAGCCAAAAAGAGAGAAGAGGATGCTAGGATACTAGCACAAGATGCAGAGAGTTGGATCAAGAATGAAGAATAAGAAGAAAGAAAGAAAGTTGTAGAGGAAGCAGCAAAGAAGGAAGAGGAGGAAAAAAAGAAGAAGGAAGATGAAGAGATAAAGAAAAAACAAAGGGAGAGTGAAGGTCTAAGGTTGGTAGGAGCTAAGAAAGACCAGCAAACTACTGACCAAACAGATGCACAAGGGGCACATGATCACACAGGTCCATGGCATTAGGATAATCCTAATCTTCAGGAGCCTATTGCAACCTCTAGCAGGACGCAAGAACAGGTTGTGTTTTTCGGATTGAATTTGATACCTTTTATGCAAAAGGAAGGAGAAGAAGTCCCTGATTTCAGAACCATCTTCTATGACAAGGAGAAGAAGAGGATTTCCAAGAGAACTGAGAAGAAAGTCGAAACAGGAGGACAATCAGGTATGATTATTACTGATAAAACTTTGGTGCATGGAACAGATGCAGATCCATGATTGATAGCTAGAGCGGGAGTGGCATTGACCTAGGCCACTGAAGACAATGTGGATAGACTTATGACAAACCTTGAGCAATCAAGGAAAAATGTTGCACAATTAAAGGACACTCTAAAAAAGGAGAGGGATAAAGGTAATAAGTCAAAGAGAAAATTTGAAGATATGCATAATGAAGTAAGGGCTTCGAAGATAGAATTCCAAACTCTAGAGGCACACAAGATGGCCTTGGAAGTCTCAGTATAGAAAAATGAACGAGATGCCTAGAATAGTCTAGCAGAACTACATAAGTTACAGCTGGGGTATCAAGGGTTGAAGACAAATAACAATGACCTCAAAGTATCATATGAAACTTTGAGTGTAGAAAAGGACTAGATATAGAGCAAAGTTGTTGAGTTGGAGGCACAGAGGGACACCATAGAAGAAAGGGAAAAACAGTACCAATTGCAGGCAGCAAGTTTTGAGGGACATATTGCTTCATTAACAGCATCACTGAAGGATGCCAGTGAACAACAAACTGATATTCATCCTCTAAAGGACCATGTCCTAGCCCAATGAAGAAGAATTCACCAACTGCAGGTGTCTATTGAAAAAGAGAGGTGTAAAATCTTACATGTAGATAGCAGGTTGGAAGAAATCATGGACACTACTTCATATTTTGTACATAGATCATAGGATATTTTGGAAGTCTCGACAGGAAGAATAGTTTGGTTAGAAACAAATCAAGATACCCCTGCAGAGCTACCAGCTAAGGATCGACATAGTTTGAAGCAGGACCACGTCTTATTGGAATTTGCAATAAATAATGCAGAGGAGTTCAAGAAGACTGTGAAGAAAAACGAGAGGAGCATGTACTGAATACTGCAGAAGGGTGCTGGTCACCTAAAACAGATGCCAAGTTGTTGCAAAACAAATACTGGATGCAATACCAAAGCATGAGTTGTTCACAGAGCTACTACAGAGCAGGTACTAGGAGAATGAACAGAACCTACAACAAGTCAAATATTTAGATGAGTAGATCCTGAAGAATGCATTAGCTCATTCAGCAGTTAGCATCCATTTAATTGAAGATTAGCTACGTTTGAGTCCAGTAAGAATCGAAGTGGTTAAGAATCAGGCTGTAAAATATGAAATAAACATTTGTTTTCTTGAACATTCAGATTTTGAAAGCATAGCAGCAGAGGCACAAGCGTGGAAGAAGTTCATCAACGATCAAGCGGGGCCCTCTTCATGAAAGTGCTTTATTAAATTTTGTTTTAAATGTAATATATTGTATAATTGTATGAGCACTCATTATAGGATGAATTTTGGGATTTGAAACATTGGAGAAGCCCAAAAGTTTTTCCTTTTTGTATAAATATAGGAGAGTTAGATGTGGAGAAGGACTTTTCCCAGATAGATTTGTGAGAACATGTTGTAAGAAGAACTATTTCCTTTTGCAATAAGAATTACAAGTTTCCTGTTGGAGAAAGCTTGGTGGAACTTTTCAAATGGTGTGCCATGGATGTGTTGAATGTGAACTATTTCGTTGTGTGTGATTCAGATGCGAGAGAGTAAAGATGAGAGGTAAGAACCTATGCATCACATTTTAACTGCTCCTCGTATTCTCTATCAAATATGCATTCTTATATAGGCACTTGCATATCATACTAAATACAAAAAACTAAAACATAAACGGTGGACCGGGCCGCAACCGGTAAAACCTTTTTATTTTGTTACTTGACCTACGGTAGCCGGACCGTAAACCATACGGATTCCCCATACCAAACAGTAATGGGCTAGTTGGGAACGTTTATTTGGGAGAATCCCTAACTGTTGTTACCTGCGATTTTCCAGGCCTCAACAGTTTTTGGCGCTAGAAGGAGGACAGCCAGTCCATGGCTCGCCGAGGAAACTTATTTTCTAGAGAGTATTCCACCGGTGATAGTTCTGAAAGCAGTTTGTTTCCCAATCCAATTCCTGAAGAGAAGGGTAAAGAGCATCTATATTCTGTCGATAACGAAGTAGTTAATGATCTGAGAAGACATACTAGGGCATATGTGAAGAATATTGGAGGATTACCAATTATTCATGTCTTACCCATAAGAGAATATAGGAAGAAAGATTGCCATATATTGGAAGACGCAGTATTGGTTGGAGATTTTGAATAACTAGTAGAAATAGCCTTACAGGAAGTTGTTCAACCTCTGAATCAGTTGGGGCCAGATACACCTTATGGTTCACCTGTTCAAACCCCTATTCATTCATGACCTCATTCTCCACCCAGACTCATGGTAGGCGTAAATGCAAACCAGCCACCCAACCCACCAAATCCACCACCTGCTTGGAGGGCTAGGTTACCTTTAAACCTAGCACCTCCTTTACATGAATTACCTCAGGATTTTGAGAAAATGTTGCCTAAGTTTGACCCAAGTGAAAATATTTTCGTATATGATCATTTGCAAATATTTTACTTGGCTATAACAGGACTAAGGACTGGAGAACATGAAGATGTAGTTTGCATATTGTTTCCACATACCCTGAAAGGAGCAGGAGCCTCATGGTATTTTGCTCTTCCTGCAAACTCAATCATAGACTGGGACACATTTGAAAGGATATTCAAAAATAAATATGCTACCCAGAAAAATCATGCAGCTTTAATGAAAGGGTTATGCACTTTGAAGAAAGAAAGAAAAGAGAAAGTGCATAGTTTCACCCAAAGGTTTGCCGCTTATCTTAAGAATTTTTCTGCAACTGATAAGCCTTCTGATAAAGTTATGATCGAATACTATACTTCATCTCTAGGGCCTGAATTGGCCATGTTTTCCAAGATGCAAGTCAAACCTATGTTGTCAGAAACTTATGAAGAAGCTGAGAGAGTAGAAGTTGAAAAAGAAAGCATAGAAGATTATCCTGAGCAGTCGAGAGAAAAAAATTTTGGTAAGAAAGCCTTATTACCGTTTAAGCCTAAGGAGGAGTAGCCACATGACTTTGAGGGAATGTTGAAAATGATGCAGAAACTATCTAACATAATAATATATTTGGAAAAGGAAAAGGAAGCTCAGAAATCTTATAAGCCTTACTATAAAAAGAAAGAAGACAACACTCAATCTAAACCTCCTTCACATAGTCCTGCATCAATGAACTTAACAGAGGTAGGTATGGATAGATTTTGCACCTTTCATCAATAGCCCCATTCTGAAAAAAATTGCCCTCAATGGATAAATTCAATGACATTAGTAATGAATGAGCCATTGGACTCTAAACTAACAGAAGCTGATCATGTGGATAAAAGGGTAATAAATTCATAGAAAAACAAGAGGATGATGCTTTGGTTTTATGGGACTGTGTTTCACTTTTTGATACAGAAGACGAAGGTACTCTGAAACGTGAGGGGATATCAAAAACAAATGTGACAACAAAAAGACAAGACAATTCAATACTTCCGAAGATTAAGAAACTTCAAGACAATATGAAGAAAATCCAGAAGAACAACACAGATGATAAAATACCTAAACTTACTATTAGCAGTCAAGATCCAAAACAAGTCAACATGCCTATTAGGCCTATTGAAGACAAAGCTGATAATGTCAAGGAAAATCTCAGAACACCTAATATGGGGCACGAATTGTTAAAAACACTTGAAGTACCATAGGAGGAGCTTCCCACTAACAACCAACCTGTAGAAGAGATTGTTGAAGCAAGTGTGGGAGGTAAGACTAGGTTTAAAACCCCACCTTTCCTTCTGACTCTGGAGATTTTAATCCATAATGTGCACAATTGTTTAGTATACTTAGGTTCGTCAGTCAATTTTATGCCACTTGCAATCTGCAAAAAGATTAATGGACAACCTAAATCGACTACCTGGGAGGTTACTCAGTTAGGCAGGACCAATGTGAAAGTAGTCGGGGAAATGGAAGATGTTCTGATTCACTTATCTACAAATAAAAAGATATGTCAGTACATTGATATTGTAGTAGCAGAAATTCCTGATGGATATGGATTTATTTTGAATCGAGATTGGTCAGCAAGACTAAATGGGTATTTTGCTTCAGATTGGTCACATTTGTGGTTGTCTCAGAAGGGAGGTCCAAACTAGATTAAAATATTAAGAGAGCCCTACATGAAGCACAATGTTACTCAATTGGAAGAAAAAAATGAACCAGTGAATTATGTGTTGGGAAATCATCTAATTGAGCTAGAACTGGGAAGCTACCCAGCAAAAGGAGCTAGAAGTACATCAGACACCTAGCTCGACCTCCTTCAATTTTCACGGGCTGATGAGATTGATTGTAAAATAGTAGATGTAGTTTTTGGTTCAAGTACAGTAGAATTAGATAATGGTTAGATCTTTTCACGTCGTAGTCCATCCTAGCCCCTTAACTTACAAGTTGCAATATTTATAGGGGTGGGTAGAGGACTGACCAGTTAGTGGTTTAGTTCTCAGATTTTATTTTTCTTGATTTTTTCTTTCTTGATTATCTTGTACACAAATAAATTGATTTGGTTGTTTATTTTGATTTATTTTATTTTTCTATTTTGTTTTAGTTTAGATTTTGATTAATTTCAATAAAAAGAGGCAAACTTTTGGTTGCATGGAGAGCATAAGAATTATGGATTAACCAAAATCCTTGATTATAAGACTGTGTACTATTGTGTTATCTGAAAGAATTTATTCTAGTTTAACAGTTTTCCTGAATGGCTATGAACACATTGAAGTCCTACTTAATCCTTGTAAAATAACTCAGGATCAAAAGGTCTAGAATACTATTTCGAGGCTCCATCCATCTCACATTTAAAAGTGTCCTAGGGAGTGACAACAAAAGACCCATGGAAAGGAAGCAGGGTAAACAGTATATTATATATAAATAATCCCATGCCAAGAATTGAAAGCCAAAAGGAAAATAAGAGTAAAAAGTATCCTAAGAAAGCAATATGTATCAAAACAAAGTACTGGACCAAATGAGTACAAATTGCCAAAGTTATTCTCCATCTGTGAGCTGAAAATTAAATACATCTTTCACACAAAAGGACACTATGGATAGAGGAGCCTGAATAAAAATTTAGAAAGAAAAGCATGTAGGAGGACTCAAAAAAGGACAAAAACAAAAGCACAAAATTGCAAAATGGCATGGGAATGAGGAACAAATGAATAATTCTGTTTACCATATGTTACAATCATGTGGTGTCCAAGCTGGAAGCTACCTGAAGACAGAGGTAAAAAATGAAGCTCATTTTCCTGGCCTCAAAAGAGTTATCTCGACTTTGAAATCTTGGTTTCCATTTTTCTTAAATTGGACTATCAATAATGATTAAAAGTACATACATTTTCCATTTGGGAAATCCAGACATCTAGAAGAATTCAACATGTTGGTTTTATTGTCAAACAGTCTGTTTCTTAAGGAAGAAATTGTCCATAGATCTAGGTTCACCATGTAGTTGCCAATTGTTGCAGCTGCAACTATTTCCCAAATTTTCTAAAAATTTTGGATCATCCTTTTAATTTTATCTTGCCTAGATTTGTTTTGGACTGCTAAACTTTGTTGTTCCTTTGCTACATTTTGGATCTTTTGAGGTTGAATTGAAATAAATTGTTTACCATTTTCAGAAGTGAATGACTATCTTTTGATTGACTTGAACTTGAACTTTTGGTTTGTTGATAATTTCCTTTTTCACTGTCGGAAGTCATTTGAACAATGAATCGGGGCCGTAGTTCTCTATGTAGCCACCGTTGTGGAAGATAAACGATGAATGTTCTAACAGTTAGCTCTTATATTTTCCGATGCCGTGGTTTTATTGTTTTAACTTTTGACTTCATGACATTTTTGCTTTTCACTCTCAGAACGGTTTATGAATTTGATTAGAAGCCGTAGTCTTTATGTCTTCCGCCATTGTAGCTCCTTAGAAGACTAACCATCCGACGTATAGTTGTTCCATTCACCGATAATTTGTTATGATCTTCGTCGATGTTTTCGATTGCTGCGGGACCCTTAGTCCATGTGATTTCCACGATTGCGACTCTTTACTGAACTAATCGTCCAATGCTGTAGTTGTTTCGATGTCCAATGCTGTAGTTTTTAATGTTTTATTTCACTGACGTTTTATTTTGCTGTGGAACCCTTGGGCTGTATGGATCCCGCCGTTGCGGCTGTACAGTACGCTATCTCTTCGATGTTCAGTTGATTGATCTGTCGATGCAGTACTAATTATTCCTTCGAGCCTCTGATCATCGATGTTGTTGGTTTGGTCATGGAGCCATTAGTTTGTCCATTTCCCACCGTTGCGGCTCCTTAACGAACTATTTGCTCGATCCTTAGTTAGTCTGCTTGCCGATGAAGTTTTCCATGCCGACTTTTTTTCTTCGAAGTCTATATATAGGATGGGGTTATTATTTTATTGTTTACCTTTGTGAACTCGCGCTTGCTGTCCCTATCAAGTCAAACTGTGCATCCGTGCTTAGATGTAGGGATTTCATGTGTTTGGGGTGCTATCATGGAAGTGTCGGACCGTCCTGTTGACTGTAAATCATTTTCCAGGTAGGCCAACCATGGTTTTTCCTTCCTCATATTTTATGAGTCATTTTGGGAACTAGGGTCTTTCACTGGTTGGGATTTCCCACCATGGTGTGGTTAGATGTCTAGATTGAATTTGTATGATTACGGCGTGAGAGTATTGGTCAGTTTCACAGCATTTACGGTGGGGGGTTTGTTTTCTTGAGCCTATTTCAAGTCGTTATGAAAAATCGATCCTGGTCCGAAGGTTTAGGTAGCTGGTGCAGACAAGAATTACGCTGTCTGCACTAGATTTTATGGGGTGGTCTATGGTCATCCCGGGGGGGAAGGGGAAGTCCAGTTTTCTCTTCGTCGTAGGCATTTACCCTATTTTTATGGGATTCCAGAGGGTTTTATTTTCGTGTTTCGATTTTTGAATTCGGTGGTTCATGTTATGCAAAGGATTTGAATGTGGTTTGGTTTAATTGATGCATATTTCTATCAGGGTCATGTTAAGTGCAGATGAGCTTAGAAATTTTTAGACCTAGCTTGCAGAAGTTCTTCTTACCGATTATTTTCTATTATGCATTAATTTTCTGATAGTTTATCTGTTGAAAATGCATATGAAAGAGGTAAATGTTTTTACACAGTTTTTCTTAATTCTTAGAACACTGATTGAAATCCCAAATAGCCTAATAGCATGTTTGGTCTATGACAAGGCAACTTATTCAAAGAAGATATGTCTAAAAGACAAAAGAAGAAGGCTCTTGTTTCTAAGGGAGAACCAGGTGTGGAAGTCATTACTAAGGTGGAATATATCTATGAAGACACTAGAGCTACCATCGGGGTAGAGCCAGACTACAAATGGGGTGAGATATATCAGATGATTTCAAATCAGGATGTGCCTGATGCTAGATTCGAAGAGTTGACCATATATTCCAACATCAAGAAGTAAGCTCTTATGAAGGTAGGTACAAGACCTGAGCTGTTGTTCCCATGCTCAAAGGTGATCAGTTGGATTCTTCCTAAGGCCGATGTGACCACCATGATCTTAGCAAATACTACCAAACAAGGCTATGCTGCATACAGTCCTGGTTATGTCTCACTGGCATATCACCTATCTCCTGCTCAAGTATACTTAACTGAAAATTGGCTAAAGGAGATAAATTTGGACCTGGTTGAAACAGTGAAGAGGATGATGATACTTGGTAAGAACTTTCGAACCAGGACGTCAGGAGAGTATGATGTAGCCACTCTCTGAACTCCTTACATGTTTATAGCACTGATGCTTAACAAAGTGTTTGGGAGAGCTCATGGTAAAAGTTTCAAGTTGGGATGGATTCCCATTATTTTCTATGTGGCCACCCAGGGGACTGTATTCAACTGGGCAAACATTGTGTCCAACAGCCTCTCAGCTTTCATATCTCCAGCTTTGGGAGGGGTGTCCCAAAAGAAGTCTGAGTTCTATATGAGACCCATCTTAGTGGACTATATATTATGTACCCAGGCATTTCCATCCTTAAGGTGCAATCGGTATAGGAACATAACTCCTGTGCATACTACATATGAACTATTTTGGGCACACAAATATTATAGCCACTATAAGGAGATATGTGAACATTTCATTATGCCTTTGTACACTTTGATCTTCCTAACAAAATGCAACTGTATGTTTGAGAAAGCATTTAAAGTCATTGAGGAACATGGGAGCTATTATTTGACTGAAGAGGGGATGTACATTAGAATGTATGGTTTCTCTAGGGCACCTTCTTTACTCTCTAACTATGCCACTAATTATGTGATACATAAAGAAGCAGTTACGCAGGTGTATCTTGATGGTGTCAAAAGATTTTTGTTTGAACATAAGAAGGCAGCCTACCCTGCTATCCCTTTTTGGATAGGTAATTATAAGTTCAAAAATATTAAACGAGCTGCTGAATTTGTACAAGAGCTGGATCATTTTCATTTTGGGGAGATGAGATTTCACAGGAATGACTCCCAAAAGAAGGTTGCAGAGCATTGCAAAGAAGCAAATGTTCATTTTGAATATGCAAATTTCTAGGACAAGGATGAAGAAATCTTCGATAATGCAAGGAATATGACTGCATTGAAGAGAAGATTTAAGCAAAAAATCACCATTGTGGGCAGTAATGGAAAAACCACACAGAATAAAGGTGAATAAGAAGAAGCCAAAAAGAGACAAGAGGATGCTAGGAGACTAGCACAAGAGGCAGAGAGTTGGCTCAAGAATGAATAAGAAGAAATAAAGAAAGCTGTAGAGGAAGCAACAAAGAAGGAAGAGGAGGAAAAAAAGAAGAAGTCAGATGAAGAGATAAACAAAATACAAAAGGAGAGTGAAGGTCTAAGGTTAGCATGATATAAGAAAGACCAACAAACTACTAACCAAACAGATGCACAAGGGGCACATGATCACACAGGGCCAGGGCATCAGGATAATCCTGATCTTTAGGAGCCTGCTGCAACCTCTAGTAGTAGCCAAGAACAGGTTGTGTTTTTCAGATTGAATTTGATACCTTTTATGCAAAAGGAAGGAGAAGAAGCCCCTGATTTTAGCACCATATTCTATGAAAAGGAGAAAAAGAGGATTTTCAAGAGAACTGAGAAGAAAGTCGAAACAGGAGGACAATCAGGTATGATGATTACTGATAAAAATTTGGTGCATGGGATAGATGCAGATCCTTGATTGACAACCAGAGCGGGAGTGGCACTGACCCAGGCCACTGAAGACAATGTGGATAGACTTATGACGGACCTCGATAAATCAGGGAAAAATGCCGCACAATTAAAGGACACTCTAAAAAATGAGAGGGATGAAGGTAATAAGTTAAAGATAAAATTTGAAGATATGCATAATGAAGTAAGGGCTTCGAAGATAGAATTCCAAACTCTGCAGGAACACAAGATGGCCTTGGAAGTCTCAGTACATAAAAATGAACGGGATGCCCAGAATAGTCTAGAAGAAATACAGAAGTTACAGTTAGAGTATCAAGGGTTGAAGACAGAGAACAATGACCTCAAAGTATCATATGAAACTTTGAGTGTAGAAAAGGACCAGCTGCAGAGCAAAATTATTGAGTTGGAGGCATAGAGGGCCACCATAGAAGAAAGGGAAAAACAATACCAAGTGCAGGCAACAAGTTTTGAGGGACAGATTTCTTCATTAAAAACATCACTGAAGGATGCTAGTGAACAACAAACTGATATCCATCCTCTAAAGGAGCATTTCCTAGCCCAATGAAGAATAATGCACCAACTGTAGGTGTCTATTGAAGAAGAGAGGTGTAAAATCTTATAGGTAGGTAGCAGGTTGGAAGCAATCTTGGACACTACTTCATATTTTGTAGATAGATAATAGGATATTTTGGAAGTCTTGATAGGAAGAATAGTTTGATTAGAAACGAACGAAGAGACCCCTGCAGAGCTACTAGCTAAGGATTGACATAGTTTGAAGCAGGACCATGACTTATTAGAATTTGCAATAAATACTGCAGAGGAGTTCAAGAAGACTGTGAAGAAAATGAGAGGAGCCTGTACTGAATACTGCAGAAGGGTGCTGGTCACCTACAACAGATGCCAAGTTGCTACAGAACAAAGACTGGATGCAATACCAGAGCATGAGCTATTCACAGAGCTACTATAGAGCAGGTACCGGAAGGATGAACAGAAGCTACAATAGGTCAAAGATTTAGATGAGCAGATCCTGAAGAATGTAGTAGCTCATTCAGTAGTCAGCATCCATTTAGTTGAAGATCAGCTACGTTTGAGTCCAGCAAGAATCAAAGTGGTTAAGAATCAGGCTGCAAAATATGAAATAAACATCTATTTTCTTGAACCTTCAAATTTTGAAAGCATAGTAACAGAGGCACAAGCGTGGAAGAAGTTCATCAATGATCAAGCGGGGCCCTCTTCATGAAAGTGCTTTATTAAATTTTGTTTTAAATGTAGTATATTATATAATGTATGAGCACTCACTACAGGACGAATTTTGGGATTTGAAACGTTGGAGAAGCCCAAGAGTCATTTGTGGCAGCCCAAAAGTTTTTCTTTTTTGTATAAATATAGGAGAGTTAGATGTGGAGAAGGACTTTTTCCCAGATATATTTGTGAGAACATGTTGTAAGAAGAACTATTTCCTTTTTCAATAAGAATTATAAGTTTCCTGTTGGAGAAAGCTTGGTGGAACTTTTCAAATGCTGTGTCATGGATGTGTTGAATGTGGACTATTTCATTTTTAGCTTTGTGTCCATTAACTGTGAGATCGTTCTAACTCTTTGAACCTATGTTCTTGTATGAATGCTCTCTAATTTATTCTATGAAATTTCCAATATGAGTAATGAATGCTTTTCATAAACAATGAGCTATCTTGTTGTTCATTTATCTATTTATGTTCATGTGTTTTGAAATAAGGAACAACTATCTGTGATTTTTCTTGATGTATGCACAAAAATATATTACTCATTGATGAATGATAATCTTGCTCCCTAGGGATAGGTTAGATAGTTAGTTTTAATTTTTCTTGCTATGTGTGATTTAGATGTGAGAGAGTTAAGAAGAGAGGTAAGAACCTGCGCATCACATTGTGACCGCTCCTCGTATTCTCTATCAAATCTGCATTCTTAGATAGGCACTTGCATATCATACTTAAATACAAAAAAATAAAACATACATGGTGGACTGGGCCGCAACCAGTAAAACCTTTTTATTTTGTTACTTGACCTACAGTAGCCGGACCGTAAACCGGACGGATTCCCCATACCAAATAGTAACGGGCTAGTTGGGAACGTTTACTAGGGAGAATCTCTAACTATTGTTACCTACGATTTTCTAGGCCTCAACACTCTACTTTATGGAAGTGATTCTAAGCCATGATTTCCAACTCACAACAGTAAATTTTGTTAGATAATGTTGTATCCCTTGGTCAGTAAATGCCACTATGAAACTTCATAATCATCCAATCCCATCACAATGAAACCAAAATCTTGAGATGTATCATTTCCCATGTGACCTCTTATGTTAATAAATCAATTATCGTTATTGAATGCTCCTCAACCTTATTTCTATAATGTGTCTCACTTTATTATTCTAATTGATGGGAAATTGTCTCTCTCTCTTGACTTAATGAGTTTGCAATAGGAAGGTATGTTATTGCCAATTTATAGCCACTATTATATGTATAGGTATTCTTTCCAATTCAGTACCACTCATGGTATTGAATCTTTCCCATTGATTTTCACTAGTTAATTATGCCACCCCATGTTCTGATGGACACCCCTTTATTTATTGCTCGATGTTAACTTTCAACTAATTTTTCAAGGAGAAGTTGGGCACACAATGAAAGGAAAGATGTGTAGTTATATATTCTTTCAACTAAGGCTTTCTTTCATGTATCAAAGAAATACGGGAATTGAAATTTTATCACTAGATTATGCCATCAATTGACAAGGTTTGTGATAATATTATATAAATAATGGGATAAAAATGAGTATCTATTGTGTCCTCGCTAAATGCTAAGTAAAGTGCACCTGGAATTATACTTTATACTTTTCCCACTTGATTTAGTAAAATAGACCAAAGAACAATAGCTTTTATTTTCCCTTTTTTTGTATGGAATATGGAATAATAGTCTGACAATCTGATCATTCTTTGTGAAGTATGCCGCAAGTCTAGTAGTTCATTGGTGTGTTTTGAAAAGGTACCACAATAATTATATTTATGTGTTGTCTTGATATTTATAGACATTGTTGATTATAAAAAATATTTCAAAACATACATTTAGAAGATCATAACATATTAGTGTGAAACTAATATTGACGGTAATACAAAACTTGGTTATCATTCTTTAAAGGATTCTCCCATAGAACTATTAGTTGAGTTTTGCAAGTTCACCAAGTTAATATTTTTGATTTCAACCAAAGAGTATTTGGTGTGTTTGAATTTTTGAAATTTTTGAGAGTGTTATCGACGCCATCATGAAACTTGTAGAGGAAAATCTTTAAAAGTTTGGCCAACAACATATCAACATTGTTGCAGAAGTTGAAGTGCAATCTTTCAAGTACGCACTGCTCTTTCAAAATGTTTCCAAAAGTGTCTTAGGTGAGATTTCAAATACATTGAAAGGAATCTTCTACCAAACCATCAATAGTGTTATCAATGCCTTTTAACAAATCCAAAAAAAATATTTACCCGAAACACTGATGAAGGTTTTTGTTGAAGTGTGATGAGATATTTTGGGAAAACACCAATAATGTTATTGAATCTTTTTCAAAAACTTTTTTCCTTCACATAATTTTGAAAAAGAAGATATTCTGAAATTTTGCATCATATTGTACTCTATTTTGGAATTTATATGACCATCAACGTGTTTATTATAGAACTTATGAACTATAGTAACTTTGACGCATCTATGTAAATTTTAAAAGATGGATTTTTATAGTTATAATAGATTTTGCAATGCATTTCTACTCTACTATGTTTTCATATTCTATAATGGTTTCATGTTTTAAATTTATAGAACCCTAATTGGAATGACTAATACATAGATAATGATATTGCGACTTTGAGAATTTTGAAATCTCTATTCATATAAGAGTCCAAAAACAAATTCATTTCATTTTAATATCAAAAGTACTTCAACATCAACATTGAGAGATTGGCATCTTTGGGCTTTAATATACTCCAAATTAGTTATGATTAACGACTACAAATAGATGTTGAGATTGGCACCTAGCATATAAAAAAAAAGCTAAAATCAAGTTCATTTAAATGGAGGAATATAGCACCATGGAAGTGCCCAAATTGATTCCATTTGACATCTAAGATTTAGAGAGAGAATTTAAACAAAATATAAATAATAAAGGAACAATTCAAAGAATTTCAAGTAATAGAAATAAAACTTACTCTTAACACCCACAAAACTTTGTGTGGTCACATGTCAATTCTTCTATCATTATTCTACTAGTTATATCAGTCGTTACTCACTCAGTTTACCCAGGACTCCAAAAGAAACTACTAGGACTCCTTCCATGGACTACCATTAATGATTTCAAAATGTAGAGAGGGCCTCTGACTTGATTATATGAAAAGGAAAAATGTAGTTTTGAGTGTGAGAGTTGGAGGTTGGCAAGGTATCAAATGCAATATTGAATGTTGATGTGATGGCATTTCAAAGGTGATGGTGTGTGAAAAAATAACAATATGGCGGGTGGTTTTCGACAGGGCGTGAGGCCTATGGGAGTAGACATAACAATGTGGCCATATAGGAACAACCATCATATTATTTTCAGGTTTTTGCTGGTAACTGGGTGTAAAAAATGCAATTGAAAAAGAGCCAAATCATTACCCCTTTAGTCAATTCCTGAGTTCACATTTACCATAGTGTTGGAGGAGCCTAGTCAATTAATATACTAGGTCCTCCTGACCAAACACTGATTGGTCAACCTAGTTTAGTTACGTCAGTTAGGCTAACTAGTAGACGGTTATGTAGTTACAACTTTCCAACCGACTGTATGATCCATATATAGATATAGGATGTTGAGCCAGATGATATAGAGATTATTATCCCTCTTTGTACATTATGTTATGTTGATGATATAAATACTTGTTTCACTCTTTATCTTCATTGATCTCTTTATGTATGCATGTTCTCATACTTGAATATATTATGTAATGTGCTACTGGTAATTTATTGTAATTCTATGGATTACGATAATGTTATGTTGTCAATAGTAGTAAGATGAGATAAAATATGTTTAGGAATACATAAATGGTGAGAAAGGAAGAAATCAAAGAGTAGTGGAATAGAAAAATTGCAAACTACATTCATAATTATGCCAAAAGAAACAAGTTGACTCTTACAAAGGCCATAGAGAAGTTCTCCACAAAATCTCATGAACGATTGATAGATATCATCCCTCATGAAATAAAGAAGCTTCTTGATAGTGTTCATGAGTAGGTTAGACACCCATAACAAAATATTGTTAATGAACAAGCTCCATAATGGTGCATGGGAAAACTTACATGAGTGGGTCGAGAAGATAGCCGAAAACTTCCGCAAAGAGAATTCCATAGAGGAACGAAATTCACTAAATGAAATCATGACCAAGTTTTATAATGACTTAACTCATAGTTTTTAGGTATAATTTATTCTTTTCTTTACAATTTTTTAATTGAAAAAGGAGTCATCCATATAGTCGAACCTCGACCTCCCTTGGGACCTAGTCACACAAATTGGGAAAAGAGACAAATTGAATAGGAGTGATTCGTTCATGAATAAGAATGTTTATATTTTATCAATAAAATGTTTATATTTTATCAATAAATGAGTCTCATTGTTGAACCCGCAATTGTTTCTTGTTAGTATTTGGGTTGGAAATGGGGGTGTCATCGAACATGTTGAATAAATGAATAGATGATGCTAGTTGATAGAATGAAAATGGAATGAAACCTAGGAGTGAATGAATATATGATTCTATTTTATGGAATGAATCCCAACTAATGATCAAACACGACTCAATGTACAATAAATGGTCATCCATAAGCAAAAAGTTGATATTCAGAAAATCAAAAGGGAGAAAAGGAAGAAAAAATAGGAAGAAATGAAAGAAATTTTAAGTCCGTTTTGTAATAAGAGGAACATAAAAAAATTGGTTCAAAAGGTTAAGAAACCAAAAGGCCTACCCGGGTTGAGGGAAAGTTAATTAGTTGAGATAAAGGATGAGGAAATAACATTGTGCATAGGGCCTTTACTAAAGGCGGAAACTTTGAAAGCATTATATATTGTAATTTATGAATTTATTATCCCTATAGATATGATCCTGATGCTTGTGAAACATGTCTTGAATGTAAGATAGATCATTAAGAGAGACTTGAGAATTGGATCTAGTGAAAGTATGATATGATGTCAACTAGATGAATGTGGATGAATTGTGGATCAACTGATGATCTAGAGACAATCTCATGATAACTGGATTTATTTTACACCCAAATTCATAAGAAATGAGTTGCAATTATTCTATTCATAGCATGTGTGTTGGGCAATAGGGAAGACCCGGGTTTAATCCTTTAGTGTCGCACCAACAAAAGACCCACAGTGTTGGCCCTTTCGGCAACAACCTGCGCGTAGGTTGCAGTCTCACCCGAAACAGCTATGGGGTGCCGCAGAATTAGGTTTCTGCAAGCAGAGAGGGGGATTAATGTACCTTAGCCTTTAATAATCTTATTAATCAATAATTATAAAGCTTTACCATTCATTCACATACAACTTCGCAGATAAATAAACAGTCGTGACTTGCTCAACCCACTACAGGGAATTCACAGCGAAGCTAAATATTAGCAGCGATCTAACTTATCAGTTGTATACAGTTATTAATGCATAAAAGACAACAAAAACAGAAACAACACAATAAATCACAACACCGGATATAACGTGGTTCACCCCCAGTGTAGGGGCTACGTCCACAAACTGTGTTCTATTCAACTTGCTACAAAACCACAGTTTGATCTGCGCACTCAGCTGCAGATCCCTTCAGTCCTTAAAAAGCCGCGCACACAGCAGCAGGCCCCTACGCACACAGCTGCAAGTCTTTCCTCAATCTTCTTTACAAAACCCTCTGCGCACACAGCTGCAGAGGTCGTCCACGCACACAGCTGGGACTTAACCTTTCCTTACAAAATCAACCTTAGCTTCACCTTAAACTTTCTTACATCATAAAACCTAACCTTTCTTCTTTACACAAGCGCTTATTTATCTTGCGCATTTTTACAAAACCATGGTCTTAAACCATGGGCACCCCAAACCCTAAACCCTGGACTTAAACCATGGGTTTATTACAGAAGACTTTGACTCAACCCCAACACCCCTAAGACTATTTTGAGTCCACACTCGCGGAGTTATCCATCTTAAGGGTCGTTAGGGTGCGCGTCCCAATAATGTGGAGGTACCTACCTTTCGAGAAAAATTATCAATTGAAGCGTGAATCTCATTGGAGATCCAACCTAACGACAAAGACTTAGTAGAAGAAATACAAATATGTTCATATCAAACTCATCACAAATATGTAAGTTCATTTATAGTTCCTAATATACCTCCATCTAGTAATCTAAATAGTAATCAAAGTTTCATCAATATTAATTATCATCATCCGATAGTTGTTCTAATTTATGAGGGGGATGAATATCCCAGGAGACACTAGTTTGCCTTTGAAACCATGTCGGAATATAATATTGTTAATGATTAAAGTCAATAGATATCACAATTTGTATGTTGTTTTCGTAAAAGATTCTTAGGATTTAAATGAGCATACATATAATTAATAATGAGAGAAAACAAAATGACATAGCAACACATTTAAGATAGACTCTCATTGTTTACATGGAAAACCCAAAACCAGGAAAAAACACCATAATAGATATATTATTTCGCTTGACCTAAACCTACTGAATTGGGAAGTATTTGTTTACTCGTGTGTGATGATACAAATATGTTGTGTTCACTTGTATTGAATTAGTGTAAACTAGTTTGATTGTTAGATGTTGAAATTTATATATTTTATTTTATGTACTTGGATGAGAATTAGAACCTACAAGTACTATGCATTAGAGTAGTGATTGTTAATAATTACTACACTCATAGGTATGTGTACACTAGGTATTTATACCTACGTTGTGCATGTACTCTAGTATGATTATTTGATGTACTAATTACTAAATTTAATTTGTACACTATCTAT
Organism: Pseudotsuga menziesii; assembly: GCA_001517045.1. Classification (NCBI taxonomy): domain Eukaryota; kingdom Viridiplantae; phylum Streptophyta; class Pinopsida; order Pinales; family Pinaceae; genus Pseudotsuga; species Pseudotsuga menziesii. The sequence continues at coordinate 256,212 of LPNX010902508.1, read as the reverse complement.
ATAAGGTCTATACTATGTATGTACACTGGTAAGATTATCTGATGTACTAATTACTAAATAAATGGTTATGATTTTAGGGAGTATATTGAATACACATAATATCTAGTTAGTATCATTAAATACCCTTATTTTCTTTGATTAATTGTTGTTGGGGAGCCAATTTGTTTTTGTTTTTTTTTTTGTGGGGGGGGAGATGTGGATGTTAAATTCAATGGTTTTCTATTTTCTACTTATTGTTATTTAATTCATTATTTAATTTTTGATATATTTTTCCATAAAATTTAGAGGATTTTGTTGATAGGTGAAGGAATTATTCGAAGAAATATTATCATAGAACAAGTTCTTAGAGATATTGTGCATTATTGTTTTCATATTCATAGGCATGGAGGGAAAGAAACTGAAACCAAAAGGTTTCTTGGCCCTAGGATTTTGAGTAGGCTCTTAGTTGGTAGGGAGTTATAATTATATTTCTAGCATCGAAGGACGGTGAAGGTTTGTTGCTACAGAAATAATACTACATTCTTGGACAAATTTGACATTTAAACACATATTTTCCAGTATGCTAATGTTTAAATTAATGTTATACATCGATTATTTGTTATTTCCATGATTATAAGCACGATTATCATATTTTTTGTGAAATTATGATATGGAATTAAGGAATTAAGGCCAAGAGGCCTTACAAATGGTATCAGAGCCCTATGTTCAAAAATTGGAACATTAACGGTCTATATGAACTTAAAAAGAGTAAAAAAGAAATCTGAATTTCTAATTGCCTTCATAGCATAAACATAAGTAAAATAGAATTTGATAATGGGAAACCCCATCTAGGGATTTTGTAGCATAAGCTTACGTAAAACATAATTTGAGAATGGGAACACCCATCTCTGGCCTTCATAACATAAAATTAAGTAAAACATAATTTTAGAATAGGACCACCCATCTGTCCAAAATGCAAGTTAGTAGAACCACGGGCATGGCGAAAGGAACAATAGTCTTATCTGTTGTATCTTTCATTTTCCTTGTCATCCATAGATCCATATGTATCCATATAAAATTTACACATTAATTACTGATAGAGTGGAGTTGCATTCTAGTAGTGGAGTGCTGGGATTTTTGCATAATTAATAAGTACCCAACTAGAACAAGAAATTTTCTTAACATAATATTCCACTGGTTGCTTAAGAACTAAATATCGATATTATAAAACAAAAACAAATGGAATGTTAATATACTTCAATTATTTTAACCAGTCTCTTATGGATTGTTTTGATTGATAGTAGATTTGCAAAAGGTTTGGTTATATCCATAAATAATGCAAACAAGGTATTTTGATAGTTTCTATCATACCTTAGGCATCAATGACATAATTTTAGTATTATTATGTTTTAGAAGTTTATTAATAATTGTTTAAAAAGTCATACTTATTTTTGTAAAATTTTGAAAAAATGAGTATTTGCTTCATATGTGAAATGAAAGTAACATGTTGCTACTAAAATAGTTCACCTTTGCATAAATAAGTTTTTGATTGGTCGAGCACTCACTATCTTCCCATTCTAATGCACTCATAGAAATACTAAAATGTATTGAGACACCTACCTCCATGGCACCTCTCACCTCCAAATTATTTGGTTGAGGATTCTACAACAAACTTGTTTTGTCTCCCTTGATGCTTCAAAGGTTAATAAAAATAAAAAATAATAATGTCTACTCTACATCTGGACAGAGAAGAAAGCATGGAAACACACACACACACACACACACATATCAAGAGTAAACAATGGTAGGAGACAAGATCATCATTATATAATTTTTATATTTTTTTATTGTCACATTTAGGGACAAGATGAATATATTCAAGGTGTGGAAGGATGGCCAGTATAAATCCTTCAAGAATGTCCAATTTTTTTGTACAATGTATTGTCTTGTATAGTTTTAGGCCATAAAACATTTTTAAATGGTTTCTAGAGACTATATTTTGACTTTGATATGGCACATCAATTACTATGTGCAAAATTAGTAAGAGGAAGAATTAGTCCTACATAGGATATAGAACCAACCTCCTAACAAAAACTACATGATCTCAATGGTTTCCACACCATTGCTATGATTTTATTTTTCAAGGGATCTCTACCCATTATTGAGTGACTTCTTCCTTGGTGGGAGATGATAGAAGGATAGTCGATTGGAGATAAGATATAGAATGCAAAAATAATATAAATCCTTCTACCTATAGACTAGAATGTGCAACTATAGTTGTTGAGAGTTTCCTCGGATCCAACTGGATGTATCAAAATAACAATCCTATTTAGACCAAGTGTTAGGATTTATCACCATTAAGATATAGTGCCTCAAACCATAAAAATAAAAGAAGCGTAATAAGTTTAGAGTCTTTAGTCCTTTGTAATATACCTGTTTGGGCTCTAACAAAAGAAATGTATTGTATAAATATAAGGGATTCCCTACTTGGCTTCTTGGAGGTGATCTCGAAAAATTTCTTAGGGTTTGTCTTATATGCTTAAGAAAACCCTTATTAGAATATCTCTTTTGGGTTTAGTGATGCTTTAACTAATGTATTAATTAAATCCCCACCCTTTATATATTAGGGGCATGATTACTTAGTTTGGTAGACTAGGTGATCGAAAATAAATGGATTTGCAGTTGCATGACTTGATGATTAGTGTGGATAGAAGAGAGAAATCAAGAAGTTGGGTCTATTAGGATATTCCCCCATCTCATATCCACTAATGAATGGCAATGGTCTCCCTAGTACTATTTTGATCAAGTTTTTGCATTTCTCTCTACGAGGATAATAAATCTTTTTGTAATCTTGAAGTATACAAATGCTCACTATCTCCAACTCACCAACCAAGAATGTAATGTAATATATATATTGAAGAATTCTAAGGAGATAGAGGTTGTACTAGAGTCAGAATTACAAATCACATATATCTAATAATTAAGTGACCAGATCACATATATCTAAGAATTAAATGGCAAATTGCATAAATTTGAGTCAAGATTAAATGGTAGACCCTCTAGCAATACAATCCAACAATTAAGGGTAGATTAGATAGTAATAGTCGGGTTGCACCCAAAAAATATAATAATAATAAAATAAAAATTTGAAATAATTAGGTGAATTTAGTTGAATTTCATTACTCGATGTAAAGTGTATTCAAACCTTTAGGAATATCACTTACAATGGTGACCTTTGATTTATGGAAGTGACGCTAAGCCATGATTTCCAGCTCATAGCAGTACACAATGTTAGATAATGTTGTATCCCTTGGTTAGTAAATGCCACTATAAAACTTCACAATCATCCAATCCCATCACCACAAAACCAAATGCTTGAGATGTATCATTTCCCATGTGACATCTTATGTTAATAAATCAATTATTGTTATTGAATGCTCCTCAACCTTATTTCTATAATGTGTCTCACTTTATGCTTCTAAATGTGAGCTAAAGTGCACCTAGAATTATACTTTATACTTTTCCCACTTGCTTTAGTAAAATAGACCAAAGAACAATAGCTTTTATTTTTCCTTTTATTGTATGGAATATGGAATAATAGTTTGACAATCTGATCATTCTTTGTGAAGTATGCCACAACTCTAGTAGTTCATTGGTGTGCTTTGAAAAGGTACTACAATAATGAGATTTATGTGTTGTCTTGGATATTTACAGACATTTTTTATAATGTATAAAAAATATTTCAAAACATACATTTAGAAGATCGTAACATATTAGTGTGGAACTAATATTGATGGTAATACAAAACTTGGTTATCATTCTTTAAAGGATTCTCCCATAGAACTATTAGTTGAGTTTTGCAAGTTCACTAAGTTAATATTTTTGAGTTCAACCAAAGAGTATTTGGTGTGTTTGAATTTTGGAAATTTTTGAGAGCGTTATCGATGTCATCATGAAACTTGTAGAGGACAATCTTTAAAAGTTTGGCCAATAACATATCAACATCATTGCAGAAGTTGAAGTGCAATCTTTCAAATATGCACTGCTCTTTCAAAATGTTTCGAAAAGTGTTATAGGTGAGATTTCAAAACATTGAAAGGAATCTTATACCAAACCATTGATAGTGTTGTCAATTCCTTTTAACAACTCCCAAAAAAATATTTACAAGAAACACTGATGTAGGTTTTTGTTTAAGTGTGATGAAACATTTTGGGAAAACACCAATAATGTTATTGAACCTTTTTGAAAAACTTTTTTCCTTCACATAATTTTGAAAAAGAAGATATTCTGAAATTTTGCATCATATTGTACTCTATTTTGGAATTTATATGACCATCAATGTGTTTATTATAGAGCTTATGAACTTTGGTAACTTTGAAACATCTATGTGAGTTTTAAAAGAGGGATTTTTATAGCAATGTATTTCTACTCTACTATGTTTTCATATTCTATAAAGGTTTCATGTTTTAAATTTATAGAACCCTAATTGTAATGACTAATACATACATAATGATATTGCGAATTTGAGAGTTTAGAAATCTCTATTCATATTAGAGTCCAGAAACAAATTCATTTCATTTTAATACCACAAATACTTTAACATGAACAGTGAGAGATTGGAATCTTTGGGCTTTAATCTACTCCAAATTAGTTATGATTAAAGACTACAAATAGATGTTGATATTGGCACCTAGCATATAAAAAAAACTAAAATCAAGTTCATTTAAATGGGGGAGTCTAGCACCATGGAAGTGCCGAAATTGATTCCATTTGACATCTAAAATTTAGAGAGAAAATATAAATAAAATATAAATAAAAAGGAAAAATTCAAAGAATTTAAAGTAATAGAAATAAAACTTACTCTTAACACCCACAAAACTTTGTGTGGTTACATGTCAATTCTTCTATCATTATTCTACCAATTATATCAGTCGTTACTCACTCAATTTATCCATGACTCCAAAAGAAACTAATAAGACTCCTTCCATGGACTACCATTAATGATTTCAAATGTAGAGAGGGCCTCCCTCTTGATTAGATGGAAAGCAAAAATGCAGTTTCGAGTGTGAGAGTTGGAGGTTGGAAAAGTATCAAATGCAATATTGAATGTTGCTATGATGGCATTTCAAATGTGATGGTGTGTAAAAAAATAACAATATGGGGGGTGGTTTCCAATGGGGTGTGGGGTCTATGGGAGTAGACATAACAATATGGCCATAGAGGAATGAGCATCATATTATTTTCAGGTTTTCGCTAGTAACTAAGTGTAAAAATTGCAATGGAAAAAGGGTCAATTCATTACCACTTTAGTCAATGCCTGAGTTCACATTTAGCATAGTGATGGAGGAGCCTAGTCAATTAATATATTAGGTCCTCCTGACCAAACACTGATTGGTTAGCCTAGTTTAGTTAAGTCAGTTAGGACGACTAGTAGATAGTTATGTAGTTACAACTTTCCAACCGACTGTATGATCCATATATAGATATAGGATGTTGAGCCAGATTATATAGATATTATTATTCCTCTTTGTACATTATGTCATGTTGATGATATAAATACTTGGTTCACTCTTTATCTTCGTTGATCTATTTATGTATGCATGTTCTCATACTTGAATATATTATGTAATGTGCTATTGGTAATTTATTGTAATACTATGGATTACGATATTGTTATGTTGTCAGTCGTAGTATTATGGGATAAAATATGTTCAGGAATACATAAATGGTGAGCAAGGAAGGAATCAATGAGTAGTGGTATAGAAAATTTGCAAACTACATTCATAATTATGCCAAAAGAAACAAGTTGACTCTTGCGAAGGCCATAGAGAAGTTCTCCACAAAATCTCATGAACGATTGATAGATATCATCCCTCATGAAATAAAGAAGTTTCTCGATAGTTTTCATGACTAGGTTAGACACCCATAAAAAAATATTGTTAATGAACAAGATCCACAATGGTGGATGGACAAACTTACATGAGTGGGTCGAGAAGATAGTCGAAAAATTCCGCAAAGAGAAATCCACAGAGGAACGAACTTCACTAGAAGACATCATGACCAAGTTTTGTAATGACTTAACTCATAGTTTTTTTAGTATAATTCCTTATTTTCTTTATAAATTTTTAATTGAAAAAGGAGTCATCTATATAGCCAAACCTCGACCTCCCTTGGTACCTAGTTGCACAAATTGGGAAAAGAGACAAAATGAATAGTAAGGATTCGTTCATGAATAAGAATGGATATATTTTTATCAATAAATGAGTCTCATTGTTGAACCCACAATTGTTTCTTGTTAGTATTTGGGTTGGAAATGGGGGTGTCATCAAACATGTTGAATAAATGAATAGATGACGCTAGTTGATAGAATGAAACCTATCGAGAAATCAAGAACCCATAACTCTTGCATGTCAGTAAATGGGTTGGAAATGGGGGCTCACCAAATATGTGGAGTGAATGAACATATGATTCTATTTTATAGAATGAATCCTAGAGAATGATCAAGCATGACTCAATGTAAAATAGATGGTCATCCATAATCAAAAAGTTGATATTCAGAAAATAAAAAGGGAGAAAAGGAAGAAAAAATAGGAAGAAATGAAAGAAACTTTAAGTCTGCTTTGTAATAAGAGGAACATGGAAAATTTGGTTCAAAAGGTTAAGCAACAAAAAGGCCTACCCGAGTTGAGGGAAAGTTAATTAACCGAGATAAAGGATGAGGCATCAACATTGTTCATAGGGCCTTTTCCAATGGAGGAAATTTTGAAAGCATTATATATTGTAATTTATGAATTTATTAGCCCCGTAGATATGATCTTGATGCTTGTGAAACATGTCCTGAATGTAAGACATATCATTAAGAGAGACTTGGGAATTGGATCTAGTGAAAGTATGATATGATTTAAACTAGATGAATGTGGATGAATTGTGGATCAACTGATGATCTAGAGATGATCTCATGATAACTGGATTTCTTTTACACCCAAATTCAGAAGAAATGATTTACAGTTATTCTATTCAAAGCATGTGGAGGTACCTACCTTTCCAGCAACATTATCAAATGAAGCGTGAATCTCGTTGGAGATCCAAATTTAATGACTAAGACTCAGTAGAAGAAATATGAATATGGTGGTATCAAACTCATCACAAATATGTAAGTTCATTTATAGTTCCTAATCTACCTCCATCTATAATATAAATAGTAATCAAAGTTTCATCAATATGAATTATCGTCATGTGATATTTGTTCCAATTTATGAGGGGGATGAATATGCCAGGAGACATTGGTTTGTCTTTGAAACCATGTGGTAATATAATATTGTTAATGATTAAAGTCAATAGATATCACAATTTGTAGGTTGTTTTCGTAAAAGAGTCTTAGGATTTAAACGAGCATACATATAATTAATAATGAGAGAAAACAAAACCACATAGCAACACATTTAAGATAGACACTCATTGTTTACATGGAAAACCCAAAACCGGGAAAAAACACCATAATAGATATATTATTTCCCTTGAACTAAACCGACCAAAATGGGCCACGTGAGATAGCCACCACTAACCTCCATACCACTTTACATTTGAGCCTCCTCAAGCCTTATAAAGAATTATTTACATGCAATACCATGGAACAATATCGTCGGCCAACAAATACCATTGACCACCAAATACCATGGTCCCAAAAAACATGTGCTATACCTAAACGACCTTTGACTCATTCCCGAGTCAAGGTTAAACCTAACAATCCCCCCTTTAAACTTGACTTGGAGTAATCACTAACCCCCTTCAAAGTTTTACTGAGGAATATTCACATACACATTGGTGAAACTTAAAAGATATCATTTCATGGTAGCAATAACACATAGGGTATGCAAATAAGGATTTAGATTTTCACCTATGTTCATGTTAGTTCTAAAAAAATGTTAAGATGGATGTATTGCATATAATAATTGAAATTACAATGATGAATGTGACAATATAACTCAATCTAACAACTATTCCTTACTGGCAATTTGAAAATGTTAAAGAAGAATATAAAAAGTTGAAATAAATAATTAGTTAAGAAATAGTCATCTCATTTTCTTGGTTCTAGTGATCCTATAAATATTTATCTCACTTTTCTTGGTTGTCATGGAGAAAGGTTTGATTAAATCTTAATACCCACCTGAACCCCAACCTAAAAACTTATTCCAAAAAAAAAAGGTTTTAAGTTCAATAATTTAGAGGTATAAATCCAACCCATGATTTGAAGGTATGAATCTATTCCATGATTTGGAGGTTATTCCTTAGAAAAAAACTAGGACTAATATGAGTCCAACACATCATTTGAAGGTATGAATTGATCCCATGATTTGGAGGTATGAACCCATCCCATGATTTTGAGGTTATTCCTTAGACCACCCAAATAAAATAACCCCCAATATTTATATTACTATGTCAATTAAAAATCCTCCCTTAACCCCTTAATACAAGGCAATATATTTTTGAGGTTTTTATGAGTATTCAAACCCCCGATATGAATGGATGTGATATGATATTGCCTTGCTAGTGACCCCCTTGTTCTCTCTTCAAGAGGTGTCTATTTCTTTTTGTTTCTACTACTGGAATTATTGCTTGCTATTCTTTTTCATTAGAGGAAATTTCAACTCAAAATGGGCCTTTTAACCATAATTCAAATTCCATTTCATCATGTGTTAGCGAATGAAATTTCTTTAAATATGAAATACCATATAGGTCTAAAACAAATTTTTAATATAAATTTGGGGATAGGTATCATAAACAAAACTACTTTTTTTTTTCCGTATTTTCAACATATCTCCCTATGTTTTTACTCAAATTGCGATTGGGTATTTCTTATTTTTGAAGTATTTCTTGTTTTTGAGGTAGTGGATTCCATCAAAAGTATGCTGAGTGGGTACTCCTTGGGTGCGGAATTTAATTTCGCATCCAGGAAGCTCTCCCGAGCGAAAATTGAGTAAAATCACATGGAGATATGTCGAAAATACGAACACAAAAAGTAGTTTTTTTCTTTTCTTCCTCCAAAATTAATAAATATTATTTTATTATTTTAACTATTATTTTATTATTTTTCTTAGGAGGCCCATTTTGAGTTCAAATTTCTTCTAATGGTTGTTGTAGGTAGGGTAGGTATGGTACTCAGTTGATTTAAATAAAATTTATATAAAGTTATTTATTGAATAGATAGATAGATATTTTCTTTTGTATATACTAGCACTATTTTTTATTGACAAATTTAGCATACAACCAATATTTCAAGAGTTGAAATATTAATAATAGAAAATATAACTTTATTTGTGTTTGTGTTTGTGCAGGTGGTCTATAGAGAGGAGTTTATAGTGGTAACTACTACATCCTTCTGTACAGATTCATGTCCAACTTTTGTATATTACCACGGACTTTGAATTTCATGGTAGTTATAGGTTTAAAAAGAGCCCCTTAAGGTCTTGGTTTTTTAGCCATTGGATCTGATACCATGTGTAGTGCTCTGGTTTTCCGCATAACACTAAGTCGACTCTCGACTAACCTTGTTATGTATTAATATCATTCTAAGCTAGTTTTTTCAAATCTCAATACAAATCTAAGTTTTTTGATCTATTTTCTAATACTTTATTCAAGTTGATTTATTTTTCCTACTCTAGTCATTTTCAACATACCATTTTCAAGATATGCACATATAAGAAAAGCTTTTACACTAAATAACATGATTTTCTTTGTGCATATTTCAACATAGGTTATAATAGGATAAATTGGTCATTAACAAGAAGAATAAATTATGTTATTATATGGTAGAAAACCTCCCTTGATCCAGTAGAATTTTCTGACTTAGCTTCCTAAGCACTTAGAAACTGACTCGATAAACCACCCTGCCGGTCAGCTTTGATCGTGTTGGACCTAGGAAATCAACAAACTTCCTAGCTCATGAGCCCACAAACCAATAATACAAATAAAAAATTCCTTTTCTTGATTCCCTGACTGGAGTTTTCCCCTCCCTCCCTTTAACAAGGTTTTCCCCTTCCCTTTCCAAATTTTTTTCCCAGATAAAAAAAAGATTGAAGAAAAACCATCGACTACTCCCTCCAACCTTTCTTATATACCCATTGTCCTTATCCTTCCTTAAGCCTTTCTCCACTACCTTTTAATTCCTTTCTCGAAACCCTAATGATCATTGATTCTATCCATTAACTAAAATAATAATTAAGTATAGTTCTTACATATGTTTTATCTCAAGTTGCTAAATAATATTAATGCAAGTCTTATTGATTTGGCTAAATATATCTAATTATTCTAGGGAGGATCACCTAATGATGTTTACAAGGTTGATTTAATCAATGCTAGTATCAGTCATCATTTTGTATTAAGTGTTTTTAGAATAAATTAAAATATATACTGGTTGACTTTTCCAAATCTTGGATAAAATCTATCTTAACTATTTACCAACCAAAACTGATTCGACAATAATTTGTTATCTTGTAATTGGAGTCTAATTGCATCCACAGAATAAATAATATTAAATTATACCAATCACATTTCATTTTGTTAAACCTACCAATAATAAATATTTATATCATTCAATATGTAAAACAATTTGGATAATCAAATAGTTTACTTAATCATAATCTATGAAGCTCACATGTATCCGACACTCGTTATAATATTATTAAAATTATTATTGAACTACTACTACTACTACTACTACTAATAATAATAATAATATTAATTATTATTATTATTATTAATGGTAAAGAATAACATCAATACTTATTTATTTAATCAATAATTAATTCGGTATAAACCTAGTATTCTTGTATTTAAACAAGGTACCCTTAATGTACAAATTAATCATGCTTAAAAGTTAGACAAGGCAATTATTTATCATCAATGTTATATCTGCAACTCGTCACCTTGACGACACTTAATAGAATATTTATTATAATTCTCACATACAATTTAAGGTACACTAAATGACAAGTTTAATTCATACCTTACAAAACTTAACTTCCATTACCAATGTATAATAACTTACTATTTTGTAACAACTTACACAATTATTTAACCTTGTGAGCACTTGTATAACGATACTAGTGTATATACACAAAGTCTACATGCTTGAACAATGTATGCACATATCACATATGTACTACAAGTAACCATATCTTTCCTATGCATATCTACTTATTAACAATAGAAATGAAAACGTAATAGTCATAGATACTTTAACATAATCAAAATATCAATATGAGTTATTTAATGGTTTAAATAATCAAGATTCAACATCATTATACTTAGATTTATAGTAATCAATTAATCCGTTACGTTTAGGGGAGGGGTAGCTACTACCACTACATACTACCATAAAATCCCCAATCCCCCACAATATTGGCTAACACATCCTCCCATCATATCGTACTTCCACATCTTCCCTATCCTTTTTCTGCTAGTACATATGTGGTGTTGGCTTCATCGATCTGGACCCACATAGATATTGAGAGTGTTAGTGTCGGCTAAACAACAAACCCAACGCCTCATAGCAGTCATCTGACCGTCATCATCACATGTCTAGGGGAGCGTGGCTCAGCATAACCCTCCCACAGCCTCATGTATCATAAGAACCATAGTGTGGGAAATACCTCCATCCCTCTCAACATATTGAGTTTATACCCTATTAAAATCACACTATGTTGTTATTGAGATTATCAGTTTGTTTCATCGTATTATCTTGTCAATTGCTAATATTTTTTGCTTAACACACACGTATTCCTCATACCATATCAAGTATATGGACATCTCAAAGCCCATGTGTCCTGTAGATTAGTATTTTGAAACCATACATTTCTAACAATTATCTCTATTTGATCAACAGTCGATTCATATCATCAACAAAATTTCATTTCATCACATAACATCATCAAAGAGATCACATAAAGGGACTCTATCCATGTACCACATCATATATATCATATTTCATAAAGGAAAATAAGTAAACACACATCGTCATTATGAAATAAGGAATTCTCATGATAATTACGATATCCAAACCACATAATCATAGTAAAATTTCATAAGAATGGTAACATCATCACATCATACTCATAGTATTAACAAAAGCATAGTAACATCATAAGTATAGTAGTAACATATAATCAGGTCTAATGTGCCAAAATATAGTTTTCTCAATGTAGCTGAGTCCAATAGATAATAAGCAAAATAAAGTGCAGTGTGTATGTTGGTAAACTTGCCTAGTCAAATTATGGGGTGTTACAGTTTGAGACTTCATTCTCTATTATTTAGAGTTTAAATGACGGCCAATGATTTAGTATAAATATGTAAGGGAAGAGGAAATGATCCATGTGAGTTATAAATTGTAGTCCTTTATCATTTCACTAGGAATATTTTAAGTTCAAATATTTAGGATTTCCTTAGATGATATTATTTTTTCCCTTTTAAAGAAAGTCCTTCCAATAAGGCTATTTAGTAATTTGATATCGTTCTCTGTGAGAGATATTTGAGGATAAGGAAGATGAAATTCAATACTTGCGCTGCAGTCTTGTAACTGTTTGTTGATTAATTAATAGAAATATTAACAGTTTTGGTGGACGTAGCCCCTTGTTAGGGGTCATCCACATATATTGGTGTCCCACTTTTACTTTTGTTTTTGTTTTATGAAAACATATTCTCATGAAAAGTGTACACATAAGTAGTGATGTGTAGAAAATTCATTTAAGAGTTTAAAGAACATATTAATATGGCTTTGAATGGTTGTAGAATAGTTTCAATGCTTCATACTTGTAAATGGTAAAGAATGGATATATGATTCATACTTGTAAAGGGAAAATCATGGATAAATAATTTATTATTTTATTATTGTGATTTATTTAATTACTAGCTGATAAAAGTTTTTCCAAATTATTTGCATTCAATTGAAAGTTATAAATGAGCCAAAAATTGTTTAATAAAGAGACCAAAATAATAAGGAATTATGTGGCAGTATTTAGATGGAATAATAGTATATATAACTCTGTGTATGATTAAAGAGTTGCTCATATTTATTAATACCAAATTAACATTGGTACTAACAATATTGGGTAGAAAAACTATGTTTAAGGAGGATTTTTATACCCCCTTTCTATTGATGTATTTGTAACTTCGGAATGTATTCACTCAGATATCTTATATTGTACCTCGATGTTCCTATCGGGAGAATCATTTGTATTTCATTGTACCCCAATGTTCCTATCGGGAGAGTCATTAATATAATAAAGTCATGTAAATTCAATGAGGTTAACCCTCCATTGTAAGTCGAGGCAATAGTCCCCACAATTGGGTTGAGGTTAACCCTCCTTGTTGATGAGGGGGGCAAAGTCCCCATAGTTGAGGGGCACTAGGGTTATTAGACTCTCCTAGAGATGTTGACCCTGGTAAGTAATTGTCAATTCAGGAACTAGTATAAATAGAGAGTGAGACTCTCTATTTTTTACACACACTCAGTCAACCAGGGAGCATGAGTGAGAGAGCAAGTGTTGGCACACATGAGAGAGATCTAATGTCAGAGATCATATTTATGTTTTCGGGTTTTACTTTTGCTATTGGTGCTCATTCAATCTCTGAGGAAGTTGTGGGGTTTTATCCTTTATTGTTTCCTTGAGAAAAATTCTTTGTGTCTCTTGTCTCTTGTGATTATTGTTGTGCATGTTATTCTCTCAGATAAGATCCTAAGATCGTATTGCTTAAATGATAAAAATCTAACATGGTATCAGAGTGTAATAGTGGAAGATAGGGATTCTTACTTTTTGGGTCTCTCTCCACAATCCATCAGCAAACGGAGGCTAGGATAACTCTTCATTGAAGGGCGCATCTTTCTGTCGAAGCATAATTTGATTCCCAACATTTTCAGTTTTTGTTGCGGGAAATTAGGGATTTTTACAAAAGAGGAATTTTTGAGTGAGCCTAGCATAGGATTTCTCTCCTCATCAAAATAAAATTTTAGAGACCAAGTTCAAATTTTTTGGTTGAGTAAAACTTTGGGAAATTCAAACCCTAGTTTGACCCCGGGCCTAAAAAACCCTAAAACACTAAAACTGGTAGTTTTAGTACATTCACTATATCTTCGGATTGAAGATGTCTCAGGTGCTGAAATTTTCACAAGATAAAGCTAAAATACAATGTACCATGTGTAAAAAATTTAGCCTCAGATTCACTATATTCTGGGAGATATGATTCCTCCAAATTAGGGTTCCAACCTCTTCTAGGATTCATCCCTAAACAGGACACCTAGGGAGAATTGCTATATCTCTTGATATGAAGGTCCAAATGAAATTTTACAAGATTTTATAGATAGGGAACGGACTATAATTTATGTGGTAAAAGTTTTAGACCCTGATGATGAAACATGGACACATGGAAGTCCGTACAAGTTCACTATGCTGAACAATCCTGAAAGAAGACACCTTGGGAAAAATATCATAAGTCCCAATTGCTGAAACCAATTCTACTCAAACCTATGGAAAGAGGACAAATGATGCCACCTCAGTAGGAAATTTCAGACATAGAGGAGCAACACTTTTGGAGAGATCCCAGAAACAATATCAGGCATTTCTGTAGAGGAAATTGGAAAACTAGGGCTTCCTGTTTTGGGGGCTTTCCTCCAATGTTTTTAGAAAAAGGAGTACATTAGATATCTCGCCTTGAAGAGGACCATCTTTCTATCTAATCAGATCTGAAAGATTCCAAGTTTTGAAAATTAGGGTTTCTCTGGAAAACCCTAGATTAGCCAGATCTGAAACTAGGATAGACACCTCAAATCGGTAATATCTAATCTTTTTCTATTTACAATTGAGGTTCTCATTTCAAAATGACCTATCACACCAGCTTGATGAAAATATTAGTGAAGCTGAAAAATTCTGAGCATGGAAGTATAGGATTTCACTGGTTCTTGAAGAAAATGAATTGGACACCTACATAAGTGGAGAGGTTCCAGTTCCATAGGGAGATGAGGCTAAAGCATTACACAAGAAGAACTTGGTCAAGAGGATAATTTTTGATTCAATCAAGGATCACCTTGTACCACAAGTGTCTTCCCTAAAGACACCTAAAGAGATGTTTGATTCCTTGACCAAGCTATTTAAAGGGAAGAACATAAATCGAAATATGACTTTGAAAAATCAGTTGAAGAATGTAAAGATCTAGAATGCAGAAACCATATAGTCATACTTTACAAGGGTCTCTCAAGTCAAAGAACAACTTGAAGCAGTGGATGAAGAAGTAGAGAATGCATAAATTGTGATAACAACCTTGAATGGCCTCCCAAGATGATGGGATTCATTCATTTGAGGAATGTGTTCCAAAAGGAATGGATTACCTTCAGCAAACTCTGGGAAAATAGCACACAAGAATAAGCTCGACTCATAATAAGAGAAAATCAGATGGGAGCAACTGGAGATCTAGCTCTCACGATTCAAAGAAGATCCCTCAAGCGATGAGGAATATGAAGAACTCAATTCTTGAAGAACCTATTATCCATATTATCATTTGGATAATAAATGATGATGTTATGAATGAAGAAGATGATGAAGCTAAAGGCTCAAGAATGAGTCTACCCACAAAACAGATAAAGATAAGTATTCAATTTTCATTTCATGATATTATTTTGTTATGTATTTGTTTATATTTAGTTGATGTGCATGTTAGAATGTTTGCATTAATGATAATATACTACTAATATGCATGTTATGGGTAAGTATCTCATGGTGCTATACAAATCTCCGTTGCTACTTATATAGAATGAAACCTCTTTGCTGACATATTGAATTAGTGCACAATCTTAATGATGTCATGGTAGAGATGGAAGGCATCTAGAAATTTTCCGTGATATATGGATGAATGTTGTATTGGATAAATAGTTTCATGATTATATGTTTATGCATAAGAATTTTCCATTATGAATATGCCTTATGAAATGTTTCTAACCATACAACTGGTGCATTTGACTTGTAGGAAATATCATGTACAATCACCTACAAGCAAATAAGGATGAGACTTGTTCCGAAGAACAAATGACGATAGTTCAAGAAATAATCCAAAATGAAGAATAATATGATGATACTTTCAAATAAATAAGACGTCTCAGACACAGTGCAGTTGTGTGACACTATTGACTAACAACATTGATGCAGTTCCTTCCCGCTATGAAGAATTAGCTAAGAAGAAAGGGAAGGAGAGTACCAATTCAAAAAGAATGATGTCTAGGATGCAGTATCGAGACCTGAAGTGAAGTCCATAATTTCTTCCATATGGATCTACAAGATCCAACATGTAGTATATGGCAACATTGTGGGATACAAGGCAATATTCGTAGCACAAGGCTTCTCACGAAAAGAAGGCATGGACTACGGAGAGACATTTGCAGCCATTGGAAGTTTGAAAGGTAGACTCATGTGTGCAAAAGAAGGCACCTATGGGATAACAAATACATGAGGAGCTTGAATATCACCTAGAGTAATGAAGATTGTAACCTTTGCTACAAGGTTGATGATGAAAGCCTATAGAGGATGACAAGCTCACAAATGGGTGTGAGAAGAATGTTTTCAAGATAGAGGATATTGGTATCCAGTGACCCTAGATGGATACATAGAATATTAGTAGCAAAGGAAGCTACTTGTCACTCTAGTACATAATGTTTCAATGCATAGAGTACGAAAGGCAGAGAGAGAATGATGCTCTGCTTCCGAGGGAGTGACTACAGAAAATCCTGAGGTTTGACATGATACGACAGGATGGATAGATTACTGATGACTATAGGATTTACTAATAGTAAAGAGGACTCCAACCTTTACTTCAAGGTTGAAGACAGAATACCAGTGATGCTCTTGTTATATGTTGATGACTTGTTCCTGACAGAAAAGAGGAACTCATTAAAGTTGCAAGAAGGAGACTTGTTGTCAAGTTCAAGATGAAGGACTTGGATATGATGCACTACTTTCTAGGCATGGAGGTGTGGAAGAATGCATATGGAATCTCCTTGGGACAAGAGAAGTATGCAATAGAGATCCTGAAGAGGTTCGGGATGATGGATTGCAAGGCCATGACCACACCTATGGCATCGAACCTGAAGCTATTGAGTGATGCTTCATTAGAGTTGGTTGATGCTACGATGTATCGTCAGATGATTAGGTCATTGATGTACCTAATGAATATGAGACCAGATATTTGATTTGTTGTGAACACATTGAGACATGTTCACTTGATGGTTGCAAAGCACGCAGTGAGGTACCTGAAGGGTACAGTTGAGTATGGGATCAAGTATGATGTGAATCAAAAGATTAACTTGTAGGTTTATGTAGATTCAAATTGGGTAGGAAGTTCCATTGATAGGAAGAGAACTTCGGGGTGTTGCTTCAGTATGGGATCAGGCTTGATCTCTTGGTTTTGCAGGAAGGAGTCCTGCATGGCATTGAAATAGCCGAGGAAAAATATGTTTCCACTTGCTCAGCTATTTGGGAGGTAGTATGTTTCTTTTGAAAACTACTATTTGATTTGATTGATCTGACTTGGATTTTAGTATGATGAAGAGAGGAGCAGTGAAGCTCTAGTATGTGATCCAGATTGATATCTCTCGAAAGAGGGAGTTCTAGCATAGCCGGTGAGACAGGTTTTCTGAGCATAAAATCCTGGCGAAGCTCATGGGTTGATCAGATGTAAATGATATTGTAGGTTGTCCTCAGATGTAATCGGTCTTGGTGAAGCTCGCAGGTTATCCTTGGATGTAATCAGCCCTGATGTGATTCTATGCTAGAAATTCCTAGAATGAAGTTCGAGTACTTCAGGGAGAAGATTGGTGTTCTCGATATCGAGGTTCCTTCCAAGAGGAAGGGATGAGTTTGTGAGTCCTTCTGACATGGTGGTATGTGGGTCCTCCCATGTTCATATGTAAGTGCGGAGCCCTTCTGACATGGTGGTAGGCGGGTCCTCCCATGGTTAGATGTAAGTGTGGATCCCTTTTGAAATTGTGGTAGGAGCATCCTCCCATGGTCAGATGTAAGTCTGGAGCCCTTTTGACATGGTGGTAGGCAGGTCCTTCCATGGTCAGATATAAGTGCAGAGCCTTTCCCCAGATGATATATGGTGTGTCCTATCATGTCGGTGGATGTAAGTGCAAATCCTTTCTCTGGATGGTAGATGGTGTGTCCTACAATGCCAATGGATATAAGTGTTGAGCATTTTCTATGGATGGTAGATGGTGTGTCCTACCATGCCAGTGGATGCAAGTGTTGATCATTTCCTTGTATAGTAGATGGTGTGTCCTACTATGCCAGAGGATGTAAGTGCTGGGCCTTTCTGATTGGGTCAGATGTAAGTGTTGGGCCTTTCTGACTGGGTCAAATGGAAGTGCTGAGCCCTGGATGATAGATGGTGTGTCCCATCATGCCAGTATATCTAAGTGCTAAGCCCATTAGAGGAAATTTCAACTCAAAATGGGCCTCCTAAAATAACTAATAAAATAATAGTTAAAATAATAAAATAATATTTATTAATTTTGGAGGAAGAAAAGAAAAAAACTACTTTTTTGTTTGTATTTTTGACATATCTCCCTATGTTTTTACTCAAATTTTGATCAGAAGAGCTCGTTGGATGCAGAATTAAATTCTGCATCCAACGAGTACCCACTCGGCATACTTTTTCCGGACCCTGCTACCCCAAAAACAAGAAATACCTGAAAAAATGGAATGATGATGTCGTCATTCCATTTTTTCAGGTATTTCTTGTTTTTGGGGTAGCGGGGTCCATCAAAAGTATGCCGAGTGGGTACTCGTTGGATGCAAAATTTAATTCCGCATCCAATGAGCTCTCCCGATCGAAATTTGAGTAAAATCACGGGGAGATATGTCAAAAATACAAACAAAAAAAGTAGTTTTTTTTATGATACCTATCCCCAAATTTATATTAAAAAAGTGTTTAAGACCTATACGGTATTTCAAATTTAAAGCAATTTCATTGGCTAACACAAGATGACATGGAATTTGAATAAAAGTTAAAAGGCCCATTTTGAGTTGAAATTTCCTCTAATGTTTCTCTAGATGATAGATGGTGTGTCCTATCATGCCAGTAGATGTAAGTCCTGGGTCTTTCCTCAGATGGTAGATGGTGTGTCCTACCATGCCAATGGATGTGAGTGTTGGGCATGCCTTTCTGACATGGACGATGGATTTGTTCCTCCCATGGTTAGATGTAAGTACTGGGAGGGCCTTTCTAACATGGATGATGGATGTGTTCCTCCCATGGTCAGATGTAAGTGATGGGTAGGCCTTTCTGACATGGATGATGGATGTGTTCCTCCCATGATCAGATATAAGTGCTGAAGAAGATGAAGACCTACATGGAGGCTAGGCCTACAACCATCATGAAAAAGGTTTGGTTCTGTAGAACTTCTTATGACGAGAATAATTGAGAGATAACACCATTTTATCAAGATAGCAGAAGTAGTGATGATGATAATGATCCAGTGATGATCCAAATTTGATGATGATTCAGTGATGATCCAACTTTGATGATGATCCAGTGACGAAGACTTGTATTGATGAATTGTGTCAAGATAATACCTTCCTAGTTAAGAGGGAGTGTTGATGTATTTGTAACTTTGGAATGTATTCACTTGTATATATTATATTGTACCCCAATGTTCCTATTGGGAGAATCATTTGTATTTCATTGTACCCGTATGTTCCTATCGAGAGAGTCATTAATATAATAAAGTCATGTAAAGTCAATGAGGTTAACCCTTCGTTGTAAGTTGGGGAAATATTCCCCACAATTGAGTTGAGGTTAACCTTCCTTGTTGATCAAGGGGGCACCCCACAGTTGAGGGGCATTAGGTTTATTAGACTCTCCTAGAGATGTCGGCCATGGTAAGTAATTGCCAAGTCAGGAAATAGTATAAATAGAGAGTGAGACTCTCTATTTGTTACACACACTCACTCAACTGGGGCGCATGAGTGAGAGAGGAAGTGTTGGCACAAATGAGAGAAATCAGCTGTCAAAGATCATATTTGTGTTTTTGGGTTTTACTTTTGCTACTGGTGCTCATTCTATCTCTGAGGAAGTTACGGGATATTCTCCTTTATGGTTTCCCCGAGTAAAATTATTTGTGTCTCTTGTCTCTTGTGATTATTGTTGTGCATGTTATTTTCTCAGATAATATCCTAAGATCATATTGCTTAAATCATAAAATATAGCAATTTCCACAACAGTAGCAAATGGAAGTTGGGTTTGTTATAGTGCTTGTCTTATATATTTTCTCCATAGGATATATTACTATCATTGAGTTCAATTGAAATCATGTCATCTTCATTCCTCTTAGCAATTATCTTGAAAACACCAACAATGAAACTGAAAATGGACTCATTTCCCATATTTCCAGTAACCCCTTGACTGGCTACTAGTTCTTTGGATGCACATGGTTCAACATGCTCACCCATTACACAAAATTCATTTGGGAAATCTATGTGCATGTTCTCTGTTGGATGCAAAGTTAACTTCAACTACTTCTGGCATGGATCTACAATGCAATACTCATATTTAGCTTCCAATTAGAGATTAGGAGGTCCATTTACATTACATGAACTGGAATATTTTTCAAATAAATGTAAGAAAATATTGTTGCCACAAAAACCAGAATTACTCATATACATTTGCTTGATGTTTTCTTCTTGTTGCTTCATGCACTCTCTACAAGAACTGCATGGTTCTTCTCTTGGAAGATTGTTTATCTTCTTCTCCAATGGTATATTGTCACTATGCTTTATCAAATTCAAGCTAGCTGGTGCATCTTTCTCCTTGGTAGCGTTAGGTTCAAGTTCTTTAGAATTTCTCCTTGAATAAAATACAAAGAGTCTCATGATGCCAGCACATGGAGATGAGTCCAATGAAGATTCACATTTGGTCCTCTTTTCATACCCTTTACTCTGAGAGATGGAAAAACTTGGTTTGTTTCACTTTAATGTTTCCTCATCCGCATCCTTAGGTCAAAATCCATAGCTGCAATAGATATTATTGTTGGAATATCCAGCAATACTGAGAGGGGGGGGGGGGGTGAATCAATATCACCTTCTTTTATTTCTTTTAAAAAAAGTAGTATGTAAATAAAACAATGAATCAAAAACAAGTAAGGACATACAATTTTATCATGGAAAATGTAAAGGGAAACCACAAACTCAAACCCATTAATAAAATGAATTTACAAAATTTGTTTTTCTACTGCTATAGAAAGGATGCAACAACACCCCAGATTCTTTCCTGCTCCAACAGACAATGATTCTACAATACCCCAGTATTTTTTTGTCTACTACAACAAACAAAGATTCTACAACACCCTTATTTTCTAGCCACTACTGGAAGGAGGATAGAACCTCATTGTAGGATTGCATCCTACCCTATCACCACCCTACCACCCTATTCTAATTTTATAAGTATTCCAGATATTATTCAAATTATGTCATTGTTTTTTTTCATTGTTTGGTATATGTCTTTTCTTGCTGCTACATTGGTATTAACTACATAGGAACCTTCTTCCTTCCAAAACTCTGTTTATAAATACCTTTAACACACATCTCATCACATCTCTTCATTCTTGGAAACTTGAATCTTTTCATTTGAATATCACACCCTTTCACCAAACACACATTTTCACTATAGTGTCCTTTTATTAATTAACTCCATTGTTATACAATCATGTCTTTTATTAATCGTAATAATATTCCAGGTTTAATGAATGATATCTCTGCTTCATGATTTTAAATTTTGTTTTAATAATAAACATGTTTTTCAGAATTTTTGTTTATAATTTTGATTAGATGGATGTCGGTGGCCACCCACCTATTCCATTGGCTCAAAACAATGGTCCATTGTTGCAGTTTCTAGTTATTTTTCTATAGCTTTTCGGGTCCTAAACTTCCGGGGCCATTTTGAGGCCCTAAACGATGTTTTTTGGATATTTGGGGCTAAATGGTTGCCAATTACATGCATTTATCCAACCAAAATTTGTAAATATATTATAGACCTTTCCAACGAGCTATCGAACACCCAAATCGGAGATCGTATGCAAAAGTTATGACCCCGGGAAGTTGACTGTTCAACTTACCACCCTGGGGCCGCAAACTTTATGACAGTTCATCTTCTAGGGCTACGTTTTGGAATTTTGGGGTTCTCACCTCATTCTTATTATAAATAGGTCCCTTTGGCCTCATTTTGTATTCAGCTTGGCATGAATGAGCGTAACAGCCACATCTCTTCTCAGAGATAGCTACCACAATTCTAACAATTGTATTATAGTCTGTTCTATTTTCGCCAGTTAATAGAATATGTGTTTACTGTATCTTTGTTATCTTTGCAAAGTGTCTGTTATTATGACTCTGTATATGTTCTTTCATTTCATTCACGCATAAATCCAGATCAGTGGTATCAGAGCAATCTGCTCTTTGATTGTTTCTCGGCGCATGTCCCCGACGAGGTCCGAGTACAGAGAGTTTGGTCTCGAACTAGTTTCACTTGATCATTCTCGCTGTCCCAAAAAACCTCCCATGACAGAAGAAAAGAGAGACGATGTCACATACCCATGCCTCCGACCGGCGAAGAGGACGCGACTACAAGCTTAAAGCACCCGGGCTAAGAGCCCCATGAACATGTACATGCATAAAAATGCTAAAACAGAATGTTGAAGCAATGTATTGAAGTGGAAACATGCACACATGAACATTTATCATGCACAAATGCAATTATCTATCAGGCACAGTGGAAACATCATACATCCATACAAGCATTCATTCAACATGTTCATAACATTCATTAACAGAAAATATGGTTGCAGAAGTAAAATGCACAAGATCACTTATCTTAGGAAGAAGTCGTTCCGCAACTAGCTACGTCGCTGCAACGTTCCACCCAACCATAGGCCAGCGTGCTCCTTAATCTCTCAGCAATGCTGCCACCCCCGAGCTGGGCATGATTCTCCAAGGAATAAGGGAACTAGCAAGCTTACACATAGCCAAGGATATACAAACACAGCCAAGCCAACACAGTTGGATTTATCAGGCCATCCAAGAGTTGGGAAAGGCTCAATGCTAAGCTGGTGAGCTCATTACAGAGCCAAGAACACCTACACCAAAACTAGCCTGACCTCTAAGACACCCAAACACACCCAACACAAGGAATCAGTCCCTTATCTGCTACACAGTCCCTCGGGCCCTGCATTCCCTTCCAGTGCTATTCAGGGGTGATGAAGAAGAAGGCCAGCCCTCTAGCTCTACCTGTGTGGTTTCCAGCCACCAGGTTTATCAAGCAAAACTAAGCCCCCATCCTTGCTCCCTACACAGTTCGAAGACCAACCATTGCACTCAGGAAATCAATCAGCTGATGCAGCTTAAGACAGGGAAGACAATTCCTGAGTCATTCTTGGCCCTATCATGGCCAAAATGACTCTCAAGCGAATTGCAACTATTCCCCCAAAATGTAAAGAAGACCACGGCAAACATAGCCAACCACGTGGGGAAAACCAGTGACCCAATCTGAACAATGAAAGCACCAAGGAACTTACACAGTCCAAGGATGGGAAGGAATAACCCAGTTCACAGCTGGGAAGATGCAAACATATGTACAGGCCACGAATTGGTAAGGAAAACATACACACGATTGACCACACGAATGGCCCTTCACAGGGAAAACCGTGGATGAAAAATGCACAATTGCCAGCTCGTTGTGTGGGCCCAAAACAGAAGAATACCTGTGCGTGAGGATGATGGACGAATTATGGTCCCTGCGTGAGGACGAACAACTCTTCCTAGGCACGTGAGTGAACAACAACCGTTGAGGACACGAATTGGAAGTGCGTGAGCCATAGCAATGTCGCGGGGTGTGGAATCTCTGCATGAGTGAAAACCAGGTAAGCCTGTGCATGGATGTGAGAAGAAAATCGTGAGGCCTTCGTAATGGGGAGTGCGTGAAGGTTTTTCTCTTCCATTCTAAAGTCAACTGCTGTGGTGGAGTGTGCGTGTGGGTGAGGACTGACAATCCTGCCACCCCACTCCCAAAGACCATAACTGCCTCAACCACCAGCAGCCATACTTCAATGGAGGTGGTTAGAATAAAACAAGGGAAGAAGACACATGGGTATTTTCCCTCATTGGCCAAGGTTGACATTTTCCCCACCCTTATCCTTGTGAAAATCATGCCCCCTTTCGATTTAGTTGTCGCGATCGTAGCTGGTTGTGTTCATTTTAATTAATTATAGACGCATATTTACATGATGATAACCATAATATATGTCGCATGCCCCGATATACCATCGGCAACAAATTCAAATCCGAAACATAACATAACCGATCAATGGTGGGGCCTTGGCCTTTAGCCCCACACCATGATCATTTAATATATACATCATGTACATCTAATGCAACGGGGTCAAAACCGGGGTGTTACAGACGACGGAGCAGGAGATCCTATGAAGTCGCTGCTCGAGGAAGCCCTCAACCTACATAGGAACGAGATGATGGATAGCTTCACCCAAATCCTTCGGCGAATGCCGGCAACAGCAAATGCATCTTCAACAAGCAGCCGATTCGGGAATGCAACTCCCTTCAAGGTACAAGTTAACTTTGATATTCCTTTATTTGAAGGAAATATGATGTAGATGCCCTTGATAATTGGTTGAATGTTCTAGAAGGGTATTTCTTTGTCCACAATTTTTCTAACAGAGAAAAGATCACCTTTACGCTCCTTAAGGTAGTCCCCCATGTCCAAAATTGGTGGGGTACTTATTGTGAGAAAAACTCATCAGACGAGTCTGGAATGTTTGAAACAAATCCCACTTGGTCCTCTTTCATAGATGCCGTCAGGGAACAGTATTACCCTATGGGAAACTATGATGACTAGTACACAAAATGGGCCATTCTGTGTCAAGAAAGGGACCAGACAGTGTCGGAGTACACTAATAAATTTCATACCCTACGGACAAAGCTGAGTATCAAAGACTCCAAGCGACACCTAATCCTGAAATATCGCAGTGGTCTACATCGGTACATCTGAATTGAGATGGACTTCCTCGACATCTCTTCACTTGGATCTGCCTATCAGTATGCTATCAAAATCAAGGAGAAATTTCGACAAAATAATAAGCGAGACTCTGGACCTGTGAATCCACCGCAGAAGTAAGGCAAGGGAAACTCTGACCCACAGAACACAGCAAAAGAAAACGACAACCAGTCCCCGCCAAAAGCAAATAAGGGAGATCAAAAGACAAAGAAGGACACTAGTAAGTGGTGCGAATTTCATAAAATCCCTTGGCATAACACTGATGAATGTCGCTCAAAGCAGTCATTAGTGACCAAGATCAAATCTTCAAAATCAGATCCTAATTCTGATTCTGAACCCAATGCCACAGCCGCACACAATGGGAGGCAGATCATTGATGCAGATCCCACTGCCACTGTTGCTACCGCACAGATTCAACTAGAGGATCCTGAAGAGTCAGAGGCAGAGGAGTGCCTATTCCACTCGCAAATGTGGGTGAAGGGAATGCCTCTACATTTTGTTGTTGACAATGACAGCCAAAAGAACCTGATCTCAGCAGAATTCATCAAGAGATTGGAGCTTCCGACAACACCACACCCACAACCTTACAGCATCAGTTGGCTAAGCCAAGGATGAGGTATCCGCATTACTCAACAATTCTTCCTACCATATGGCATCAAGCCTTTCAAAGACAAGGTACTGTGTGATGTGGCCCCACTTGAAGTATGTGATGTTCTTTTAGGACAACCATATATGTGGAAGCATCATGCTGTATTGTTGCACCTGATATAGTCTCGTAGGGTAGGAAGATAAGCTCTCACACCAGAAAATTATTCCTCTTCACAATTGCGTCTAAAGGAGAACATAAGATCACAGAGACCTCCACACCCTTTGCACAGGGTGTCTCTGCTCATCAGACACAAGAAGAAGACAGAGCCATTGTTTCCTCATCTATCCGAGTACCTCTACAATGGAAGGCCACACATTCAAGGTGCTCATCCAGAAGAAAATCATCCATACAACAATTACAGCCTTCTCAGGATGTCAAAGAAAGGAATCCTCTTCACTTCAGCAAATGTCGCACCAGGAGATCAACTCAACACACAGTTTGAGATATGATACGGGATTCGATGCAATGGAGACCATTGCTTCCTAAGGAGGGAGGATTGATCTAGATGGATGTCAGTGTCCACCCAACTATTCCACTGGCTCAAAATAATTGTCCATTGTTGCAGTTTCCTAGTTAATTTTCTATAGTTTTTTGGGTCCTAAACTTCCGGGGCCGTTTTGAGGCCCTAAACGACGTTTTTTGGAGATTCGGGGTGAAATGGTTGCCATTGACATTCATTTATTTGGCCAAAATTTGTAAATATTATATATACCTTTCCAACGAGCTCTCGAACACCCAAATCGGAGATCGTATGAAAAAGTTATGACCTCGGGAAGTTGACTGTTCAACTTACCACCTTGGGGCCACAAACTTTATGACGGTTCATCTTCTAGGGTTATGTTTTGGAATTTTGGGGTTCTCACCTCATTCTTATTATAAATAGGTCCCTTTGGCCTCATTTTGTATTCAACTTGGCACGAATGAGCGTAGCAGCCACATCTCTTCTTAGAGATAGCTACCACCATTCTAGCAATTGTATTACAGTCTGTTCTATTTCTGCCATTTAATAGAATATGTGTTTACTGTATCTTTGTTATCTTTGCAAAATGTCTATTATTATGACTCTATATATGTTCTTTCATTTCGTTCACGCATAAATCTAGATCAAATTTAAACAATCCCACCTTTTCTTATTAATCACAACTCTTCAAATATTAATGTTTGTATTCTTCAAATTCATTACTAATTACTCCTGTCAAGATAGATAAAACATTCAACCTCCTCCATCTTCAGATTTTCATTTCAGTTACAGGTTTATTCTTTTTATTTTGCATGAAGGAGTTTTTTTGGAAATGCCTGAATTGTCTTTCCTTCCATATTTTCTTTTCTCTATTTCGAAGGTTTATATCTCACATGTGTGATCACCAAATGGAGAAATAAGACCATTAATAGATGTAAATTTCACTAAAGAAAAGATTCGTTCCATTGGATGAATTTATTGGCACAAAGAAAACATCTGGTGAGTATTTCAAAATGGCCTCTCAAACTTCTTGTGTTTAACACAAAGACATGCAATCATACTGTTTCTCAAATTGGAAGGATTGTATTTCACACATGTGACCACCAGAGAGAATTATGAGACCATGGATAGGTATACAAGCTACCAAGGAAAAGTTTCATATCATTCTATGAATTTATTGACACAAAACAACATTTGGCAGGCATTTGCAAATGTCCTTTTAAAACAGGTTTTAACACTTGGATAGTATTGTCAATCCCTAGGTCTACCAAGGTGGATTTTTATTTTCATCAAACTTGGAATATAAAGCATCTAGAATATGAGGAACAAAATTTTGATTCCATCTATTCCAATTTCATCCTCTAAAACCTGATCCTCTCTCCTTGGTGAGCATTTTAATGAAACAATGCAAATCAAGCGAGAAGGCACTTTTGGCAGGCTAATATATTAACCCATAGAGACTGTTTGGACAAAAAAGTCATATGGTTTGATGAACCAATAAACAATATAGATGTTGTACCTTTAGAATAATTTAATCCATCGCCTACAGGAAATGATTGTCATTTTACACAGGATACTTAGAGAGTTTTACACGCATTTTATTGAACTGGTGCAAAACAACATGACACCCTATTTTGGAAGACCTGCAACTTTTCCATCAAGCACTATTTAAGAGAAACGATACCATGGTCAGATGAAACCATCAGCACGATACAACATGGTATTCCCATATTAATTTTATTATCAATACCTGATATCTGGCGTGCATTTTCCTAGAGCCATTTTTACTAATTTTCAAAATAGAAAAATAGTAAAACTTCCTGAAACCCCATTTTGGCATACATGTAACTTTATCCTCAAATAATCCTAAATCAAACTGATACCATATTCACGTAGCTACTTCAACAATCGTTGGCTTGACAAGATAGGATGGTAATTTTCCTTAACTTATGAATTATGGCGTGCATTTTCCTTGAGCAGTTTTGACTAATTTTGCCATAGTCAATTTCCAAATTTTCACCAAATTGCCATACTTTTCCAGAATGATGCCAGTTTGCAACAATGACTTCACAATAGTACCAGAACACCAACATGTGACTTTATAGCCTCATCACACATGCCACATCATCACTTTGTTTGGCATTAATGAACTTATTTGGCATCAATGACAACCATACTCAACATTCTCCCCCTTTGGCGTTGATGGAGACAAATCCTCAATTTCATGACATTATTGACAAAGGATTCCTTCTGACATCTCCCCCTATCAATTTGTCTCCCCCTGACATGATCCCTTTTTCTCATTTTCATTCACTGTAAGGAGATTACTCCCAACTTATGTCTAAGATGGTCAAATGCTTCTTTGGGTAGTGGCTTAGTGAAGATATCGGCTATATGTTCTTTTGTATCAACATATTCCAATTTGACAATCTTTTGTGAGATTTGATCTCTTAGAAAATGATATTTTATTGGAATGTGCTTTGTCTTAGAGTGCATAACAGGATTTTTTTGATATGTTTATAGCACTGGTGTTGTCACAATTTATCACTATTGGATTCTCATACTTCACAAGCAAGAATTCCAATGTCTGCTTCATCCAAATGAATTGGTACAGCATGATGCAACATCAATATATTCATCTTCTATTGTAGACAATGCAATGTAGGGTTGTTTCTTGCTTAACCATGATACCAAACAATATCCCAAAAAGAATGCCACTCCACTAGTACTCTTTTAGGCATCAACACTTCCTACCCAATATGCACAAGTGAATTCTCTTAAAGTGAAGTCTTGATCTTTTGGGTACCATAAACCATACTCCATAGTACATTTCAAATATCTAAAAATTCCTTTTACTGTTGTTACATGTGTTTCTTTGGGAGATGATTGGAATCTAACAACCAATCCTACAGCTTACATCACATCCGGTCTTGTAGCTGTCACATATAGTAGGATTCATATCATAGATCTATACATGGTATGATCTACTTCCAAAGACTCATCATCCTTGCTTAATTTGCAACAAGTGGTCATAGGAGTACTAACAAGTTTGGAGTCTTCCATCTTAAACTTCTTAAGCATGTATTTAATGTACTTGGTTTGAGAAATTAAGATTCCTTTTTTATAATTGAGAAACTTGCAATCCAAAGAGGAATATTAATTCACCCAAAATTGACATTTCAAAGTTCTTATTCATTTTAGAGGAAAATGTTTCACTTAGCATTTGTAGATTGCTTCCAAATATGAGATCACTGACATAAACAATAACAATGATCATATTATATCTTCAAATTTTATGTAGAGATTACTATCAGTGGCCCCTCTTTTATATCCTTGTTGGTTCAAGTAGTTATCTAGCCTTGAAAACCATTCCCTTGGGACTTTCTTGAGACCATAAAGTGGCTTTTTTAGTTTGCAAACATAGTCTCCATTTTTTATAATAGAAAAACTTTAGGTTGTTCAATATAGACTTCCTCTTCTAGATTTCCATTCAAAAATGCATACTTGGCATCCATTTGGTATACTTTGAAGTTTTTACAACATGAAAATGCCAAGAACATTCTGATTGTAGCTTCAAGTCTTGCTACAAGTGCAAAATTTTCTTCAAAGAAAATACCTTCCACTTGTGCATATCCCTTAACTACTAGTCTTGCTTTGTTTCTTATCACTTTACCATCTTCATTGAACTTGTTTTTGAAGACCCATTTGGTCCCTACAATATGCTTGCTTGTATTCCTTGGAACAAGTTCCCAAGTTTGGTTCTTCTCAATTAGATCCAACTCTTCATTCATGGATTTGATCCAATCTTCATCCTCACTAGCTTCTACAAAGTTATTAGGTTCCACCACTGACAGTAAGGCTTGTTCATCAAATAGTAGTTTCCTTCTTGTGCTAACTCCAACATCTATGTCACCTATGATTTGTGTTTCAGGATGATTCTTTTGTATCCTTCTAGATGGATCTTTTGTATCAGGTATTAGAGAGTCCTCATCTTCACTTTCTTGTGACTCTTTTGTTTTCTCTTCCTCTTCTTCCTCTTCTTCTTCTTATTCATTATGAACACTTTCATTCTTTTGCGAGACTTGCTTTTCTTCTTCATCGTTTGTTCTTTCATCATCATATTAGCTTCTTATTTTTCTGGGCTTCATGTCACCTACCCTTAAATATGCACTTTCTATGATTTTGTGTATCCTTTTATTGTAACATTTATACGCTTTCGTGGTGGATGAATATTCTAAAAATATTCCTTCATCGATTCTAGAGTCAAATTTTCCAATGTCATCCTCATTCCTCTTTATGTAGCACTTGCTGGAAAACACTTTAAAATATTTAAGTGAGGCAGGTCTTCCATACCATAGTTGATAAGGATTACTGTCATTATTTACATCTTGAGTTGTCCTCTATTAATTATATAGATAGTTGTGTATATTGCCTCTCTCCAAAACATGTTTGGCAGTTATGTTTCATTAATCATAGTTCTGAACGCTTCTTGGACTATTCTATTCTTTCTTTCCAAAATGCCATTCTGCTAAGGAATATTTGGAGCTGAAAATTTTATTTTAATTCCATGTGTTTCACAAAACTCATTGAATTCCTTTGACGTAAACTCTCCTCAATTATCTAACCTTAAACATTTGATTTTCATAATTTTCTCATTCTCAACCATTGCTTCAAAAATTTAAACTTCTCAAAAGCTTCTGATTTTTCTTTGAGAAATGTCACCCAAGTCATCCTTGTATAATAATCAATGAACACCATGAAATAACAGTCTCCTTGCAAACTTTTAGTTCTAGTTGGTCCACAAAGATCTGTGTGAACTATTTCGAATGGTTGTGAGGTTGTATGTTCCTTGAGTTTGAAGCTAGTTTTAGTCTGCTTCCCATGTTGACAGTGTTTACAAATTGAGTTTAGAGGATTAACAATGTTTGGTAAGTCTGTTACAGCTTCCTTCCTACTTAATTTCATAAAATTTTCAAATTTCAAGTTCCCCATCATTCTATTACAAACCCAACTTTCATTAATCACACTCATGTAGCATTTCTCTTCATTTTCTAGGATATATACATTGCTTTAATTCCTTACAGCAGTCCCAACAAGTTTTCCTGAGTCCTTTTTTTCTGATTTCAAATTTCGTAGAATCAAATATAAAAATGTGACCTTGATCGCATGTTTTAATCACACTGAGGAGATTAGTCTTTAAATATTCTACTAGCAACACATTTTCAGCTTTGATTTTATCATTGATAGTAGTTGTACCTTTTCCAATTATCTTGGAAGACATGCTATCTCCAAAGGTGCCTTTCCCTTTTTATCGTTTCTTAGTATTATGAATTTGTTTGGATCTCTTGTCATTTGTTTTGAAAACCCACTATCAACATGCCAAATATTTTTCTTTTCAGTCACACATAAAACTACCGCGGATTTCTCCATCACTTTCTTTTTCTTCTAGTTCTTTCTCTATTTTTTTTCTTGAAAATCTCTTGCAGCAACCTTCATTGTAGGAGACATCGATCTACATTCTCTAGCTATATGTTAATATTTATTTCATTTGTAAAACTCCATATCATATCTTTGTAGAGGTGCAAAAGGGTTATGGTTTCTTTCCTTTTGATTGTTACTAGATGTATTCTTCTTATGGACATGAAACTTTTCATATGATTTACAATTCATGGCTTTATGCCCAAAATTATTACAAGAGTAGAAATTACCAAAAAAGATATGTTGATACTTTCTTTCCATTGGTCTTCTAGGCATCACATAATTTGTATCTCTATTATGAGAGGAGGGAGAAAATTTCTGGTTGTCCTTCCTTTCAATTTGATTCATAAGTGCAACTGCATAACTCATTTTGTTATATCCCAATCCAGTTTTGTCACTTGATGATATTTGGATACTTAGGATACCATCTAGAATCTTTGAACTGTATTCAAAATTTGATTTTATAGAATCTTCATCAAGCTTCATTCTAAGCAGGACAATTTCCACCACAAGTCTTTCAAAGTCTTGTATTCTCTTCTTGAGTTGCAATTCTAGGTCCTCTTCAATATTATTGGCCTCTTGAAGTTGGGTCTTCAAATCAACAATGACGTTTCTTAATGGTTTGTTATTTTTTTCTACATTTATCAAGTTCCTCAAGAGCATTGATGAGTTCATCTTTTAGATCTACTTCCCCTTCCACATCTGATTCATCATTTGGAGCTTGAGTTTCGACTCCCATGAATAGAATTTATGTTTCCTTATATTCACTAGTTTCTTCATATTCACAATCTTCCATGGTGTAAAGTATCTTCTTCTTTTCATTAACCTTCCTCTTGTTTCATGTTTTTCTTTCAATTGAACCTCTTAGATGTTACACTATCATCACTATCATACTTTTTAGGATAGGGACATTTTGAGGAAAATTTTCCAATTATTCCACAGTTAAAGCACTTCGGGAGTATCTTTCCTTTGTATTTGAAAGTACCTCTTCTTTCAAGCTTCTTGTAAAAAGGGATTCTTCATCATTTGAGTTCTCCGAGTGGTTCTTGGGTAAGGATTCAGAATTCTTTGACTCTTTTGTGGCTTTAAATGCTAACTCTTTTCTTGTTGGTTAATTTTTTCCTATTCTCATCTCATAGGTAGTGAAGATCCCATGTAGCTCATCCACTATCAAAATTTCAATATCATCTCAATATTCTACAGTAGACACTTTGGGGTTATACCTTGTTGGTAGGGTTCTTAGTACATTTTCAACTACTTCTTTCTCCTCCCATACCTTTAATAGCATTGACAATTTCATCTACTCTTAGAATATATTCTGCATTATTTTCTTCTTCTTTCATGTTTAGACTTTCGAACTTCCTTTTGTATGTTTGAAGTTTGGATCTTTTGACTTTCGATACCCCTTCATACGCAATTTTTAATTTTTCCCAAGCATGTTTGGTTGTCTTGCATTGCATGACTTTAACAAATACAAAATCTACTAATCCTTTCGAAATTGCATTCAAATATTTTTCATTGGATTCCTATTCATCTATTTCATCTCTATCTGTAGGTAAGTTATCTGGTACTTTATATCATTTTTCAACATCACTCCGAATTTTGCATCCAAGAGACATTAGCTAGCATCTCATCCTTCCACTCCAAAATGCATAATTATTTCTTGTAAATAATGGAGGTTTATTAGCAGATAACCCTTCTTGATGATCCATTGTAGTTTTAATTAGGATATTCTTTCTAGTGGTTTATATTGTAGTGAAGGAACCTCACTGTGATACCAATTTTTGGAATACCCAACAATATCGAGAGGGGGGGTGAATC
Source organism: Pseudotsuga menziesii (assembly GCA_001517045.1). Classification (NCBI taxonomy): domain Eukaryota; kingdom Viridiplantae; phylum Streptophyta; class Pinopsida; order Pinales; family Pinaceae; genus Pseudotsuga; species Pseudotsuga menziesii. The sequence continues at coordinate 222,727 of LPNX010902508.1, read as the reverse complement.
AATATTTCCTTCTTTTATTTCTTTAAAAAAATTAGCATTTAATTAAAACAATGAATCAAAAACAAGTAAGGACACATAATGTTATTTTGGAAACCGCAAAGAGAAAACCACAAACTCAAACTCAGTAATAAGATGAATTTACAAAATTTGTTTTTTCCTGCAGCTACAAAATGGATGCAACAACACCCCATATTTTTTCCTGTTGCAACTGACAGGGGTGCTACAACATCCCATAATTTTTTTTCCTGCTACAATAGGAAAGAATGATACAACACCCTTGTTTTCCATCCACTATTGGAAAGAGGATACAACCTCCTTGAAAGCTTACAACCTTCCCTAGCACCACCGTGGCACCCTATTCTAATTTTATAAGTCTTCTAGATCTTCTTCAAATTTTGTCATTGGTTTTTCTTCACTACTTGGTCTCTGTCTTTTCTTGATTCTACGGTGAACTAAACTATAGAGAAACATTATTCCTTTCGAAACTATGTTTATAAATACCTTTAACACACATCTCATCACATCTCTTCATTCATGGAAACTTGTGTCTTTTCATTTGAAGATTATACCCTTTCACCAAACACACATTTTCACTATCGTGCCCTTTCATTAATTAAATCTGTTGTTAAACATTCATGCCTTTTATTAATCATAATAATATTTTATTTTTAATTAATGATACCTCTACTTCATGATTTTTCATTTTGTTTTAATAATAAACATGTTTTTCAGAATTTCTGTTTATAATTTAAACAGTCCGCATTTTCTTATTAATCATAACTCTTCAAATTTTAATTTATGCATTATTCAAATTTGTTACTAAATACTCCCTTCAACATAGATAAAACATTCAACCTCCTCCATCTTCATATTTTAATTTTAGTTATAGGTTTCTTCTTTCTATTTTGCATGAATGGGTTTTCTGGAAATGCCTGAATTATCTTTCCTTCCATATTTTCTTCTCAATTTAGAAGATCTGTATTTGACACATGTGATCACCCAATGGAAAAATAATACCATGAATAGATGGATATTTCACCAAAGAACACTTTCATGCCATTGGATGAATTTATTGTAACAAAGACAACATCTGACGAGTATTTCAAAATGGTTTCTCAGACTTCCTGTGTTTAACACCCGGACATGCAATCATACTTTTTCTCAACTTGGAAGGCATATATTTTGCATGTGTGGCCACCGAAGATAATTTCAAGACCATTTATAGGTATGCAAGTTACCAAGGAACAATTTCATATAATTATATGAATTTATTGACACAAAGACAACATTTGGCAGGCATTTGCAAATGGCCTTTAAAAACTGGTTTTAACACTTAGACATTTTTGTCAATCCCTAGGTCTACTAAGGTGGATTTTTTTATTTTCATTAAACTTGGAATATGAATATGAGAAAAACAAACTCGATTCCATCCATGCCAATTTCATCCTCTAAAACCTCATCCTCTCTCCTTTGCGTGCATTTTACTGAAACAGTGCAAATCAATCCAGAAGACACTTTTGGCAGGCTAATATCTTCACCCACAGAGACTTCCTGGACAAAAATATCATATGGTTAGAGGAACCAATCACCAATCTATAGGACCGTACCTTCATATTAATTTAATCCATCACATACAAGAAATGGCAGGCATATTATAGAGGCTACTTTGGTAGTTTTACATGCATTTTACTGAACTGCTGCAAAACATCTCGAAACCCTGTTTTGAAAGACCTGTAACTTTGTCATCAAGCACTATTTTGGATAAATTATACCATGTCCAGATGAAACCATAAACAATATACAACATGGTAGTCCCATATTAATTTTATCATCAATACCTGATATCTGGCGTGCATTTTCCTAGAGCCATTTTTACGAATTTTCAAAATAACAAAACAGTAAAACTGCTTGAAACCCCATTTTGGAAGACCTGTAAATTTCTCCTCAAATAATATTAAATCAAACTTATACAATGGTCATGTATCTACTTCAAAAATATTTATCCCAATAAGATAGGGTGGGAATTTTGCTTAACCTATGAATTATGGCATGCATTTTCCTAGAGCAGTTTAAACTAATTTTCCCATACTTGGTCAATTTCTAGATTTTCACCAAATCGCCATACTTTTCCATAATGATGTAAGTTTGCAACAATGAATTCATGATAGTACCAAAACACCAAAATATGTCTTTCCATCTTCATCACACATGCCACATCATCACTTCCTTTGTCATTAATGAACTTCTTTGACATCAATGACAACCATACTCAACAATATTCCTTCAAAGAAATGGTTTCACAAATATCCTTACCCAATGTTAGATACTCCCAGTAGAATTGAGGCATGTTTTCACATAATTCTATCACCTTTTCCAAGTATTTATTAACCATTGGAAGATGAGACCTAATTTATTCTCTATATGCTTGATTATAGAAGTCAACATCCTCAACTCTTTGTAGGACTCCATCAACATACAAGATTTCTTCTTCTACAAATTGATCAAAGTCAACATATTCAACTATTGGTACAAGCCTCATGGTTACAAATTGAGATATGTTATGAAATATTTATTCAACTAAGAGCTTACTTTCCACAAGATTGTTGCTGTTGCAACTATTACCGCAAAACAAATTTGTATTTTTTAGGGCCCCCTTTACATTTTTATCTTTTGGTTAGTTGGACCTTTTTTTCACTTCGAAATAAATCACTCATGATTTGGCTTCACCCTGAATAAGCTCAAAAGGTTTTGTTTTTTGCACTAAGTAAGAAATTGTTTTGACCTGTTGTAGCGGAAAAATTTTAATGTTTTAGTTGACACAATGGTTAGGCTTTGTTTTTTAAACAAGTGCATTTCGGCTTATTTTGATGATCGTTGATCTGATACGTCGAAACATTTTTGGGTTTTGTCACCGACACAGTGGAGTTTTTCGATATTTCAAGCCAAATTTTTTTGATTCGCTGCATCGAAAAATTTTCCTGAGTTTTCGCTGCAACAGCGGAAAATATTTTTCTACCCCACCCGACTCTTTACCATTGTTTTCTTATGTTGATTTTGTTCCACTACATCGGAAAAGTTTTCATTTTCCTACCGATACAGCGAATATTTTTGAGTTTTCATCTGATGATTTTCTTGCCAAAGTTGCGATTTACATTGTGGAAAGTTTGTTGAGTTCCATTCGCAATCGGCGGTAGAGTTTTTCTTGTATAGTCAGTCTCCTCTGTCGAATTGTTTAGCTAGAGAGGGCCGATAGTAGCAGTCGAATTATGATTTTTGGGCCACCACTGTCGGATATTTTTTCACCTCGTGTGTCGATATGGGTTTTTTGATGCACTTTAATTTTGGTGCCAATACGACGTTCATTTCACGATCATGCGGTGAAAAGTTTTAATGACTGCATTAAATATCTTTCCCCGTTTTTCCTTTATATATGACCTATGGGGTATTTGTTTTTCTCACGTTACATTTGCAAGGGTTAAGATTTGATTGAAACCCGTGGGACTCACTTGTTTTGGACGTTCGTTATGAAGTAGGGAATCACCGCCTGGAACTTACGTGGGTTTTGGACACCGCATTTTCAGCAACCTTCGAGCTCTTCCTGTCAAGTAGGATCTGATCCATATTACATATTTTGATTGGTAGGATGGTTAGGTTGCGACTTGTCATGGTTTGATAAGGAATGCGTTTAGGTTTTGTTGCAAGGATAGGGTTGACATGTTTTTCGTTGAAGTTTAAAAGAGCCTTCTCCTTGACCTCTTGTTTTGTTTTATTAAGCTTTCCTTACGATCCATCCATATACCTCTTGACCTAGCTGACTCGGGCCATAGTTTTCTACCTTCTCCCAAGCTATCCCTGTCGTTTCCATTCTGATATGGTTTTCCCATAGCACTAGGTGCATGATGATGAACCCAAGATGGCCTGAGTTCTTTGCTGATAATTCCTTACCTGGTTTGAGTTTATATGCGGTGATAGGGGTTTGTGAGATTTTAAGCCACGAGAGCCATATATGCTTTTGGTTTTTTTTTTTTACCTGGTCTCCTTGCTGGAAGTATTGGCCCTAATGGTCAAAGCCATGGTATCACTACGTTTTATCTCTGGTTTGTTACCCATGGGCTGTAAGTCTCATAGAAAGGTCGTGCATAAGGTTTCAAAAGTTGTTTTGGTAAATACCATGGAATGTGCTCAGGAACGATGAGTTTTAATCTTGCGATGACTCAGGAAGAGCTCACATGCGAGCTAGGGTTTTGTGCCCAGTTTTGACCTTACTGTAGGTGTCTGTTTGATTATATGCAAAATTTTGCAGCGCAAATTCGTTTCGATGGGTAAAGAAGATATGGTAAAATATATTGGTCAAGCTTGTTCTAGAAGGAATGCTTTGCTAGGAGAAATGATAATTTCCTTATATGCATTGCAAGTTTCAAATTAATGCTTCATTTCTTATGTATATGAATGCATGTGGTTTCTAACTATAGGGATGCTCAGACATATTTTTTTCTATAGGCTCGGTCTGTATCCGACACCATGCCTAAGAAAGGTAAGAAGAAATCCAAGGTTGCAGATGATGAATTAGATGTCGAAATCACAACGAGAGTAGAGATAATATATGAGGATACTAAATCTGTCATCGGGGCTGAGCCTAATTTTAAGTGGGGGAATATTTATCACATGCTCCAGGATCAAAAGGTTCTATATGCAGGCTTGGAGGATCTAACCCTGTTTGACGACATATTGAGATCATGAATCACAAAAATGTCCACAAAACCATATCTATTTCCTTGCTTTGATATCATTGGATGGATTCTGTCTAAGGTTTAAGCAAAGGGGATGATCATGTACAATGTTGAAGATAAAGGATTTGCCTCTTTCACCCCTGCATTCATAGCTAAAGATTACAACTTGGAAGCTTCAGAAGTTAGCATGACAACTGATTGGATAAATAGTCTGACCATTGATTACATTGAGGTTGTGAATATGATGACAACCGAAGGAAAGTCCTTCCAGCAAAAGGCATCTGGGGAATATGAAATTGCCGGTATGCACACCCCATAATGGTTGGTAGCTCTAATGTTGAACATGATATTCAGTAGAGATGATGGAAAGTTTTACAATATTGGGTGGATACTATTAATGTACCATGTAACCATGATGGGGTATGTGTTCAATTGGGCATATATCATAGAAAACAGTTTGTCCTCTTGTATAACTGCAAAAAAGGAAGGATTGCACCAGTGGAAGTCTGATTTTTATATGGGATCGTTTATAATTGATTGTATACTTTGTTTTCATCCATTTTAGAAGCTAAACTGCAAGTGGAAGGAAGGAAAAGCACCCATCTAAGTAGCATACCAGATTTTGTGTGGTCACAAATATCACAATTATTACAAGATAATTTGTGAGGGGTTCTTAATTCCACTGTACCAGTTAATTTTCCATGAGGAATATTTTTTTTTCTTTTTCTGAAGGTGCTTTGGAGTCCATAAGGGAATTTGGAGACTACTTCCTTTCTGAAGAAGGCACCTACTCGAGGATGTATGTGGGAACCAAATCCCCTTCACTGCTTCCCAACCATACGACTGACTATGTAGTACATAAAGAAGTAGCGAGACAACTCTTCTTGGATGGTTTTGGGAGTTATTTGTTTGACATGAAGAAGGTTGTGTTCCCGCCAATGCCATTTGATGTTGGTAGTTATGTGTTTTCGAAGGTCAAAATTGCACCATAGTTTGTGAAAGAGCTAGAAATATTTCATTTTGGTGAAAAGAGTTTTCACATAAATGTTTCTCAAAGAAAAGTTCCAACAGACTGTGCACTTCTAAAAGTGAACCTTGAGTAACCTGATCATTTGGATAAATACAAAGTAGTATACCGAAATGCTTGCAATATGAATTCTCTGAAAAAGCGTCTTGAGAGGAATATCACAGTTTCAAGAGGCAAAGGAAGTAGCAGTAGTAATCCTGAACAGAAAGGACAGGACGAAAAGGCTGTATGGAAAGAAAAGGAAGAAACAGCATGAATATTAGAAGAAGGTCCAAAGAAACTGCTGGCCGAAGAGGCCAAGAGAAAAAATGAAGAGGAAGAGAAAAGAAGGAAAGAAGAGGAGCAGAAGCAGAATGAGGTAGAAGAAAGAATGAAAAGGGAATTAGTAGACAAAGAAAAAGAGGAAGCTGGGAAGATAGCAGAAGAACTCAGATTGAAAGAGGAAGATGATCTATATAGGGAAACTCAGGAGCATAATACTACTTAGGATAATTCAGAAAGTCTCCCTTCCACCTGAGGAGATACACTGACAGGAGGTCACCTCCGTACTATTGAGTTGGGTTTGGTACCTTTCACTTCATCGAAGCAGCATGAAGTTGCAAGTTTGAAAAATGTATTATTTGAACCCAAGCGGAAATCAACTATATAGAGATCCGAGAACACTTTGAAAATGGGTTCTCGGCCCGAAGTTACCATAGTGGCTGAAAAAACTGTTGTAAATAATATAGAGGAGGATCCAGAATGTTAGTAAGCTGAAAGGAGCAGTTGACCAATATAAAGAAAAAATGGCACAGATGAAGGAAACTTGGAGGAAGGAGAAGAGAGTAGGCCGAGAAGCAAAGAGGAAGTATGATGCCACCCTTTCAGACTTAGAGAAGCTTCAACAAGATTACCAAATTTTGGAGGCAGAAAAGGATGCTTTGGAACTGTCAAATGCTATCCTTGGTGGAGAAAAGAAGGACCTAGAAACAAAGATGGAAGAGATAATTACAAAGTTCCGCAGCTGACAAGCAAGCGGAGGAGTCTAAAGTTCAAGTTGTAGAACTAGAAGCACAGAATAGTTCCTTAGGGGTACTATTGAAATTAGCAAATGAACAGAAAATGGACATAGCCCCTCTCAGGGAGCACACTCTCTTACTCAGAAGTAAGATATATCAAGTCCAAGTGAAGCTAGAAGAGGAAGTATACATAATTAAGAAAGTATAAGCCATATTACGAGAGATATTAGTGATATCCATTGAATTCAAAATAAGGACTCAAGAAATTGGAGAAAATATGCAAGGTCAATTGACCTGGTTGGAAACTAATAAAGAAATTCTAGAAAATGCGCCTAGAAAGAGTCCATAAAGGTTACAGATTGAGTATGATATCATGAATTTTAGTAGCAAGGCGGCTTCAAGAATGGCAGTCGCAGTTGAGAAGACATTGTACAAATGCATGGAATTATACAAAAAAGTGCTTACAACCCACAATAGATGCTAGACATCTTTAGTGAAGAGGCTACAAGAGTTTCCAGATCACGAGGAGCATTTGAAGTACCTGCATGATAGGCTGCAAGAGGGTGAAATTCATATACATATAGTTAAAGTTTTGAATGAAAAGGTGGTAAAAGGTTTGGTGGCTCAAGCTGCAGTGAGTAATTTCCTGTTGGAGGACCAACTTAGAGTCACTCCACGAAGGGTTGCAGAGATAAAATCCCAGCTTTCCACACATGAGGTCATAGTTAAATTTTTGGAACCAACGGACTTCGAGACCATAGTTGCAGATGTTGTTGTGTGGAAGCAGTTCGTGAATGGATTGACTGGGCTCACTTGATTTGTCTTGTCTTATTCACATGTGGAAATTTTTATGTAATATTTTGTATTTATTCCATTTTCCTAGTGAGCACATCTGAGGACAAAATTCTTGTAACCGAAGAGTTGGGGAAGCCCAAAGGGCATGGATAACCAAAAGTCATTTTGTAAATGTATAAGTATAGGTAGGATAGAATCGAGAGAGGAATTTTTTTGTCTCTCTTATGCTAAAATTTTTTTGTAAGGAGAACTACTTATTTTTATAATAAAGAGGATTTAAATTTTTCTAGAGAGAGGAATGCATGAGTTTCAAAGCATGTTGTGTAGATCGTTGAATGTTGAATTATTTCTATTTTAGCATGTTGTATAATTTGTGAGATTGTTCTAAACTCTCTGAACTATTCCGTGTTATGAATGATTTCATTTTATGTTATGAATCTTATGAAATGGATGAGTGATGAATGCTTTAACTTCACAGATCTATCTTTGTGTTATTTCTCTGCTGTATTTATGTACTCAGATTTTGTCAGCTATCTGTGGAATTCTATGTGCAATGCAGTACATTACTCATATTAGTATTAATCTTTCTCCCTGGTGATAATTTAGATTAGATTAGAATAAATTAGTTGTTCTTTGATTTGGGTGATTGAGGGACAATTGATTCATGTAAGGTGAGATGCAAGACCCTGTGCAGCTCACTACGTGGCTAACTGCTTGTGAGGTTCTTGTTTTGGAAATCACCTACATTTAATTTAGGAACTTGAATATCATTCATAAACATAAAATAACATAAATGCTGGACCGGGCTGCAATCGGTAAAATAGATTTAAATGTTCCTTTAATTCTATGGTAGTTGGGCCGCTGACCGAATGGATTCCCCATACCAAAAGATAAACGATCTAATTGGGAACGATTATTGGGGAGAATTCCTACTGTTGGTACCTGGGATTTTTCTAGGAATCAATAGTTTTGGTGCTAGAAGGAGGGACTCCAGTGCATCGATGGTAGAGGAAATCCATTTACCCAAAACTATTCCATTGGTGATAACTCTGAAACTAGTTTTTTTGAAGAACTAGTAAACCCAAAAAATGCAGAACACCTTTACCAGGTTCCTTTGGAAGTATTTGATCACTTCAGGAGATACAAAAGTTCATATGCAAAGAATATTGGAGGATTGAAGACAATCCCTAAATTACCGAGAAGGGGAGCACCTAGAAGAACACACAGTTACATGGAAGATTCAGTTTTGGTAGGGAATTTGGAAGAATTGGTGAGCTTGTCCTTACAAGAAACTGTTTAACCACTTGATCAGTTGGGACCAGATTCTCCATATTGTTCACCTTTTGAGTCACCTATTCACTCTCCACCTCAATATCCTCCATGAATCGTGGCTGGAAATGTTAATGCAAAGGTCAATGCAAATCCTCCACCATTACCATCTTGGAGAGCCAAAAAACGGCTCAACCTGGCTCCTCCATTGCGTGCTTTGCCTCAGAATGATGATAAGTCATTGCCTAAATTTGGTCTAGGAGAAGGAATTTCTGTGGATGATCACTTGCAGAGTTTTTTCTTGGCTCTAGAGCTTTTAACGGTAGTGCATGATGATGTAGTATGCAGACTATTTCCACATGATTTCAAAGCTAAAGCAACATCATGGTATTTCAGATTACATGCAAATTCAATCACAAACTGAGATGCTTTTGAAATATTGTTTAAAGGAAAGTTTGGTATCCAAAGAACCACTGCCACTTTGATGAAAGAATTACTTACTCTAAGGATGGAAAAGAAAGAGAAAGTGTAATATTTTAGTCAAAGGTTTGCTGCCCATTTAAATAATTTCAGTGCTGCCATAAAATATGCTAAAGAAACTTTAATGGAATATTATAATTCAACACTTTCCCCTCACATAACAATGTTTGTTAAGAGTTCATTAAATCCTTATTTGGTATAAACTTATGAAGAATCCATAAAAATAGAGGCTGAGCTTGAAAGTATAAACAAACACTCTGCAGAGCCAGAGATGAGGAATTTTGGAAGCAAGAAACCTTTGTTGTTGACCAGACCGAAATAAGAACGTTCCAATGAATTAGAAGGTTTAGTCAAGATGGTACATAAGTTATCAAATAATATTTTTGACTTGGAGAAAGATAAAGAATCCAATAAAAAATTCAAGCCTTATTATAAGAGAAGAGATGAAAGTGGTCCATCCCAACCACCTATGCACATTTATTTTGTTTTGAATTTCATTGAAGTTGGAATGGAAATTTTTTTCACATTTCATCAAGAGCCTCAATATGAAAGGAATTTCCCACAGTGGATTAAATCCATGACTTTGGTTATGAACCAATTACTATATTCTAAATTAACAAAGTCTACAGTCGAAGAGGAAAAGGCCCATGAACCAAAGGAAGTGTTGGGCACTAGGGCAGACTCGGGTTTTATACCTTTTACTTCACACCAACAAAAGACCCACAGTGTTGGCCCTTTCGGCAACAACCTGTGAACAGGTTGCAGTCTCACCCGAAACAGCTATGGGATGCCGTAGAATTAGGTTTTTGCAAGAAGAAGAGGGATATTACTGTATCTTTAGCCTTTAATAACTTATAATCATACAACACAGATCTTCGATATTCACTTTATACATCTTCACAGATAGATAAACAAACAGTGACTTGCTTAACCCTTACTGGGAATTCACAGCGAAGCTAGTATTTTAGCAGCAATCTTACTTATCAGATATATATATTTATCAATGCATAAAGAACATAACAGAAATAACACAAAGAACCACAACACCATATATAACGTGGTTCACCCCTAGTGTAGGGGCTATGTCCACATAACTGTGTTTTATTCAACTTCTTTACAAAATCACAGTTCTGATCTGCGCACTCAGCTGCAGATCCCTTCAAGTCCTTAAAGCCGCGCACACAGCTGCAGGCCTCTGCACACACAGCTACAGATCTTCTTAATCACTGACAAAACCTCTGCGCACATAGTTGTAGATCTTCTTAATCACTTACAAACCCTCTGCGCACACAGCTGCAGATCTTCTTAGTCACTTACAAACCCTCTGCGCACACAGCTGCAGAGGTTGTCCATGCACACAGCTAGGACTTAACCTTCTCTTACCAAAATAGCCTTAGCTTCGCATCAATCCCTTTACATAAAAAGCCTAACCTAATTTATTTACAAGAGTTCCTATTTATACAACACACTAATACAAAACCATGGACTTAAACCATGGGCACCCCGAACCCTAAACCCTGGACTTAAACCATGGGTTTATTACAAAAAGAGGACTTTGACTCAACCCCGACACCCCTAAGACTGTTTTGAGTCATAACTCCACTTACAAACCTCAAGAAAACCACGGAGTTGCCAAACTCAAGGGTCATTAGACCAGAGCCCCAACAGGCCCCTAAGACTCACTAGTGGACCATCCCGGGACACTCTGCTGCTCTTCTGGTAGACGAACTTTGTCAGCGAAAATAGTGAACTGCTTGTTGAGATCACAGATGATATTGTGGGCTGCTTGCTCCTTGTCGACCAATTCCTGCAATACTACGGCTGATGCTTCACTGGCCTTTTCCTATGCAAATGCACCGTATTCCTTCAAAACTTTGAGTTGGGTGTGCACAGTAGTACTCAACTCCAAAGCTTTGCTGATAAGTGGCTGCATAGAATTTTCCACCATTGTTGCTTTTGCTCTGCATGACTTAATTTCCTGCTGGAGTTCATTGCTTTGCTTTACCTTGAACATTTTCTCCATAGGTGGCAGAGTCTTAATTTCTTCTTTTACTGTATCCAACTCTGTCTGTCGCTGCCTGATGGTCTCTTGCAGCTATCTAACTTCTAGATGTTCCTGCAGGGTGGTCCAGGCCTCAACACTGTCTTCTAGCAGCTTCGCTGCGCTGCCCACAATATCTGAGATTTTTGTTGCGGAGGCCTGAATGTCTTCTTGGCGTTGATCCCTGACTTCTAGTGGTCTCTCCGGGGTGAGGTGGAGCTGAAGCTCCACAATCTGGGCCTCATGATCGGCTTGAAGCTTCTCTATTTCACTGCGGGACTGCTGTGCGTAGTTTTTCAGCCTGGCTAGCCTTTGTTCTGGCTCTTCCACTAGCTGTACGTCGAAGTCAAGAAGACTTCGACATGCCTCATCCAAAACTCAGACTAGCATAATCCTCTTATGTTCTGCATCCCTCTTTCTCTGCTCTGCTGCCTCCAACTGCACTGCAAAACTCTCCTGCTGACTTATGGCATTTTCCAACTGTATTTGTGAATATTGGTCCCGTGCCTGGATTTTCTTCATAATTGCTAACTGACAGAGATGTAGCTCTGTCATGGACATCTTAGTGTAATCTATTCCAACCTTCATACTCATCTCCAAACGAGACGCTGCATCCGTTAATATGAGGGATGCACTTGACACTTGGCCTTTTTTATCTCTAGCGGGCCATTGCCTTAGGTTGGGCTGTGCGCTTACCGGGGCACTACTTGCTGCAGCGCCAATCACTCATTTTTCTATGATGTCCTTTAGCTCCGAAATCCTGTTTTCTACACCAGTAAGTGTAGCCAGATGTAGATCTGCAAACTCTGACCACTTGCTAGTTAATTCTTTTGTAGACTTTGTTAGAGCCTGATCAAGTTCGTCGAGCATCACAGCGGGTTCTTCGTCGATGCCTTTGTCTTTTGATGCTTTTTCTTTCTTTCTGGACTGCGGTTTGGTCACTTACTGTACTGCTGGTGACTTTCATTTCTCTGACTGATTAGGGTCAAAGGTAGTGTGAACCGAGTCTTCTTCTTCGTCTTCATTTCCACCATCTCCACACCGGTCGTTCTCAATCTGTTGTGAATCAGATTGTTCTTCACTATCCGCTGGTGGGTCCTGCTGCTGCGTGTGACTAGGGTCTGCGCCCACATTGGTAACTGGGGGAACTAAAATGGTGGGTTTCTTTCCTGCGTCCTTCAACCAAGCCACTGGCCACTGCTGAACTACCGCGAGGATGTCTTCTTTGGTTACAACACATGGTAGCTTAAACCATTGATGCTTTTGGTCTGCATGGGCCTGGATAAAAATATGATGCATGTCAGCGCTGAAGTTGGCTGCTCCCTCATATTGAGAAAATAACTCATTACTGAGCCACGGTGTCTTCGTGATCTCATACGAGATGCTCATGCTGTAAAAGGAGAACACTGTGTTCGTCATCTGCTGGGAATCTTTGTCCTGTGAGACCCAGAGAGATGCGTACCTTGCTGCACTAGGCATGGTCGGAGGTACAGCAACAAACTGCACCTCAGTAGGTTCTTTCCATCCTACGAGTGTGATAAGGACTATTAACCAGGAGTAGTGAAAGGGCCTACTTTTCTCCTGCACGTCACGGGCATCGTCCAGGAATTCCTTCGCAATGTATGAGGCCCAGTTGTAATTGTAGCCTTCGGCACAGTTTATAGCAATTCTGATAACCGAGGCAGGCACTTCATTTGGTCTGCACTTTCGCATGAGTTTGCATGCTAAGAGCTCTGCTGCAAAGAGAATACTTTGGTCTTGAATTGTAGAAGTGTGATACCCTCGTTTCCCCTTCGTCAGGCCGAAGCGGTCCTTCATGCTTTGTGCGAGCTTCGTATCTTCGATGCTTTGAAGGAAATTCGGTCCCTGGATCCGGCCCTACTATTGGTAAGCCTGTGATCCTATGAATGAGCTCGCCATTGATAGGGATTTTATTGTCTCCTATCCATAGGAGGCCGTCGTGCACTAATGCTAGCAGCTGCTTGACCACTACGGTCACCTACGTACTGCGACCAAAATGGGGAACATCAAGCAGCTTCAATAGGCTAGCTTGATCCAAGCCAGCGGCCCACTGTTTTGTTTCCAGTAACGTTGCTCCAGTCTTAGGGTATTTGACTAAGTGCAAGTATGTACCTGGGGCAAACTGTGGAAACTTCCCATGGTCATTCGTGTTGTGGTCTGCATACTTAAGCTGGTCTATTTTCCCTGTCATGGTCCCGACCAGTTGCACACCCGGTGGTAGCGAAGGGGTGCGTAATGTGAACTTCTTTGTCCACCGAGGTGGTTGAACCCCTGGGCACATTGGTGGAATATATGGTGGACACTATGATGCAATATTCTCATCCCCTTCAGGTGGGATCTCTGCTGAACCAGATGGATTCATATCGGGAGCCTCCAGTATTTTCCCTAACTGCTTGTGTCTGTCTTCATTCCGCTTAGAACGAACTTCAGGATTGAAATTTTTCCTAGTAGATTGTGTCTGCATTGGCTGAGTCAATGCTGAGGGAGTTTCTTCATAGGGTGCAGATGCAGGTGGGTGGCTGAAAAGATCCTGCAGACCCCCCTATTCAAATTATCTCACCAAATCTTGAAGCTTGTGATCGGCTGTCATGGGCGCAAGTGTAAAATTGAAGATAATACATAATGCAAACTTCAGAGTGGGGGGTAACTTCTTATAGAATCCATCCAGAAAATCATTCATAACTGTGCATTGAAGATACCAAATCTGATAGAGATCTTGTCTGAACATCGGTAGATTTCCATTAATACAGGCAGTTAATACAGGTAACGTACCAGCGCCACCAAATCGGTATTTTTCCAACGGTCGGATTTTAGGCTTCGCCACAGTTTTGTTCTTCAGCACACCCCATATCTCATCTTTGTCACAATAAGGACCGTCGACAATATATTGTCCTTCGGCATATCCTGGAAAAACCTGCGACGAGGTTGTGCGATTCAGCTCATTAGCCTCTTGGTCCTTCCAATCAAGGTGGTATTCAGCTATTTATTTGTCATCAAGCAGATTAGCTGCGTCCAAAGTAGGGAAATCCTCATTAATAGAAAATGTCAGTACAAAAATATTAACAAGAGTATCCCAACTTACAGTACCATGGAGAAGCTCAACTTCTGCATACCATTGGTTTGCTATAGGTTCCAGAGTATGCACAAACCTATGTACCCACTCTGCACGAGGTACATGCTTCCAGGCATCGTAGCATTGTTCCAAATGCTTCTGAGGGCTAGTCTTACCATCAAACCTGCTTTGCACCTCCTGGGGCTGATCCATAAATCTCAGGCGAAGGGATTTCTGACAAGCTTCTCAACTAGGAATGTACTTATTATGGCCATTACACCATTTGGCTACTGTGGCTCTGAATGCTGAAACCAGAGTCTCCATTTTCTGTAAATCTAGAATTTGTCCTAAGAATTGTTCAATAAATTATTTTGGGTCTGATAAGCCATCACAAATAGGTAGGACTCGTACCTGTGCACCAAGCCATCTGAGAGATTTGGTAATTTGGACACATCTATGTCCATGTAGCTCATAAAGTCTATTCTACCGGTTTTCTAACCCATGATCTGAGTCCGTCATGCAGGAGCTGTCACACTGCCAATCCATGATACCTTCGGTAGTAGGAACCACATAATCTTCTTCCTTAGTTGTGATATTATAAATATGGTCTAGGAAATCCTGAGCTTCATCACTGAGTGGTTCATTGTACCTTTCTCCTTGAGAAGGATCTAGTGGTATTGTGACTCTCAAACTCTTCCCTTCGAAGGTCATTTGTCTTTTCTTAAGGTTAATGACTGCACCGTTTTCCATTTCCCATTCGATTCCTAATAGGGCTGGATAGGGATTGCTGTCATCAATGATCTCAATAACTTCGAAGTTCACTAAAGTATTGACCCCATCAATATCTACTGGGACACTAGGGAATCTCCCTAGGGGCACAATCCTCTATTGATTGGCTAACCTCAACTGTGTAGGGGACCAAGCAAGGGCAGGTTTTCCTATTTGTTCCCAGGTTTGCTTGGTTAGGACATTGACTTCTGATCCTAGGTCCAGAATGACATCAGTCATATCATACTCTCCTATCTGAACATTCAATCGCATTTCCCTACCAGTTTTTCTAACTCTATTAACAGTTTTTTCCCTACCAACACTTCTCTGAGGTTCACAGGAAGCAATAACTTTCTGCAACTCCTGTAAAGCATTCTGATTCCTGAAGAGTTTCATACAGCTCTGTAAAAAGGAGGATAGTGTACTTTCTTTATCCACCGAAGCTTCTTGCAGCTGTGACTCCTGCTGATGTTGCTGCGCAGGTGCGACTCATGAGCTAGGATCAATGAAATCTCTCTTGGCGTCCATGAATGTCTCTTTTTCTCTTTCAATATCAAATGCTGGGACTCTCTAGGGGGCCTTACGAACCCAAGATTTGTCAGGCTGTTTCTCCATATTCTGTATGTGCAACATAGCTCCACTCCACGTAACAACATTAATGGCTGGATCAGGTCTTTGCTCGACGAAAATCATCTGAATATTCTGAGTAGGGGCATTGTGTCTTTCCTGAATCTTAGCTATCAACTGCGGGCACTGCTCAATCACATGATCTACTGCTCGGCAATACCGACATGTTGTAGTTGGGTTTCAACAGTCTCGCGTGAGATTCTTGGCCTGGTTACAGTTGTAACACACTACTTGAACACGTCCTCTGTCAGCCATACCACCACAACCATGACCGCCAAAAGCACCTCTACCTGATGCACCACCGTGGTAACCATAGCCATCATTGTTATGTCCCTCATTTTGTACCCAATAGTCGTCATAGGTGTGCTCTCTCATGAGGTCATAACTGCGACACTCATCTTCATTATGTCCTACAGACTTACAGAAGTTGCAGTAAGGGTTCTTGGGGACTTGCACATACCTCTGCAGCAGATAGAAATTCTCAGGTCGATGCTGGCCAGTTGTCCGACAGATCTCACAATATAGAACAGTAGGGTTGAACGAGTTTGGTGCACCAGTATTCAGGTAATTTCTTACCACAGGACACTGTTCCTTGTCGTGACCTACTGTCCGATAGTGTGTGCACCAAACCTCTTCGCGACCGGTTTTCCCCGTCTTCATGTCGGGAAGCTCCAGAGCCATTGCTGCCAATTGTGCTTGGATTTGAGCAATACCAAAATGATCTTCGACAGGAGCTGTTTCAAGCTTCATCGCGATTTCCAAAGCCTCCTGCTGATCAGCAACGTTCTGTTGCATGAGGGGAGTTCGGATGTGCGGCAGCAACGCTGCGATGAACCATTCCTTGTGCTGCGCAGGTCCAATGGTGAAATTGACTTGGTCTAGCAGAAATTTGAACATCTGATCAAAGTCCCACACTAATTCGTCGCGCCTCTGCTGAATCTCTTTCAATTCAGTGATACACTGTGACTCTGATTTCGGCTTCTTAAATTCCTTTATCATTGCTGCTTTTATATCGACCAAGGCATGGTTCTGAGTGCTGGAAAAATTCATGAACCAAGTCAGAGCGCGGTCTCTGAAAGAAGTAACCAGCTGCACCCTTTTTGTATCTTGATCGGTAATGGTCTTAGTAGTTCATACTGCTTCACATAAAAACCAGAATTGTTCTAGATCCTCTGATCCAGTTCCTTTGAAAACAGGTAGCTTAATATCATCATGCATGTGGGCCATAGTGGATCTAGGGGGGGTTGGAGGGGGGCTGGAAGCAGGTGGGGGGGAATTTACTGGGGTAGGGATACTCGATCTAGGGTTACTGTCAGACTGTGATGGGTTCTCAGGGATAACAGGTCTGCACTGCGTGGTTACCGAAGGGTTTCCAACAGAGGGGATTTCTTTGGGTTCTGAATCTACAGGATTTACAGGGGAATATTTGGTATGCTGACCCTGGGAATAGGATCCAAAATATCTCTTGTACCTTTTTCCACTTCGCAACAAACCACTTTGCTCGTTGAAGGTATTTTCACTTGCAAACATAGGTTAGTAATACTAAATCTAACAGTCTGATTCAATTAGCAAGATACCTTTTTCAGCTAATAGCATTTTAATTCTCAAACTAAATGAATTCAAAAACTTACCCCTTGATCCTTTGAAAAACTGTCGTTCGGCTTCGCTAAAAGACGTACTTGTGGTGATAGCAAACTCCGTCACAAATGCTTCAAGGGTTCACGTTGTCTAGAAATAAACAGCACAGGATATCTTATTGTTCACCCTTTTCAGAAGATTAACTCTTGCGGGGGTCCAATCAGGAAACTGACGATCTTGGAAGTTTGTCCTTCTCTTTGTTAACCTGGATAACCACTGGTGCAACTCTATGTGGATAGTACCAAAAAAAATCTCATAAGCATCAGCAAAAACATACCTTTGTAAAAATTCATTTGCACTACGACGCGGATCTTTGTTCTCTTGCTCAGCGAATTTTAGATAGGTCTCATCAAGCCAATCACTGATTTCCTTCACAGAGGGTCTCCAGAACATAGCCCTCGAGGTACGATGTAAATCCCTCTTGAGCAGATACTGAGTTCAACTGGAAACAGAACCAATTTTTTGGGCACTAGGGCAGACCCGGGTTTTATACCTTTTACTTTGCACCAACAAAAGACCCACAGTGTTGGCCCTTTTGGCAACAACCTGCGAACAGGTTGTAGTCTCACCCGAAACAACTATGGGATGGCGCAGAATCAGGTTTCTGCAAGTAGAAGAGGGATATTACTATACCTTTAGCCTTTAATAACTTATAATCATACAACACAGAGCTTCGATATTCACTTATACAACTTCATAGATAGATAAACAAACAGTGACTTGCTTAACGCTTACTGGGAATTCACAGCGAAGCTAGTATTTTAGCAGCGATATTACTTATTAGATATATATATTTATCAATGCATAAAGAACATAACAGAAATAACACAAAGAACCACAACACTAGATATAACGTGTTTCACCCCCAGTGTAGGGGCTACGTCCACAGAACTGTGTTTTATTCAACTTCTTTAAAAAATCACAGTTCTGATCTGCGCACTCAGCTACAGATCCCTTCAAGTCCTTAAAGCCGCGCACAAAGCTGCAGGCCTCTATGCACACAGCTGCAGATCTTCTTAATCACTTACAAACCCTCTGAGCACATAGCTGTAGATCTTCTTAATCACTTACAAACCCTTTGCACACACAGCTGCAGAGGTCGTCCACACACACAACTGGGACTTAACCTTCTCTTACCAAAATAGCCTTAGCTTCGCATCAATCCCTTTACATCAAAAGCATAACCTGATTTATTAATTACAAGAGTGCCTATTTATACAGCGCACTAATACAAAACCATGGACTTAAGCCATGGGCACCTCGAACCCTAAACCCTGGACTTAAACCATGGGTTTATTACAAAAAGAGGACTTTGACTCAACCCCGACACCCCTAAGACTGTTTTGAGTTGTCACTCCGCTTACAAACCTCAAGAAAACCGTGGAGTTGCCAAACTCAAGGGTCGTTAGGCTGGAGCCCCAACAGGAAGCATCTGAAGGAACTACCATGGTTCTATGGGATTGTATGTCCACATCGGGGTTGGATGAAGAATAAACTACTAAGTAAGTACAACTTTCAGTAGTTAATGTCACAATAAGAAGCACAAGACCAATAGTGGATGAAAGTATATTATTTCCCAAGATTAGGAAGATTCAAGAAAGGATGATGAAAATCAGAAGTAATACTCAAACCCTACCTGTACCTAATTTAGTCATAATAAGAAAGAAATCTCCTGTAGTCAGTAAGTCTGTAAAGGTTGTCGAAATTAAAGTGGAGAATAGCAAGAAAAGTTCAACAGATGGTGACATAGGATATGACATAATAGAAGATATCAAGAAAACTAAGGCAAATATTTTGTTGTTTGAAAAGTATAACTTACCTCAACAAACAAAGAAACTCTTGGAAGACTTTGATTCACAAACCAGTAAATCCCAAGATGATGTTCAATAAGAATAAGAGATCAGTGAAGCTAGCATTGGGGGGGAGTCTAAATCCAAAACGTTACCATTTCTACTTTCTTTTGAGAGTTCTAATCACAATGTACACAATTGTTTGGTAGATTCTGGAGCATCCCCTAATGTTATGCCTTTTTCAGTCTGTAGAAAGACAAATGGTCAACCCAAACCTTCTTCATATCCAGCTGGATAGAACCATAGTCAAAGTGGTAGGGGAGATGAAGGATGTATTGATGCGATTATCTGCAGATGAAAGGGTTTGACAGTTTATAAACATCATGGTAGTGGACATACCTGACACATAGTGGCTTGATTTTGAGTAGGTACTGGTTTGCGAAACTCAATGGGTACTTTGCGATAGACTGGTCACACTTGTGGTTTCCTTATAATAAATGTCAGAATGATATCAAAGTGATGAGGGAGCCACATATGAAACATAATGTAACACAAATAGAAGGTAAAAATGAGCCTGTAAATTTTTCACATTCCATTTTGGCTAACTATTTTATTGACTTTGAATTGGGAAACTATCAAGAAGAAGAATCCAGTGACAAACCATATAGATAGTCCAATCTCCTTTAGTTTTCACGGACTGATAGGATTGACTATAACATAGTTAATTTAGTTTCTAATTTAGAAAGTAGCGCTAGTTCTGTAGAATTAGAAGATAAATTTTTCCTGTTATACTTTGATGGTTCTAAAACTCAGGAAGGATCAGGAGCGGGTTGTATCCTGATTGATCCAGAAAAAAATAAACATTTTCTTTCTTGTAGATTAGAATTTGAATCTACTAATAATGCAAGCGAATATTAAGCTTTAATCCAGGGCTTAAAAAAGGCTATTGAATTCAAAGTAATAAATCTAAATCTTTTTGGTGATTCTGAAATAATTGTTAAACAGGTTCAAAATACCATTCATTATTTGTCACCACATTTGAAGGGCTATCAAAATGAAGTTTGGGACCTTATAACAAATTTTTATACATTTAATATCATTTCGATTCCTAAATTGAAAAATGCACCAGCTGGCTTGTTAGCTACTTCTGCTACAAGATTAGAGCCTACTAGTAATAGATGCTCAATCGAATTGATTTTCAGGCCAGCTGTACCAGAAAATATCAACCATCTTGGATTTTTTAACAAATGATGAGAATTTCAAAGACTTTGTTATTGATGATGAAGAACATAAAGCAAATCTCCAAGGTGGGAATTTCATACCTAAAGGGGTCAAAACATTGGAGGGGATGTTTGATTTGAATAACAAATTTAGGAGGCCAGCCAATGTCAAAACACACAGTTCATCTATGCAGTATTAGTTGGTGAATCTGGGGACAGAAGCTGAACCCAAGTATGTGAACTTGGGGAAATGCTGCTCACCATGTGAGAGAATCAAATTCATCAGTTTATTTCATTAGTATAACGATGTCTTTGCTTGGAATTATGAGGATTTAAAGACTTATGCCACTTGCATCATCCAACATGTTATTCCAATTAATGCGGGAGTGAAACCATTTAACTAGCCATTAAGGAAGACGCAGCCCAAGCTAGAACCCCCGATTCAAAATGAAGTTAAGAAGTTACTTGATGTGAATATTATTTTTAGAATTAGACATTAAGAATGGGTCGCGAATTTGGTACCGGTAAGGAAAAGGTTTGGTGAAATAATACTATGTGGAGATTTCAGAAATTTGAATCATGCCTCAGACAAGGATAACTATCCAGTCCCACCAATGGAGCAAATATTACATATGGTTTCAGGTTCTGAATTTTTCTCTTTATTAGACGGGTTTTTAGGCTACAACCAAGTGTTGGTAGCAAATCAAGATAGGCTGAAGAACACCTTTAGGACAAAGTGGGGGACTTTTGCTTACAAGAGAATGCCTTTTATTCTCATTAACTCTGGAGAGACTTTTCAAAGGGAAATGGATATATCTTTCTGTGGTCTAATTGGCATCAACATGGTAGTCTATTTGGATGATGTAACAGTTTCTCCAAAAGGAGAGAAGAACACATGTTTCATCTAAAACAATTTTTTGACCGCTATCGGAAATACGATATTTTCTTGAATCCTAAGAAATGTGTTTTCACAATGTTAGAAGGAAAGGTATTGTTTCACATCATTTCTAAGAGGGGGATCTCCATAGGCCCAAAGAGGGTAGAAGCTATAGCACAAGTCCCCTTACATGGGGACTATAAATTTTGTGTGAAGGTTTGTGCTTGATTTTGCTCAAATAGTCAAGCCTTTGAAACAAATGGTTAAGCAAAGTGTACAATTTAAATGGGCTGACATAGAAAAAGGTGCATTTAACAAAATCAAAGCAGCAATAGCTCATGAACCTTCCCTCAAAAGTACTAATTTTGAGAATGATTTCATTCTACAAACTTTTGCTTCGGATAACTCGCTCACAACGGTGCTTACACAAAGAGAAGAAAGGGGAGATGAGTACCCCATATCCTTCATGAGCACTGGTTTGCAAGGTGATGAATTGAATTACCCTGCTATTGATAAACATGCGTATGCAGTCTTTAAGGTGGTAAAACAATTTAGACCATACATCCTCAAGAATAGAACCAAAGTGATTTTCCCTCACCTGATATTTTGAACTCTTTTCATGTAGAAATAATTAGTCCCAAAAGGGAGGAAATTGGGTAACAACTTTACAAGAATATGACTTAGAATTTAAACCAACCACTATCATCAAAGGACAAGGGCTTTGTAAGTTAATGGCTGAAAGTTAAGATAATGAAGACAATGATTGGGAGAATGAGCTGAGTTGCATATGATTGATATGTGTCTTGTATTTACAGCTACATAATCTTGGTACATAGATATGATATACTATCTCCAACATGGATATTTACCTGAACACTAGAATTATAAACAAAGGAGAGCACTACGCTTGAAACTAGCATCTTATCAGATAATTGATGGAGTTCTTTTCAGGAAGAACTATGATGGAGTATTTCTGAGATGTCTGGAACAAGAGGATGCATATAAAGTTGTGAAAGAATTGCATGATGGTCTTGTTGGAGGGACTTTTTTAGGAGATAGTACTGCACACAAGATCTTAAGGGATGGATACTGACTGATCTTGTTTAATGATGCTCATGCTTATGTAAGGAAGTGTGACACATGCCAAAGAAGCGGTGGGAGACAAGCAAAGGCATATAGACCATTGCAACCAGTCATTGTTTCTGAGCCATTCGAGCATTGAGGGGTAATTGACATTATTGGAGAAATCAATCCAAACTCTTCATTGCATCACAAATACATCCTTACAGCCACTGAATATTTTACAAGATGGGTTGAAGCGGTCTTGTTACGAAAAGTGAACGAAGATGCAGTCACGGACTTCTTACAAGAGAATATCATGACCAGGTTTGGGTTCCAATTTGTTTGGTTTTTGATAATGCATATTATTTTTCATCAATTAAACTTACTAAAATTTCTAATAAGAAAGCAATAAAATTACATTATTATGCTAGTTATTATCCATAAAGTAATGGATTAGTTGAATAAACTAATAAAAATCTCACTAGAATTTTAAAGAAAGTTGTGATAGAAAATCAGAGAAGTTGGCATGTAGCTCTTCCAAACGCATTATGGGATCATAGGGTCACACCCAAGAATTCCTTAGGTGTGTCGCCTTATACTTTAGTTTATGGAAAGGAATCTATTTTACCCCCTAACAATTTTTTTCCATCTTCTCAATTAGCCCAAGCATCCAGAGGATTCGGTAATGAGGTTTTACAAGCTTGAATCAATAACTTGATGAAGTTAGAAGAATCTAGGCTTAAGGCTAAGGAAAGATTTAAACACCACCGGGAGATTGTGAAGAAATGGTTTAACAAACGTAAGTCTGGCAATAGAAGATATGAAGTAGGAGATTTGGTTCTCAAGTGGGATCACCCACATGATGAAAAGGGCAAGTATACTAAATTCCAACATCTATGGATTGGCTCATTTCAGATTGCTGCAAAATTAGGCCCCTCAACGTATAAGATACATGATTTACAGGGGTGGGAAGAGAATCTTCCTGTCAATGGTTTGGTTCTCAAACCTTACTTTACCTAGTTCCTTAGAATTCATTTGTACATAAATAAATAAATTTTTGTATTTTCTTTGATTTTAATGTAGTTATGTTTGCTTTCTTTCTGCTGATTTTTTTCTTTGCATTTGATTTATTCCAATTTTTCTTTGCTTTATTTTAGTTTTATTTCAAATACGCTACCGCAGCTTTTGGTGCTTAGGGGACATTGGAATTCAGACAAATCGCAAATATTTTAAACCAAAGAACTGCTCACTGGGATTTATCTATGTCAAATTTTTTATCATGACAATATTCTTTAATTTGATAGACTATTGAAAGGAAGTTATTTGAAGAACACATTGAAGTCCTATGTTTAAACCTTGTTAAATAGCTGAGGTAGGAGAAGTATGGAATACTATTTTGTGGCTCCATCCACTTCACATTAATATCTATCCCAGGAGGCTTACATCAAAGGACCCACAGAAAGGAAGCAGGACGGATAGGTGTATGATATTCAAAATAATCCAATGCCACAAATTAAATCCAAAAGGATTAAAGAGTCACAATTTCCTAGAAAGAAAGTATATATCAAAATGATATAATGAGAACTTGAATTAGTAAATGATGGAATTGCTCGGAGGTTCTTCTCCAACTGTGAGATCAAACAAATATCACTCACACAAAAGGACACAATGGATGGAAGAACCTCAAATGCAAACAGAAGCAAGATGGGAAGACTCAAAAGACAAAAGTATGAAAGCATCAAAAGAATGCAAAAGGCATGGGAATGAGGAACATACAAATACACCTTTCCAAACTCTGTTATGATCCTGTGGTGTCTTATCCAAAAGCAACCAAATGCAGAAGTAAATGAATCTCACATTTTGGCCTCAAGAGAGTTATATAGACTTTGAAAACCTAGTTACCTTATCCTATTAGACTAGAATCAATGATAAGTTCTAAATTTTGCATTCCTAGAAAGGCATGATTTCTAAATAAATCTTGAAAATAATTGGGAAGATTTGGTTTAACAGAATCCCATAAAGATGTTTTGGGTTTCAAAAGTTAGTTTTTCTATAGATATGTGTTCACCACCCAGTCGCCAATTGTTGTTGCAACTATTACCACCCCCCAAAATTTCATTTTTTAGGGCCCACCTTTAAATTTTTAGCTTTTGGTTACTTAGACCTTTTTTTGCACTTTGAAATCTATCACTCATAACTCGGTTTCACCCTGAACAAGCTCAAAAGGTTTTATTTTTTGCACTAAGTAAGAAAGTTTTTTGACCCAATGTAGCAGACATGTTTTAATGTTTTAGCTAACACAATGGTTAGGCTTTGTTTTTTAAACAAGCACATTTCGACTTATTTTGATGATCATTGATCCAATATGTCGAAAACATTTTGGGTTTTGTCTCCGACATAGTGGAGGTTTTCTATATTTCAAGACAAATTGTTTTGATCCACTACGTTGAATATTTTCCCAAGTTTTTTCTACAATGGTGGAAAGTATTTTCCTTCCCCACCCGACACTTTACCATTGTTTTCCACTCGCTAAGTCGAAAAAGTTTTCATTTTCCTTCAGATGCAACTAATATGTTTTGAGTTTTCATCCAATTATTTTCTTTCCAAAGTTGCGATTTGCGTCACAGAAATTGTTTTGAGTTCTAGCCGCAACCAGCGGTAGAGTCTTTACTGTATAGTCGGTCTCCTTCGTCAGATTGTTTAGCTAGAGAGGGTCGATAGTAGTGGTTGGATCTGATTTTCGAGCTGCCGATGTTGGAGATTTTTCATCTCGTGTGCCAATATGGGTTTTCCTATGCACTTTAATTTTGGCGCTAATACGACGTTCATTTCACGATTGTGCGGTGTAAAGTTTTAATGACCACATTAAATATATTTCCCCATTTTTCTTTTATATATGGTCTATGGTGTATTTTTCATTCTCACATTACATTTGCAAGGGTTAAGAGTTGATTAAAATGTGTAAGATTCACCCATTTTGGACGTCCATTACGAAGTGGGGAACTTCCATATAGAGCTTATGTGGGTTTTGGACATTGCGTTTTTCAGCAACCTTCGAGCTCTTCCTGCCAGGTAGGATTTGATCCATATTACATCTTTTGATTGGTAGGATGGTTAGGTTGCGACCTATCATGGTTTGATAAGGAATGAGTTTAAGTTTCATTGCAAGGTTAGGGTTGCCACATTTTTTGTTGTTGTTTAAAAGAGCCCTCTCCTCGACCTCTCTTTTTTTTAGTAAGATCTCCTTGCGATCCATCCGTCTACCTCTTGACCTAGCTGACTCTAGCCATAGTTTTCTACCTTCTCCCGATATATCTCTGTTGTTTCCATTGATATATGGTTTTCCCACGGCACTGGGTGCATGATGATGAACCTAGGATGGCCTGAGTTCTTTGCCGGTCATTCCTTACCTAGTTCGTTTTTATATGCGGTGATAGGGGTTTATGAGATTTTAAGGCACAAGAATTGTATGTGATTTTGTTTTGTTTTTACCTGGTCTTGTTGTTGGAAGTATTGGCCCTGGTGGTTGATGCCATGGTATCGATACATTTTGTCTCAGGTTTGTTACCCATAGTATGTAAGTCTCATACAAAGGTCACACGTAAGGTTTCAAAAGTTGTTTTGGTAAATACCATGGAATGTGACTGGGAATAATGATTTTTAATCTTTTGATGACTCAAGTAGAGCTTGCATGTGAGCTATGGATTTGTGCCCAGTTTTGACTTTATTGTAGGTCTTAGTTTGATTATACGCAAAATTTTGCCGCGCAAAGTTGTTTTGATGGGTAATGAAGATATGGTAAAATATACTGGTCAAGCTTGTTCTAGAAGGAATGTTTTGCTATGAGAAATGAATTTCCTTATATGCATTGCAAGTTTCACAGTATTGCTTCATTTCTTATGTATATGAATGCATAAGGTTTCTAACTATAGGTATGCTAAGACATTTTATTTTTTTTGCTACAGGCTCAGTCTGTATCTAATACCATGCCTAATAAAGGAAAGAAGAAATCCAAGGTTCCAGACGATGAATCAAATGTCGAAATCACACTAAGAGTAGAGATAATATATGAGGATACTAAATCTGCACTGCGATTGAGCCTGATTTTAAGTGGGGGAAGATTTATCATATGCTCCAGGATCAAAAGTTTCTAGATGCAGGATTGGAGGATCTAGCCCTATTTTACAACATATTGAGATCAGGAATAAAAAAAGTGTCCACAAGACCGGACCTATTTCCTTACTCCAAGGTCATTGGATGAATTCTATCTAAGGCTAACGCAAAGGGGATGATCATGTACAATTTTGAAGATAAAGGATTTGCCTCTTTTACCCCTTTGTTCATAGCTAAAGATTACAACTTTCCAACTTCATAAGTCAGCATGAAAACTAATTGGATAAATAGTCTGACCATTGATTACATTGAAGTTGCAAAGATGATGACAACCGACGGAGAGTCCTTCCTGCAAAAGGCATCTGGGGAATATGAAATTGCCAATGTGTGCACCCCATATAGGCTGGTAGCTCTAATGTTGAATAGGATCTTTGGTAGAGCTGATGGAAGGTTTTAGAATATTGGGTGGATACCCCTAATGTACCATGTAACCATGATGGGGATTGTGTTCAATTGGGCAGATATCATAGAAAACAGTTTGGCCTCTTGTATAATTGTAGCACAGGAAGGATTGCACTGGGGTAGGTATGAGTTTTATATGGGATACTTTCTGATTGATTGTATACTCTGTTTACATCCATTTGAGAAGCTACTATGCAATTGGAAGGATGGAAAAGTGCTTATCTATGCAACATACTAGATTTTACGGGGTCACAAATATCACAGTTATTACAAGATGATTTGTGAGGAGTTCTTAATGCCACTGTACCACATAATTTTCCTTGAGGAATGTAAATTCCTGTTTGAAGGTGATTTGGAGTCCATAAGGGAATTTGGAGACTACTTTTATGAAGAAGGCACCTACTTGAGGATGTATGGGGGAACCAAAGCCCCTTCACTGCTTCCCAAAAATGCGAATGACTATGTAGTACATAAAGAAGTAGTGAGACAACTCTTCTTGGATGGTTTCAGGATTTATTTGTTTGACATGAAGAAGGTTGTGTTCTTGCCAATTCCATTTTATGTCGGTAGTTATAAGTTTTCCAAGGTCAAAAGTGCACCATATTTCGTGAAAGAGATAGAAATATTTTAGTTTGGTGAAAATAGTTTTCACAGAAATTATTCTAAAGGAAAGGTTGCAGCACACCGTGCACTCCTGAAAGTGAACTTCGAATACGATGATCATTTGGATAAAGACGAATAAGTATGCCAAAACGATGGCAATATGAATTCTATGAACAAGCGTCTTCAGAGGAAGATCACACTGTCAGCACGGGGACTTCACTTAGTGAACCTCTCACATAGCACGTACAATCGTGGGATATTAAAGAATACCCTTAATTCGAGAGATATTGACCCAAAATATTTTTGTTGAAACCCCCTCCCAATACTTAAAACCTCCTCCCGACCTCTTTTTATATCTCAATCCTTATAAACCACCCTACCCAGCCCCACCTTAAACCCCTCATCCCCCCAATAATTGCAATATATTGGTTTGATTTTTTATAATATTAAAACCCACAATATGAACTAACATGATAGTATATTGGTCAACAAGTGAAGCCCCCATGAGTGTCGGGAGGCAAAGGCAATAGCAACAGTAATCCCAAATAGAAAGGATAGGATGAAGAGGATGCACAGAAAGAAAAGGAAGAAACAACATGAAGATTAGTAGAAGGTGCAAAGAAAATAATAGCCGAAGAGGCCAAGAGAGAAAAGGAAGAGGAAGAGAAAAGAAGCAAAGAAGAGGAGTAGAAGAAGAATGAGACAGAAGAAAGAATGAAAAGGGAATTAGCAGACAAAGCAAAAGAGGAAGCTGAGAAGATAGCATAAGAACTCAGACAGAAAGAGAAAGAGGATTTAGATAGGAAAACTCAAGAGCATAATACTACTTGGGATAATCCAGAAAGTCTCCCTTCCACCTGAGGAGATATACTAACAGGAGGTAACCTCCTTGTTGTTGAGTTGGGGTTGCTACCTTTCACTCCATTGAAGCAACATGAAGTTGCAAGTTTGGAAAATGTATTCTTTGAACCCAAGCAGAAATCAATTGTATGGAGATCCGAGAAGACATTGAAAATGGGTACTCTGCCTGAAGTTACCACAAAGACTGAGAAAACTGTTGTAAATAATATAGAGGAGGATCTAGAATAGATTTCCTCAATTGGTATTGCAACTACACAAGTGAATTCCCATAATGTTAGTAAGCGGAAAGGAGCAGTTGGCCAATATAAAGACAAAATGTCACAAATGAAGGAAACCTTAAGGAATGAGGAGAGACTAGGTCGAGAAACAAAGAGGAACTATAATGCCACCCTTTTAGACTTAGAGAAGATTCATCAGGATTACTGGATTTTGGAGGAAGAAAATGATGCTTTGGAACTGTCAAATACTATCCTTGGTCAAGAAAGGAAGGACCTAGAAAGGAAGATGGTAGAGATGGAATTACAAAGGTTCACAACTGACAATCAAGCAGAGGATTCCAAAGTTCAAGTTGCAGAACTAGAAGCACAGAATAGTTCCTTAGGGGTACCATCGAAAGCAGCAAATGAATGAAAAATGGACATAGCACCTCTCATAGAGCACACTCTCTTGCTCATAAGTAATATATATCAAGTTTAGGTGAAGCTAGCAGAGGAAGTATATATGATTAATCAAGTAGAATCCAAATTACATGAGATCTCAGTGATATCCATTGAATTCAAAATGAGGACTTAGGAAACTGCGGAAACTATACAAGGTCAATTGACCTGGTTGGAAACCAATAATGAATTTCCAGAAAATGCACCTAGAAAGAGTCCAGAAAGGTTGCAGATTGAGTATGATGTAATGAATTTTAGTAGCAAGGTGGTTGTAAGAATGACAGTCGCAATTAAGAAGATACTATAAAGATGCATGAAATTCTACAAAAATGCTCTTGCAACCCACAATAGATTCGAACATCTTCAGTGAAGAGTCTGCAAGAGTTTCCATATCAGGAAGAGCATTTAAAGTACCTGCATGATAGGATGCAAGAGGATGAACTTCATATATAGCTGGTTAAAGGTATGAATGAAAAGGTGGTAAAAGATTTGGTGGCTCAATATGTAGCTAGTAATTTCTTGCTAGAGGACCAACTTAGAGTCACTCCAAAAAGGGTTGCAGAGATAGAATCCTAGTTGTCCACATACGAGGTCATGCTTAGATTTTTGGAACCAACGAACTTCGAGACCATAGCTGCAGATGTTGTTGCATGGAAGCAGTTCGTGAATGGATTTACTGGGCCCACTTGATTTGTCTTGTCTTATTCACATGTGAATATTTTTTTGTAATATTTTGTTTTATTCCATTTTTCTAGTGAGCACACTAGAGGACAAAAGTTTTGTAATCGAAGAGTTAGGGAAGCCCAAAGGGAATGGATAACCAAAAGTCATTTTGTAAATTTATAAGTATAGGTAGAATAGAATAGAGAGAGGACTTTTTCTGGCTCTCTTATGCTGAAACTTTTTTGTAAGGAGAACTACTTTTTATAATAAAGAGGACTAAAATTTTGCAGAAGAGAGGATTGCATGAGTTTCAAAGTATGTTGTGTAGATCACTAAATGAGGAATTATTTCTGTTTTAGCATGCTGTATAATTCGTGAGATCATTCTAAACCCGCTGAGCTATTTTTGTGTTATGAATGATTTCATTTTTTGTTATGAATCGTATGCAATGGATGAGTGTTGAATGCTTTAAGTTCACATAGCAATCTTTGTGTTATTTCTATGTTGTATTTATGTACTCAGAATTTGTCAGCTATCTATGGAATTCTATTTGCAAATAATGTAGCACATTTCTCATATTAGTATTAATCTTGCACCCTAGGGATAGTTTATATTATATTAGAATAAATTAGTTGTTCTTTTCTTTGGGTGATTGAGGGACACTTGATTCATGTAAGGCGAGAGGTAAGACCCTGCAGAGATCACTACACGACTAACTTCTTGTGAGGTTCTTGTTTTGGAAATCACCTGCATTTAGTTTAGGCACTTGCATGTCATTCATAAACATAAAAATTACATAAACAATGGACCATTCCGCAACTGGTAAAATAGATTTAAACATTCCTTTAATTCTACAGTAGTCGGGCCACTAACTAGGAAGATTCCCCATATAACCAAACGATAAATGATCTAATTGGAAATGATTATTGGGGAGAATCCCTATTATGGATACCTGGGATTTTTCTAGGAATCAACAAGGAGTAGAGGAAAGTGATTTGATACCACTGTAATGGACCAATCATATTTGATTGGACATTAATTCACATTACCAAAAGATTTAACAAACAAAGAACTAAAAGGATCAAACTGGTCACACTAACAAGGGATCAAGAGAATAATTTAAAGAACCGTGAAGAGTGGGAGGGTTGTTTGAAACATCAATGAGGATGAAGTCTACTCCAAGGCTCCTGAAAACCCAAACATCTGAAAACTATATCTTATGTCGTGCACTTCCCAAAAAACAAGGGTGAGGGATTTTGACTTAGGAAGGCTTGGATAGTTCATATTTACTGTCATATATCAATTTTAGTTCAAATATGTAGGTTTAGTAAAGGTTTGAAAATTTCAATAGGTCACCAACAAAACTAGAAACTGGGACTACACAGTAAGGAGATTTACAACTTGAAATCAAACAATCCTAAGGGTCAAAACTATGGATTTGGACTTGGAATACGTTTATTATGACCTTATATAATATAATCAATTGACATAACTAAATTTCTTTGATCAGAATATAGTAAATAAATGTGATATTCAGAACTAGTTAAAATTCATGAAAATATAAAGAGGGTGTAGGAAACTCATATGAAATTCAAATCTCTACATTAATAAATTCCGCAATTGATATCAAAGGTTTAAAAAGACATAAATTAAATTTCAATAATTCTTCCATATTAGTTTTAATACTTTATATTATTCAGTACACCCATCAATCATTTAAAATAATAATAAATTTTGAGATTCAAACTTATTAGATGAAAAAATCAGCTTCATAATTTTTAATCAGACATTAAAAATTCTAGGGGACTTGTTTTACATTAAATATCCTCCAACATGAAATACATAAAAATATTCATACATATCCTTATCCATAACATTGAATATCTCATTGGAAAAGAGCAACACAATCAATATTTCAAAACCACTGGACCATTAACTCACATTCATAAATTCTAATGACCTGCAATAGTATGAAGACCTAAAAATAACTCAACCTGAAATACATTCTAATGGATGCAACAAGTCATAATTAATAAAGTAGATAAACTCTTCTTCAAGCTCCCATGGGAAAGGCTCTACAATTCTGAACTAGAACAATGGGTGTGTTGAGGCCTGGAAATTTGCAGGCAACAACAGCAAGGGATTCTCCCCAGTCAATGTTCCCAACTAGCCTGTTGACTATTTGGTATAGGGAATCTGTCCAGTTTGCGGTCTGGCTACCGTAGGTTAAGTAACAAAAACAAAGGTTTTACCGGTTGCGGCCCGATCCACCATGTATTTTTTGTATTTTTGACTTAAGGATGATATGCATATGCCTAACTAACCATGCAGGGTGGTGAAGGATGCAGGGAGCAGTCACAATGTGATGCGCAGGTTCTTACCTCTTGTCTTAGACTCACCAGCATCTGATTCACTTATGTAGGAATGAAATAAACTATCTATCTATCCCCGGGGAGACAAATTGTGATTTATTTATGAGTAATGTGTATTATCCATGCACTATAAAAATAAATTATAGGTAGCTGATATTCCTACCTACAACATATGAATGATTAAAGATATTTCAACAATCAGATAGCCAATTGTTTTATGAACAACATACATTACTCATGGTGGTCATTCCACAAAAATAAACTAGAAATCATTTAACAAGAACATAGGTTCAAAGAGTTAGAATGATCTCACGGTTAATGGACAAAAGCTGGAAAACAAAATACTTCATCTTCCAGCCATCCACAACATAACATTTGGAAATTCCACTAATATTTCTCCAACAGGCAAACCATATTTCTTTATTGCAAAGAGAAATAGTTCTTCTTACAATATCGCTTTCTAGTCTAACTGGGAAAAATCCCCTTTCCCTTCTAAGCTTTCTACATTTATACAAAAGGGTGAGACGGTTGGGCTGCCCAAAGTAACCTTTGGTCTTCCCAACTCCTCGTTTCCCAACATTTTACTTTTCTCAAATGTTCTACAAAATTGTTATAAAATACAAAAGTGACCACTCCTTCATGAGGAGGGTCCCACTTGGGTGTCTAGAAACTTATTCCATGCCGAAGCTTCCGTAGCAATTCCTTCAAAGGCACAAGGCTCCAAAAACTGAATATTGATCTCAAACTTCTCAGCTTGATTCTTTATAGCCTCGATCCTGGCTGTACTCAATCGAAGCTGATCCTCCAGAAGCTGTACACTGATAGCTGGATGATCTACTTCGCTTCTCAAGATCTGATCATCCAGGGATTTAATATCCTGTACCTTAGCTTCCTCTTCCTGGTATCTCTTCTGCAACAGATCCATAAAGGCGTTGCGATCCGGGAAAGCATCAAACCTCTGCTCGGCCTCTATCTGGCACCGGTTGTAGGTAATGAGAAGTCTTCTAAAAAACTCGGTGCATAATACTTTTTTCTTTTTAACGGCCTTCTTGAAATCTTTAGCGGTGTTGATAGCGAATTCCACTAAATCATAATCCTGCTTGAGGCCCGGTTGGTCTTTTGATGGAAGCTCTACTGGATTTTCTTCATTGCTTTTTAGCCTTGCCATTCTTGTAGTCAAGACTTCAAGGACATCCTGAGATCTATCTATGAAGTAAGAGGAGGTTTCCATCATTTCTTCTAAGCAGCCATCTATCTGTAGAACTTTGCACCTTTCCTCCTCTATAGCAGCCTGTAGCTGCAACATCCTAGATTTCTATGCCAATACATGCTCTTTGAATGGCTGGAGGTTGACCTTCTACTCCCTTGCTTCCTCCAGAGTAGTTGTCAGAGAGGCAATCTGCTCTTGATGCTTCTTGTCCTGCTCTTGGGTGTGCAGTTCATTGGCTTGCAAGATGATATTTTGCTGCTCTTCTAGCTCTTCTACCTTTCCTAGCAGATGATCTTTCTCTGCCTTTAGCTCTTGATATTATTTCTGCACCTTCTCCAGGCATTCTTGGGTAGTCTCCCTAGCCTGTCTCTCTACCTGGAGGGCCTACAATTTAGCCTCAACAGCCTTCATCTCCCTCTGCATGTCTTCATACTTTCGCTTCAATCTATTCCCTTCCTCTCTCTCTTTCCTCAATGTATCCTTCAATTGAGCCAAGGACTTCTTGGACTGCTCCAAGTCCGTCATTAACTTACCCATGTTATCTTCTGAGGCGTTGATTAGTGCAGCCCCGGCTCTCAGGGTGAATCTTGGGTCTCGGTCTGTTCCTAACATAACAGCCGTATCCGTTATCATTTTTCTTGGCAGACTTCCTGTTTCAACCCTATTTTCTGTTCTCTTTACTATCCTCTTGGTTGCTCTGTCATAGAAAACAGTGTTGAAATTAGGGATTTCTTCTCCCTTTTTCTGAACAAAAGGAACTAGCTTGAGTGTGGAGACCATAGTGGTGCTGGCATCAGGCACTTGTGGGTCCCGGACCTCTGGGTTTTCCTTATCTTGAGAGTCTTCCCTCCAGCTGTACCAGTGGTTGACTGTTCGGTCTCTGTTTGTGTCAGTTTCAGCCTTTCTGCTTCCTGGTTTTGTAGCTCCTCATCGAGATTTCTCTTCACTTCTTTTGCTTCTTTTCTAGCGGCTTCCTCTGCTTCTTTTTCTTTCTCAGCTGCTTCTTGAGTAGCTCTTATTTTCACTTCTTCTTCTGTATGCAGCCATCCTGTAGCTTCTTGTGCCAACCTCTGAGCTTCTTCATTTCTCCTTTTGGCTTCTTCCTCATCCTTAGCCTATTCATCCCCCTTCCCACCTTTGGTGGTGATCTTATTCTTGAATATTCTCCTCAGTGCTGTCATGTTCGGGGCATTTCGGAAGACAGATTCTTCCCTATCAAAATGGTGGGTATACTCAAAATGCACATTGTTATCTTTACAATGTTCATCAACTTTACCTTGGGAGTCATTTCTGTGGTAGGGCATCTCACCAAAATGGAACCTCTCCAGCTCTTCTATGAACTCATCAACTTTTTTCACCCTAGTGAACCTGTAGCTTCCTAGTTTGAAGGGCAAGGGAGGATAAGCAGACTTCTTATGCTCGAACAGAAAGCTGCCTATTCCATCCAGAAACACTTGTTTGACTGCCTCCTTGTAGATAATGTAATCAGTTGCATATTTGGGCAGCAGGGAAGGTGCTCTCGAACCTCCAAACATCCTGAAGTTCAGGCCATTTTCAGTCAAATAGTAGTCTTCATACTCCTTTATCACTTACAGGGCCTCCTCTGACATACAATCACACTCCTTCAGGAAAATGAGTGTGTATAGAGGCATAAGGAAGTGTTCACAAACTTCTCTGTAATGGCTGTAATATTTATGATCCCATAATGGTTTATAAGCAGCATAGACAGGCATTATTTCCCTGTCCCAGATGCACCTGAGACCAGGGAAAGGCTGGTTGCATATTATATAGTCTATCAGTATGGAAATCATATAGAATTCTGATCTCTTCTGGTGTACTCCTCCCAAAGCTGAAGCCAAGCAAGCGGAAATACTATTGGATACAATGCTGGCCCAATTGAAAATTGTCCCCTGGGTTGCAACATAAAAAATGATTGGGATCCATTCTAACTTGAAGAATCTACCATGTGCTCTTCCAAAAATCCGGTTCAGCATTAAAGCTATGAACTTGTAGGGAGCCCTTAAGCTAGCTGTATCGTAATCACCTGTTGGTCTATATCTGTAATGTTTTCCTTGCAACATCATCTTTTTAAATGTCTCCACCATATCCATTCTAATGTTGTTTAGCCAATCATCAGATAAAAAGACTTGGGCTTCTGGCAAGTGGTAAGCTAGAGCTACATATCCAGGGCTATATGCAGCATATCCCTGTTTGTTAACATCCTCCAGAATCATTGTTGTGACATCTGCCCGAGGCAGAATCCACCTGATTACTTTAGAGCATGGGAACAACTCTGGTCTGGTGGCAATCTTCATCAGGGAAGATCTTTCTATGTTGGCATATATGGACTCTTCTTCTAAGCCCATGTCAGGAACCTCTCTTTGTGTGATCAGTCTATATATTCCCCCCCACTGGTATTCAGGTTCAACACCAGAAATGCACTTCGTGTCCTCGTATATGTATTATGTCTTAGTGACAACTTCTACTTCTGGCTCCTCCTCGACCACAAAGGCCTTTTTCTTTTGTCTCTTTGACATGGTGAGCTCTTCCTACCATAACATTGTGACATTAAGCCCTTTTGGCTGAGTGACCAACTTGTATACATCAATGTGCAGTGTGCCATTTATTCTATGTTTAAAATGATAACAATCAGTCAATGAAGCAAATATATGCATGTATAGCCTGAAATGGCCTAACTAACAGAACTATTAAAACCCGATGTGTAGTGATTTAGTTTATGTCTAGCATGATGAAGACACAGTTATATACAGTAGAATATGCAATCAACCACTGCTATAGGATATTAAACAATTCTAACCATATAATCGAGCGGGGAAACATCTACACTACATGAGGAAAAATCCCACTCTCTACGAGCGCCATTATTATTTCGCTGCGCAGGACAGACGAGGGACAAAAAACCCCTGCAATCCTTTTCAACGACACTTTTCAAATGAAATACCCATGCAATCTAATGGTCAACAGCCTAAATGCAATGGCATATCCCTTCCCCCTCCGGCTCGGGTTCAAAACAAAGACCAACGGTGCGTGGAATGGCACAGCGAAATGCTTGTTATTCGAAAGTGTGGGTAATATGAAATCAACACAAGAAGGGGAAAACCACCAAATGCCACAGAAAAACCAACAAAAAACCTCTCCTACTAAAACCATCATCGTCCAAGGCAGTTTGGTGCAGACGGCATAACGACCGTCTGCACCAAACCCCTCTTACTACGCGCAAGGCTGCAAAAGGCCACGGGAAAAACTACTTCATGGGTTAAAAGCGCCCCCCGACCGTGAACAGTAAGACCCCAAAAACTCTTCAATATATAGGTGCAATCACGGGGTGAAGAGAAAGAGTCACGACAAACCTAACCGCAGCAAACATCAATCCAATGCCTCGAATGGAACGGGGCAGGGCAACAACGGGCCTACCTGGCACTGATGTGTAACCGAAGAGTATGGCGGGATGAAGATGGTCAGGCTTCCACAGTTGCGACCTGGACGCGGGTACCGGTGATGGGATCCGAACAAGCTCGAGCGATCGACAGCAGGATGGCGACAGAGCACTGGAGTTGAAAATACCAATAGAATAATCCAACATGCCCCCTTACCTCATATATATACATACGGTCAAACTCTCACAGCGGGGAAAAATTTAAAAAATCCAGACATCGGAGACATTTGGATCGGCAGCCGAAAGTGTATTTCTTTCCGCAACGGCGGAAGACCAAACCATAGATCCATCCCCAACGGGGAGGATAACCGGGTGACAAATACCACGCGTCGGAATTCTAACATCACAACCAAAAGATTTCTGCATCCGCAACAGCGGAAGCCCATGACTTACGAAACGTTAAAGGACTGATCGGAAGAGGAAGCAGTTTTCCTTCCGCAACGGCGGAAGAAAGAAACGATAAAAATTCCGATGCAAAACCAAGATTCAGCCGAGGTAAAAAAAAAAAATCGGAAAGAAAGTCAAAGTCCAAAACCGAATGTCCATCCGCAATGGCGGAAGCTAACAGCAAACACCTTCTGCAATAGCGGAGAAAGAAAATATAAACAGCTCCGATGTAAAACTCAAAAGTTAGCCGAGCGGGAAACGAAACAGTTAAGCAATGATCAGGAGAGGAAGTGGTTTGCTGTCCGCAACGGCGGAGATAGAAATGACAAATCCCTCCGACAAAAACCAAAATATCGGCCGATGAGAAAACCAACGGATCAGAAAGAAAATCAAAGACAAAACCAATTATCCATCCGCAACGGTGAAAAACCAAACCACAGATCCATCCGCAATGGCGGAAAACCAAACCAAATAAGTTCCGATTCAGGCATGCTTCAAATGCATTCAAAGGCAGTGATAAAGCTTGATCATATAGTGGATTACTTCAAGTGCTAAAGGGAGAAACCAAACAATTGGTAAATCAATTTAATCATTTTGAGAAATCATGATTAGACCAACTCAAAGAAGAAAATCGAACTAATCCAAGAAAAAGGAGGGTCCTAAAATTTTTTGGAATTTTGGGAAAATGTTGTAGCTGCAACAGGGTGCAAAGAGGAACATCTTCCAATGTAGACATGGGGAACATCACCCAAGCCAAGAGTAGATTCAAAGCTCTCAAAGTCGAATTATCAAAGTGGAAAAATATGTGAGAAGGAGTTGATAGCCTTATTTTATAGAAAACTATTGTGGTTTTCCACCAAATTGACTTGCTTCTTAGAATTCGAGCTCATGAGGCCAATGAGGAAACTTGGCACATTTGAGTTTTTAAACTTCACAAACCATGGATATTCAGTACTGAATGAAAGAAATATGAAAGGAAGGACGCATTAGAATTAACAATTTAATGTAAATTGATCAATGGACTCATGAAAGAAATTCCATACACATTGAACAAGAATTGGATAGAATATCATTACATTGATTATCATTAATGTCACTGTAATAAAATAGTCATACAATAGGAATAATTTGAATTCCTTTTGGAGGATTCAAATTCACCAACTCAAATTGACTCATGTACTAACTCAGTTTGATAAAAGTCAACAGTGGAGCTCACTAGTGAAACTTCGAATAACTAAATTAGTCTACATTAAGTTCACTGATGAGGGTAGGTGAACACAGGAACCCACACACCCTTGAATCATGCAAAATGGTGCTACCTAACTAATTGTGATCTAATTGATGGTAACTAGAGCATAACTAAACATAATTGATTACCTACCAAGTTCAATTAAAAGAGACTGTTGGTGGCACTCAAAGTGGGTTCCTAAATTATAGGGATTCATCTAGGTGGCTCTGCCCTGTCGAACAAAGACATATCCCCACCTTGTGATCCTAGGAACATGTGGATGTGAATGGGGGAGTACCACTCTGGGGTTCAATATAGGTACTCACTCGAAGAAGAAGGCCACTAGAATGTTGGGGTATCCGAAGTTCTTTTTCTTCCCTTACTTGCAATCTGTCAGCTACTTCTTTATATTGATAACCAATATGGAACACTAGTAAAACATTGCATTCCTCAAAAATTCCACTCCAAGGTGCATATTATTATGAGTGGCTAAGTGCAATGATGATACACCTTCCACCCATGTGATGGTGCTCACTATCACCTTGAGTAGAAAACTAGTTATCTAGCCAATAGGAACCTGTGTACCAGATTTCTGGGATCTGGGAAAGCAACATGTGTTCACATAATCCTGAACACTAAGTGTGCCCCCCCATGACTGGATCCACTCAAACTCAGTGACATACCTCCATTGGACAAACCTGTGATAAAATAAATATCTTTCACAGTAATGTCCAATGTTTCACCTTATAGATCAAACATGTCTTGGTCGGGATCCAAAAGTTGCACTAGGGACTCCAACAATCTAACTTGTGTGTGAATGTTTTCCGTTCAGAAAAACTTTAACAAACCACACTGGTGGAGAGCGGCTAATTCCAAAGGATCCTATAGTGCCTCCCTATAAAGGTCTCCTTCCTCCCTCTCACTCCATTCAAGTACCATTTTATCTACAAGCATGAGTTTTTAACGTTATTTTCATCACTAATACTAAATTTTGCATAATATGTGACTATGTATTCAGACAAAAGCATACCATACTTGGGTTTCTTATTGTATACCCATGTATTTTTCATGAATACACGAGTTTGCAATGGGATACCAGTGTATTCCACGTGGTTCCCTTTAAAACTCGAATAAACACCTAAAAATGATAAGAAAGATTGAAAATTTGGTATGAAATCAAAGAGGGGAGAAAGATGAATTACGTGCAATTTGTGGAAGTCAATTCAGTCTAGTAGTTTCACCGTATGAAGCATTCGAATTTCAAGGGTTAAAATTGCACTATTCAATGGTAAAGGTCAAAATGATTTGTTTTTTTAATTATCAATTTTACTATTTGTAGAAAGAATTACAAATTTTTGACCCACTTTCCTATAATTTTGGATATTTATGAACATTTTTTACTAATAATGCATTGATTTTGTTAGTCTTTTAGGTCATGGATGAAATTTGAACATATTTTCTTTACATATAAGGTAGGATTTGGTCCTATTGCATATGCGCTTATACCGATCTTGTTTTGAACCATAGGATTTGTTTTTTTATCCATGGAATGCGATATATGTTAACCCAAAAAATCCCTCAATGAGGTCTACATGACCTACACCACCCAAAGACATCTATGTCACTACCCTCATTTGAACCCCACACCCTTGCAAAGGCTCAAAAACATGAAAAGGGCTTAAAAACCCCTAAAAAGAGCCAAAACAATTCTCATAGGGACTAAAACCTCCAAAAAGGGGCTAAAACCCCTCAAAGGAGCTTAAAATACCCAAAGGGGCTAAGAATTGGGCAAAAGGGGCTTGAAGCCCTAACCAAGGGCTTGAAACCATAAAATCTCAAAGAAAAACTACAAATAGAGCGGTGGGGGTCACTCTCAAAATGGTCCTTTTCTCCCTATCATTATGTTTCCCGTGTGATTTCCTTGAGACCCTTTACCTCTCAATTCATTCACACTCCCTCTCCTCCATTGCTCCACAAGCCAAGTTTCCATCCCATAGAGAGAGGTTCTTCCAAAGGTAGGGCATGGTGGCCCATTTCCACCAAGACTAAAGGTATAACTATGTTTTATTTCATTGTTATTTTAGTTTTCTAACTTATTTTGTTTGCAGGTTTGTTTTCTAATGGTTTGCTGCAAGTTCTCCTTTGATTTCTTGTAGCTGTATTTTGTTTTCTAACCATTGCTTGCAGGGTTTCCATGGCTCAAAGCTAATGTTTCTTTGCACAGTTTTATTTCACCCACAGGAAGCCTAGCTTTCTGTCCTATATACGGAATGTAGCAGTTCTTACCTATAGCTAGGGAGAAATCCCTACTACAATATATAACCTTGTTTTCCCCTTCAAACATCATTGTTCCTCCATGGATTAGAACTGACATAACATGGGTTTCCCTAGTTAGAACATTGTTTTCCATTTTTAACAACCATGTTGCATATTTCTAGGTGATGGAGGCCTTCATAGTCATGTTACATGTAAAAAATGAACTTCATAATTGTTCTATTGCAAACCATATTTTGTTATAAGGCTCACATCGTATGGAGTTATCTTCAATCCCTGGTATGACTCCTTTAATATGACTACATCACCAAATTTAACCCTTTTCCGAACCATGTGGATCACTTACGAAAAAGGAATACTCTATTTCATTGTGGCTAGAAGAGTATTTTCAGGTATAGCTTTATCTCTTTTTCAGGCCTAGAATACTAAATTTACAAAAAAGGAACCTATTTGAGCTTAATTTTTTTTTCTATATATTAAACTATGAAAAAGATTATGAGTGTTCTTTATGTCATTATCATTCTCGTTAAAAATTCGTATGAAGCATTTAGTTTATTGTTGGTTTCCCCATACTCATAAATAAATGGAACATCCTAAGTGATCTTGCCTTCCTTCACTCTCGTTAAACTAACGTTAAATTCTTGATTTTGAAGGAGCGTCATTTTAGTGATAGTTTACTCCTTTTTCGTACCTTACCGACTAAGTACAAAAAAGGTATACCTTAGTTCTTTGGAAGCTAATAGAGTTCTCCTTTGGATTATTTTACACTTTTTCAGACTTGGGAGACTAACTTTATGAAAAATCACCCGCCTAGAGTCTTCGTTGGAGTTTTCAGACTCTGAAATTACGAAAACACCAGCAAGCATGTACTAATTCGAGCTTGTAAAATCCATGAATCAGTGCTTCATCAAGCAATATTCTATATATTCTTCAAGCTTGTTAAAAAATTAAGAAGGTATTGAGTTTACTTTCTTGGAACCATTAAAAATTAACAAGAATGGAAGGAAGGAAATACTCTCTTTATTGTAAGTTTGTTAGCAGCAATTCCCTTGAACAAAGCACTAGTTTGAGCCTCTCAGTACTCATCTTTCAGATTCCAACTTTTGAATTTCAACTAGCACTTTGAGTTACTCCTCCTCCATTGTTTACTCTCTTATAGTACATGGGGAATATGTTGATGTCTCCTAAATTTCATATGAGTCTAGTTGTCTATATTGAAGTTTCAATTTTCCTTGATTCATATATGTGTCATGCTCGTTGTTCAAGGATCCTTAAACCTTTGTTCATATACCTCAATCTTGATCATGTTTATCCCTGAGTCTTTCCTAACTTCCCTTATCCAGTCTACTAGTTTACTCTTGTGACATTTTGAAGGATTAAGTGCCTTCCCTCTCACACATGGCTTCCTATTGGATCTTGCTAACGATGAATACTTTGAGTTTTGATAGTACCTCAGGAACCACTTTTCATCTTCGTGGTATCCTTTGCATTAGTTATAGGTACA
Organism: Pseudotsuga menziesii; assembly: GCA_001517045.1. NCBI lineage: Eukaryota > Viridiplantae > Streptophyta > Pinopsida > Pinales > Pinaceae > Pseudotsuga > Pseudotsuga menziesii. Next base: position 180,542 of record LPNX010902508.1, on the reverse strand, counting down.
ACATTTTTCCAACTTGCTGATGGAATCCTCCATGTTCGACTCCATCTACTATATTCACATGGTAATATTTGTACTTAGTACTTTGGATTCGGATGGAGACTTTGGGTGTACAACCTATGAAACCTAAGTTGTGCAAGATCATGTCATGATTTGTGACACTACTCCATTTATTGAAGATATACTATTGTACTCATGTGGCTATGATTCACCTTGTAAAAATGCATGGCCTTATAGCTCATATTATATGATGTATATATATATATATTGTAAAGGAGCTAGTGTTCCACATTATTGAACATGGAATCCTAAGTGATTATTTTGTAACAATGACCTCTATTTTGTTGTTTTAGGTACTCCTCTTAAGACAAGATTTTGATTCCTCTAAGATAAAATATTGTAATGTATTTTGACCATCCTTACCCTATGACCTCACACATTATGGGGAATCTATTATACATCAAAATGGCATTCTCCGTCTGAGTAATGACACTAAATGTGTCGTTACACAAAAGTAAAAAATGGATAGAAGTATCCCTATATTAATAAAAATATTAGACCTTTAATGCATTCTAGTAACTCCAGTATCATCTACCTTTGCATATCAACTCACTTGGAATACACAAATTTTCTTATAGCAACCTATGTACCATATGCGGGTCTCCCTCAAGCAACCTACGTATGAATATTAAGTGTTGAATACACAAGCTTCCTCAAAGGAACCCACGTATTGTTCACTATTTTATCCATTACAAGCCACATATTTCATTAAGAATTGTAAAAAATAAAAATATTATTAATCAAAGGGAATTTGGGCTTGGTTTGGAAACCTACCCAACTTCCCTACCATCCTAGCCTCGAAATCCTTCCTCACAAAAAACTATAAAAAGAAGGGAAGGGTATGAGGAAAGGGGACCAACTTTGGAGAAAAAAATAAGTTGGAGAGATTTCATTAAGGATAGGAACAAGAGGACTCAAAGCTAGGTCTTGAAGAGGAGTCTGATCAAGCAGAGGATTTGTAATAGTTCCAAAAACTTTGTCAATAAATAATGTCATTTCCTTCCATCATTGTGTAATGAATGCTTCAATTGTTTTTTAAAGTAATGATATATATTGTACTTTGATTTGAATTGAAATATTTGTTTATGTTCATTTCTCACATGTTATAACAACTAGATATGCTTTGAGGAAAGTTTCTTTCTTTTTGCAGGTGTTGAACAATGGAAGTAGAAGAGCAATGGAGAGAAGAGGCCAAGCTAGGATCAATCATCAGAATAATGTGCACAATCTCATATATTTATATTTAATAAATGTCTATAACTCTATTTGTCTATCTGCAACCTTGTATTATTTTGGTGGCCTTTTAAACCCCAACCATAGTATTTCCCTCACAACATTGTGTCCCTCATATACTAGTTAAGTGGTGATGGCCTCCTAAGTTAGTAAAATAGAGTAAATAGACTATGTGGGAAAAGGGAGGATTAATTAATCCTAACATGGGCCTCATCCAGCTCTCTAAGGTGCCTTCCTTAAATTAAAACATGATTTTTTCTTTTGTATACTTGTTTTCTTGTTGTTTCCATTCATTATTTGTGCTTTCCTGCTTTTACTTGGGCTTTCCTAATTTTCCTACCATTTCCTATTTTTTGTAATGCTTTTGGATACTTTTTGCTTGTCTTTCTGCTTTTGCATGCCTTTAGATATATTTTTCTTTTGGACACCTTCCTTATTCATTGATGGGAAATTCTCAAGAAACCTCCATTTTCCTTGTGCACCACCCTATTCCACTTACCCAATTTCCACCTCATTAAAAATATTAGAATATTAAATATCTCAAAATTGTGGTCCTCCTAATTTATTTAATTAATGACCATAATAAAAATTAATTCCCTCATTGACTAATTAATTAATATTTTCACTAGGACCCATGGGTACTAAATGGTCTAGTGGTTTGACCATGGTGCTGACCAAAAAAATGGGGACATTACAAATAATTCAAAGATTTTCTATTGCTTTCTGTTGAAGGCATTTTAGGGTCACTTGAAGTACATGATAAGTGAATGAATAGGTCTATAGGTCACACAGATATTTGTTGATGTAATTGTAACTTCAGAATGTATTCACTTGTATTTGTTATCTATTGTAACCCGATGTTTATCCTGGGATGTATTTGAATCATGTCATGTCCCGATGTTCCAATCGGGAAGTTTCTATAATGAGAAAGTCATGTCAAGTCATTGTGGGTAACCCTCCTATTGGTAAAGGGTTAAAGTCCCCACAGTTGTGGGGCCCTTGGGTTATTAGACTATCCTAGTGAATTCGACCCTAGGTGAGTCATTTTAAGTTGGGGAAATAGTCCCCACCATTGTGTTACCCTCCTGTTGGTCCGAGGAGGCAAAGTTCCCACAAGTGGTGGGGCACTAGGGTTATTAGACACTCCTAGAGATGTCAGCTCTAGTAAGTAATTGTTAAGTGAGGCTGACATGATGGAGTGGGTTCCTAGTGAATGAAATAATATAAATAGAGAGTGAGAGCCTCTCTATTTATCACTTGCAACACTCACACTCACTCATTGGGGCGCATGAGTGAGAGAGGAGAATCTCTCTCAGTGTGAGAGAGAGAGACTGCTGCTGTCGGGAGTGCATCTTACTATTTTTCGGTTTTACCTTTTGTGCTGATTCTATCTCTGAGGAAGTTGTAGGGTTTTTTCCTTTATGGTTTCCCTAAGGAAAACTCTTTGTGTCTCTTGTCTCTTATGATGTTCTTATGTTTTATTGTTGTGCTTGTTATTCTCTTAGTGAAAAGATCCTAAGATCATAATGCTAGCTTATATGATGAAAAACTAACATGGAATTAGAGCTAATTTGAGAAGAAGACATTGTGCAGCTACAGCTAGGGCTTCTTACGTTTTGGTTCTCTCTCCACAATCCATTAGAAAAAGTATGCTAGGATGACTCTCCATTGAAGGGTGCATCTTTCTGTCGAAGCGGAATTCAATTCCAAGCATTTTCAGTTTTCGATGTGGAAATTAGGGCTTTCTATAGAAGAGGAATTTTTGAGTGAGACCAGCATAGGATTTTTCTCCTCATCAAAACCTAAGTTTAGAGACCTGGATCAAGAAATTTGGTTGGGTGAAACTTCGGGAAAGTCAAACCCTAGTTTGACCCCGAGCTAGGAAAAACCCTAAATACCAAAACTGATAAGTTTTGGTACATCCTCTATATTGTGAGGTTGGAGAATTCTCAAAAGCTTAAAATTTCAAGGGCCTAACAAAAAATCCTGATGTACACTTTATCCAAAATTCAGCCTCATATTCGCTATATTCTGAGAGCTATGATCCCTCCAAGTTAGGGTTCCATCCTCTTTTAGAATTCATCCCTAAACAGGACACTTGGGATGCATTGCAATATCTTGGGCTACAGAGGTCCAAATGGAATTCCTAAAGATGTTATATAAATTGCACAGACTCTAATATCGATGTTCCAAATATTAGACTCAGAATATGAACCAATGACATGTGGCATGCCATACAACTTCATTGTTCTGAACAGTCCTGTAACATGTCACCTTGGGAAAAGGATCATAAATCAAAAATGGTGAAACCAATTCTGATGAAACCTATGGTGTTGGATCAGGGACATGTGAGGTTAATGTAGTACAAAATTTTAGACACATAATAATAGTAATTTCGGATTTATCACAGAAACAGTAATAGGAATTTCCGCAGAAGAAATTGGAAAACTAGGGCTTCCTATTCCGGGAGCTTCCCTCCACTGTTTTCAGAAAAGGAGTACATTGGACAGCTCCATTTGAAGAGATATGTCTATCTATCCAATCATATTTGAAATATTCCAAGTTTTGAAAATTAGGGTTTCTGTGACAAACCCTAGATTAGCCAACTCCGGAACTAGGACGGACACCTCAAATCGGTAAGATCTAATCCTTTGCTATTTTCATTTGAGGTTCTCATTTCAAAGTGATCTATCACATCAGCTTGATGATAAACTTGGTGAATTTGACAACTTCCAAGCTTGGAAGTATATGATCTCTCTGAAGAAAATGGATTGGACACCTACATGAGTATAGAGGTTCTAGTTCTAGAGGGAGATGAGGCTAGAAGCCTTACACAAGAAGAACTTGGTGAAGGCCAAGAAGATCATTGTTGATTCAATCACAGATCAAATTGTACCACAAGTGTCTTCCCCAAAGACAACGATTAGGTTTGATTCCTTGACCAAGCTATTTGAAGGGAAGAACATAGATCAGAATATGACCTTAAGAAATCAGTTAAAGAATGTAAAGATCCAGAATGCAGAGACCATGTAGTCATAAGGGTATCTCAAATCAAATAACAACTTGAAGCAGCAAAAGAAGAAGTGAAGAATGCAAAAGTGGTGATAGCCACCTTGAATGGTCTCTCAGGATCATGGGATTCATTCATTCAAGGAATGTGCACCAGAAGGAAGTGATTACCTTCAGCAGAATCCGAAAAGAAGAAGAATCTTGAATCATAAGAAGAGAAGAGAATATGGGAGCAACTGAGGATCAAGCTCTCACCATCCAAAGAAGATCCCTCAAGCAATGAGGAATACAAAGGACTCAACTCTTGAAGAACCTCTTATCCATCCTAGCATTTGGATAAGAAACGATGCTATCATGAATGAATAAGATGATGAAGCTGAAGGCTCAAGAAGGAGTCTACCCACGAAACAAATAAAGATAAGTATTCAATTGTCATTTCATGATATTGTTTTGTTATGCATTTGTTCATATTCAGTTGATGTATTATGCATGATAGGATGTTTGCATTAATTACAGTATACTACTAATATACATGTGATGGGTAAGTAGCTCATGGTGCTATACAACTCTCCATTGCTACTTATCTATAATGAAACCTCTTTGTTGACATATTGGATTAGTGCACAATATCAATATTGTCCTGGTAGAGATGGAAGGCATCTAGAAAGTTTCAGTGAGATATGGATGAATGTTTTATTGGATAAAGTAGTTGCATGATCATTTATGCATAAGAACTTGCCAGTATAAATATTCCTTATGAAATGTTTCTAACCATACAAATCCATTTGACTTGTAGGAAAGACTGCATACATAATCGCCTACAAGGAAAGAATAATGAAGACTTGTTCTGAAAAACAAGTGACAAACAGTTCAAAGACAAGGAATAATATGACGAGTGCAATGACATCATTGATGCAGAACCTTCCAGCCACCAAGAATAAAGGGAAGACCAGTTCAAGAAGAATGATGCCAGCGTGCAGTATCGAGACCTGAAGAGAAGTTCATAGTTCCAACATGCAGTAGATGGAAACATTGTGGGATATAAAGCAAGATTCGTAGCACGGGGATTTTCATGAAAAGAAGGCATAGACTACGAAGAAACATTTACAGCTACTGGAAGTGAAGTCACATGACATGCATAATCATGTGTGAAAATGAAAGAAGGCCTTGTACGAGTTCAGAAGACACCCATGGGATAACACATACATGATGAGCTTGATGAATATCTTAATCATTTCTACAAGGTTGATAAAGGATGACAAGCTCACAGATGGATGTGAGAAGAACTTTTGAAAAAGTTCAAAATAGAGGATCTTGGTATCCAATGATCCTAGATGGATACTACTTGTCACTCCAGTACAGAATGTTTTCAGTGCATAGAGTACAGAAGATAGAGGGAGTACGATGCTTCGCTTCAGAGGGAATGACTACAAAATATCTTGAGGTTCGACATGGTACGACAGGATGGATAGATTACAGATGACTCTAGGCTTTACTGAGAGTAAAGCGGTAAAGCGTATTCCAACCTTTGCTTCAAGGTTGAAGGCGGAAGACCAGTGATGCTTCTGTTATGTGTTGATGCACTATTTTCTAGTCATGGAGGTGTGGACAAGGGAAGTATGCAGTAGAGATCCTGAATAGGTTTAGGATGATGGACTACATGACCACACCTATAGCATTGAACCTGAAGCTATTGAGTGATGCTTCATCAGAGACGGTTGATGCTACGATGTGTCGTCAGATGATTGGGTCCTTGATGTACCTGACAAACACAAGACCAGATATGTACTTTGTTGTGAACACCTTGAGCCAGTTCTTGACAGATCCAAGACATGTTCACTTGATTGCTCCAAAGCATGTTCTGAGGTACCTGAGGGGTACAATTGATTATGGTCTCAAGTACGATGCGAATCAAAAGATTAACCTGGAGGGTTATGTTGATTCAGATTGGGCAAATAGTGCCATCGATAGGAAGATCACTTCAGGGTGTTGCTTCAACATAGGATCAAGTGTGATCTCTTGGTTTAGAAGGAAGCAATCCTGTGTGGCACTGAGTATAGCTGAAGCAGAGTATGTCGCAGCTTGTTCAGCTAGTTGTGAGGCAGTATGGATGCGGAAGCTACTGTTCAATATATTTGATCTCCAGTTGGATGCTACTTGTATAAATTATGACAACCAAAGTTGCGTGAAGTTGTCAGAGAATACAGTGTTCCATGACAAGTCGAAGCACATTGAGATCAAGTATCACTATATCAGGGATATGGTGTAGAGAGGAGCAGTGAAGCTCCAGTATGTTGTGATGGAGGAACAGATAGCTGATGTGTTGACGAAGCCATTAGCTAGAGTGAAGTTTGAGTACTTCAGGGAGAAGCTTGGTGTTCTCTAGATTGAGGTTTCCTCTAAGGGAAAGTGATGAGTCCCAAAGCCATTTTGATGAGTAGGTCAGATGTAAGGGCTGAGCCATTCTGTCATGGTGAGAGGATTTAGTTCCTTCCATGTCAGATATGAGTGCTAAAGATTCAAAGCCATTATAACGAGCAGGTCAGATGTAAGGGCTGAGCCATTCTATCATGGTGAGAGGATTCAGTTCCTCCCATGTCAGATATGAGTGCTGAGATGCATAGCCATTCTAACGAGCAGGTCAGATGTAAGGGCTGAACCATTCTATCATGGCTAAAGGATTAGGTTCCTCCCATGTTAGATGTGAGTGTTGGCCATTCTGTCGAGTAGGACAGATGTAAGGGCAACTGCCACTCTCCGGGAGAGTGGAGGCACCTGGTCAGTTACCAGGTAGCTCAGTTTGGGACTGGGGGTCTTTTTTACGAGGGTGGAGGATTTGGTTCCTTCCAGGTCAAATGTGAGTGCATGCCATTCTGTCATGGTGAGAGGATTAAGTTCCTTCCATGGCTGATGTAAGTGTGGGCCATTCCGTCATGGTGAGAGGATTCAGTTCCTTCCATGATAGATGTGAGTGCGGGGCCTTTCTGATGTGATTGTAGTTTACTACATGATCATATGTGAGTGCTGGGTGTGCCTTTTTGATGAGTAGGTTAGATGTAAGTGCTGGGCGTGCCTTTCTGATGAGTAGGTCAGATATAAGTGCTGGGTGAAGGCCTACCTGATGGCTAGGCCTACAACTAGCATGAAAGAAGGCTGGCTCTATAGAACTTCCTATGACAAGATAACACACAGATGATGATGACCAGATGAGATCTATATCGAGCTATGGTCCAGATCCAGTTATGATGACTCCAAGAGATCCAGATCGAGAGATGATCCAGATCCAGTAGTGATGATCTAGATCGAGTGGTGATCCAAATCCAATCCAGTGATGATGATCCAGATCGAGTGATGATCCAGATCCAATGATGTTCCAGATCGAGTATGATATAGTGACGATGTTCCAGATCGAGTATGATCTAGTGACGATGTTCCATATCGAGTATGATCTGGTGACGATGTTCCAAATCGAGTATGATCTAGTGACGATGTTTCAGGTTGAGTATGATATAGTGACGATGTTCTAGATTGAGTATGATATAGTGACAATGTTCCAGATCGAGTATGATATAGTAACGATGTTCCAGATCAAGTATGATCTAGTCGCGATGTTCCAAATCGAGTATGATCTAGTGATGATGTTCTAGATCAAGTATGATCCAGTGACGATGATCCAGATCGAGTGATGATCTAGATCCAGATAAAAGATGACTAAAGATGAAAATGACTTGAAGATGAAGATGATGAGAAGTTGACAATGATTCAGATGATACAGAGAAGAAGACTTGTGCTAATAAATTGTGTTGATAGAATACCTTCCTATTTAAGAGGGAGTGTTGATGTAATTGTAACTTCAGAATGTATTCACTTGTATTTCTTATCTATTGTAACCCGATGTTTATCCTCAGATGTATTTGAGTCATGTCATGCCCCGATGTTCCAATCGGGAAGTTTCTATAATGAGAAAGTCACGTCAAGTCATTGTGGGTAACCCTCCTATTGGTTAAGGGTTAAAGTCCCCACAGTTGTGGGGCCCTTGGGTTATTAGAATATCCTAGTTAAGTCGACCCTAGGTGAGTCATTGTAAGTCGAGGAAATAGTCCCCACCATTGTGTTACCCTCCTATTGGTCCGAGGAGGCAAAGTCCCCACAAGTGGTGGGGCACTAGGGTTATTAGACACTCCTAGAGATGTCGGCTCTAGTAAGTAATTGTTAAGTGAGGCCAACATGATGGAGTGGGTTCCAAGTGAATGGAAGAATATAAATAGAGAGTGAGAGCCTCTCTATTTATCACTTGCAACACTCACACTCACTCATTGGGGCACATGAGTGAGAGAGGAGAAGCTCTCTTAGTGTGAGAGAGAGAGACTGCTGCTGTCAGGAGTGCATCTTACTATTTTTCGGTTTTACCTTTTGTGCTGATTCTATCTCTGAGGAAGTTGCGGGGTTTTCTCCTTTATGGTTTCCCCGAGGAAAACTCTTTGTGTCTCTTGTCTCTTGTGATGTTCTTATGTTTTATTGCTGTGCTTGTTATTCTCTCAGTGAAAAGATCCTATGATCATAATGCTAGCTTATATGATGAAAAACTAACAATATTTAACATACATTTGATCACAAGCTAAAATTCTTAATTCAAAGAGCAAGAGAAAAAAAAATACCTCTTGAGGAGAATTTTCATCATATAGAGGTCAAGGAACATGAGTATCTAGAGTAGGGAAATAAGTCTTGGTAGAGGCAAAGGCAGAGAAGTATCTAGAGAAAGAGGAAGAAGTCTTGGAAGAGGATAAGGCATAGAAGGTACAACAATTGTGATAGAGGTAATCAATATTTTGGTAAATCCCATATTCAATGTTTTTATTGTTAAAAATATGGATGTTAAGAGCATGAGCGTAAGAAAAAATATTTTATATGAGAATACAACGATATGATAGGGAATAGGAGTATTTTATGATAACCGGTTACATAAAAATTTTAATAGATGTTTGAGAACTTCATGCATATATATATCACCAACTGTACAGTCATACAATTCCAATTAGTCATCTTGATTGATTGGTTACGACAACAATATTTGTTAATAATCTTGACGGAAACATGATAAGCATGTGTTGCATGTTGTTGTTGTGTCGTTATTCTTTATACCTAGAGTTGTTCTATTGTGTTTGTGTTATTTCCTAATGCTGGGTTGTTGGGATTTGTTAACCCAACTTGATGTTGTTTACATTTTTTTGATAGAGAATGAAAACTGAAGATTGAATTAACATATAGCTCAAAGTATCAACATGAGTATTGTAGATATGATTGTTTGACTTGGATCCTTATTGATATACATGACCTTGTTGGAATGTGAGAACCTAACTTGTTTAGATTATATTTTAAACCAACTATAGAACCTTACTATTTAATGTACATCATCAGGAATCATTCTTCGGACTTGTGGTTAATATCAAGTTCTTAGTATCCTCATATGATCGAGGTGGTGATATTGCATTGTAAAGTCTTGTGGATAATATCAAGATTGAATACTTGTGGTTAATATCAAGCCATACTTTTGGATAATATCAAGTCCAATGATTCTCATAGAAGGTACACTATGAGGTGGATGTCCAGTTATAGGGGTGGACTTGTAAGTAATATCAAGTCCTGATTATCATGTGATCACATAGAGAGTGGGTACCCATTGAGGTGGGCCTCTAGTTCTAAAGGTGAAATTATTTGCATGTTAAATCATAGATGTTATGTGATATATTACTTACCATAGTCATTTGATATGGATAAATCTATTAATTCTCCTCTAGAGACTAATCACTTATAGAGTGAATAACTTTAACACGTGACTATATGGTCTGAGAGTAATATAATATGATCATAACATGTGATAATTCTAATGAGTATATTATGATATGATGAATTAATGTTAACACATCTAGACCTTGAAGTAAAAATAAAGAGATAAGAAATGAACATAGATAATGCATAAGAGAATTTGAACTTCTTAACAGATGACTAAGTGAAACTCGAGTTATTGAACTTTAGTTAAATATTCAATTTGTGTTGAAAAAGCTTAAGTTATAAAGCTTTAATTTATTATGTATTCCTAAACTACTGCTTTAGTTAAAGCATCATTTGAAATATTAATCTATGCAATCAGTTAAGTAAATAAGAGCTCAACGTGATTAAACTAAACTAAGTGTTAAGAAATATGGACTAAGTTGTGTTTACACTTCACTTAAACTAAAAATTGACACTTCAGCGATAAAGTGTTTTGCATGACGACACTTGAGTTGAAGAACTATGACACTTATGTTAGCATGTTAACTAAGTGACCATCATTCAATTAGATAAAAGAGTTCACTCTAATGTCATTAAACTATCAGTTGATATACCTAATGGAAGGAATGGTGTATTAGTTGTGCATGTTGAATATTTGTTGTAAGGGATCAATATTCCATGAAGGAAATTTTGAAGTTGTTTTGCACATGTGCACTAAAGGAATATAACCATTTGCTATTATATGCATGACTAGGGTTATGACTTGTTATTAATGTGTCAAGCACATGGAAACTTCATTACAACTGATCATTATTCTCTATTGCTATGCGTTCTCTCTTGTCATGCAATATGCTATTGTGATGTAAACCATTCTATACAAATGTATCTAATATACTAAAAAATAATTGTTTGGTTTTTCATCCTCTCTATTAAGAGGGTTATCCCAAGGTATATCTTGTATTTATATGTGGATGAATGATTTCTGTGGTTTGATCTCAAAGATTTATGTGTTGAATAATTGATAAACATTTTAAAGTTTGAAGCTCTTCATATTTGTTAAAAATATTAACATGGTATCATAGCATTGAACATGAAGAAGTTGAGTTTGTGCAAGCAACTAGAAGCATATTTGATCCTAAGGAGTTGATAAAAGTTGGAGAGCCACAACATCGATATTTGTGCAACCAAATACCATCATGAGGGTACTTTCAGTTTCATCATATGGAAGGAAAGTGTGTTAAACATTCTTGAGAAGCATGACCTAGATGCATACGTGACCTCAATGACTGAGGATCCTTCATCTAATGCACGACAAATCCGGTGTTGGACACACCTAATACATTGAGAGGGGGGTTGAATCCGTGTGTGTACCTTTTATTACTTTTCAAAACTTGATTATCAACAACTTTAAAAGTACAACATTCATTAATACATTATCAACCTTTACATTTAATAAGCATATATTCATCACATCATCATCACATAATAAGCATACATGGTACACAATATTTTTATGTGGAAACCCAAGTACTAAGGGAAAAAACACAAAATATTTTGTTTATAATATAGATATTACATTCAATGTGTTTATCAACACCAAATGGAAGGAAGCTCCAACTCCCTGATTTTATAGCACCAAATAGAAGGAGGATCCAACCCCCTAGTTTACAAGCTCCAACTAAAAGGAGGCTACAAACCCCTATGGTCACAAGATCGAAGCCCCTAGTTTATCAGCTCCAACTAAAAGGAGGCTACAACCCCCTATGGTCACAGGATCTAATCCCCTAGTTAATCAACGCCAACTAAAAGGACACCATATGGTCATAGGCTCCAACCTGTAGAGAGGACTGTTGAAATAATGTAACTTCGAATAATAATCTAGTTTTACTTTACGTTATTAGTATTCCTCCTTCAGGAGATGTCACTGATGTAAAAGGTCATACAAAATTCATGAGGTAAACCCTCTATTGTAAGTCGGGTCAATAGCACCTAGAAAAGAATAATATAATTATTATTGTGAGATTTCCTAGGAAGGTTGTCCCTGTCAATTAGCCATTTCAGCCTAGTTAGGTTAAATGTCAGTTGGGAAGATTAGTATAAAGAGGGAGGCACCCTCCCTCATTTGTACACTCTCACTCACACTTGTATTGAATAAGAGAGAGAAAGGAGGGACATAGAAGGAGGAGGACTAGTTTATTTGGCGTTTTGTCTCTTATGCTTGGGGTTTGTTCTCTCTCTATTTGAGAAATTGTTCTTTGGTTAGTGTATTTTGGAAATCTACATTGAGTAATATTTTTCTAGTTTTTCCCTTTACGGTTTCCCAGGGTAAATTCTTGTGTACCTTGTGATTGTATTTCTTTCGTTGATTTTCTTTATGTTGTTTTTATGAAAATGTATTAAATGATTATCAATTTAGTAATTAAGCTATAGCATCATAGAAAACTTAACATGGTATCAAAGCTATCCTGAAAAGAGCATCTTTCATGAGGTAAATGTCTCTCTCCTTCTCTAGACAAGAAAATTAGGGTTTATACTAAAGTGAAATTTTTTAGTGCAAGTGACATAGGGAAGTGCACCCCTCCTAAGTGCATATTTAGGCACCAACATCAAATTTGTTAGTGGGCAGATCCTATGAAAATTCAAGCCAAGGTTTGGATTGGAACCAGAAAACTAGAAACGGGACCAGAAACTGCAGTCCATATTCTCTCCAGTCCAATTTCAAGGGTTATTATTTAGATTNCATATTTTGGTGAGTACAGGTTTTTTTTTTTTTTTTTTTTCTTCTTCTGAAAAATTTCAATTTTTTTCATTTATGCTCTCTAGTACAAGATGTCTCCAATCACTAAGCTTGGTGACAAGTTTGAAGGCACATAAAACTTCGATGCTTGGAAATACAGAATAGGACTCATTCTAGAAGAGAATTATCTTGCAAAGTTTGTCAAGGAATTTATGCCAGATCTCAAAGAAGATGAAGAAAAGGAAAAGTATAAGAAATACATGATTAAATCCAAGAGGATCATAGTAGATCCTATCAAGGATCACTTGATTCCTCAAGTATCCTCCAATGATACACCTAAGGAGATGTTTGATCCCCTATAAAGAATGTATGAAGAAATAAACATCAACCGAAAGATGAATTTGAGAGCCCAACTCAAAATTAAAAAGATGAGAAGTGGGGAATCTATCTAATAATACTTCACAAGGGTCTCTCAATTCAAAGAACAACTAGAAGCAATTGAAGAAAAGAATGATGAATATGAACAAGTAATGGCCGCTCTCAATGGTCTTACTAGACCATGGGACTCCTTCATCTAGAAAATCTATGCAAGGAAGGAAAGCATACAATTTGATTTCCTATGGAAAAAATGTGTCCAAGAAGAAGCTAGAATAGCTAATTGAGAAGAACTAATTAGAGATGATGGCAATGATCTAGCTACTCATACTAGAAAAAGAAATGGAAAGCGTCATTTCAAGAAGGAAAATCATAAGGGGTCTTATCCTCCTAAGAAGTTTCAAAAGAATAAAAAGGGAGATTACAAGCAGAAGGATTTCTCCTCTTATCAATGTTACCATTGTGATAAGATGGACACATTGCCAGAAGTTGTCTTACAAAGAAAGAATAATATAAGAGGAATAATAACAAAAGACACCATGCTCACTTATCTAAAGAAGAAGAAGAAGAATAAGAACTTCCCAGGAAGTTAGTAAAAGAAGAAGTTGAAGAATATTTTTTAGGGTGAAACGCGAAGTTTCTATACAATTTTTTGAGAACCAGTCACACTGAAAATTCAAGATCATCACAATGAAAACAAAAAAAAATGTAAAAAATCATTGGAACATTCCTTTCATTGTCCTCTTCAAAAGGGTAGTTTTATTTGTATGATAAAAGTCACATTTGAAATAAAATGGGAGGACAGAAACATTTGTCAATAAGGCACCATAAACATATGTTAAATTTTGAAAAATAATAAAAAATAGTGTTTTGGTCTGAAAATCCTCAACATATAGTCCATTCTAAAGTAAAATATGTGTAAATTATGAGCATACAAATCACTCATTATCCAAACCTAATAATTTAAAGTATATGTCGTTGGTTCCCATCAAATTTGTCATACTATAGTTCCACAAAAAAAAATTCAAAAAAATATGAGTGGGAAGCTAGTATAATTCTCTAAACCTCTTGTGTTTACGTCAAGGTGATATTACTAAGGGGGATATGGGTTTGAAAGGGTTTAAGTTGAAACACAAAATTTTGCAGTTTTTTTGTCAAAAAACAAGCAAAAAGTGTATACCAACTTCGTGTTTTGACCCTTTAGAGATGGTGAAGTTCTTATGTGTCCTAGAGGAAAACCTATAGAAGAAGCATATGTCGTTGGGAAAAAATAAGGTGGCCTATATAAATTCAAAGGTCACTCAGAAGCAACCTTGATTCATGATACTACAAGTCCATGTGAAGTATAACATATGAACAAAAAATCCTTATCACATGTGAGAAAGGTAGTCATAGGTCTATGATATCTAAATATTGGTACTGAAGGAGTATGTAAAGGATGTGTGAAAGGAAAGAGCATAAAAAATCCATTTCCGAAGAGTGAAAACAAGTTAGAAGGAATATCGACACTTATACAATCAAATGCATGTGGTTCTCTTCCCTCAACATATTTAAGTGGGTATGTATATTATGTAGCTTTTATTAATGATTAATTCCATAATACTTGGGTTTAATTTTTGAAATCAAAAGATGAAGTGTTTGGAAAGTTCAAGGAATTCAAAGCCTTGGTATAGAATCTTTCAGAAAGAAAGATCAAGACACTCGGGTCAGATAATGGAGGAGAGTATACTTCAAATGAAGTTGGAAACTTCTGCAAGGATATCCAAATTAATATGGAACTTACCACTCCCTATCATCCACGACATAATGGTGTTGTTGAAATGAATAACTATACCATTATGGAAGAAATGAAGACTATGATCCCTGATCAAGACCTTCCTATTCACTTATGGGTTGAAGCAGCAAGGACAAAATTATATGTCTAGAACAAAATATCCCATAATGCACTTGGGTTCAAAGCCCTCGAATAAATGTTCATAGGAAAGAAACCAAAGGTAATTCACCTCAAGATGTGTGGTTGTCAAATGTTTGTTAATATTCCAAAAGAGAAAGAAACCAAGTTGGATCCTTGCGAAAAGAAAGAAATATTTGTTGGGTACTATGAGGTCTCCAAGACCTTCATAATCTATATAAAAGGTTACCATCATATGGAAATTAGCAGGGATGCAACCTTTGATGAAGATACATCTCACAAGAAATTGTGAAAGTGCCAACTTGAAGAAACATAGGAAGAAGTTGTATCTCCTAAAGCTGAAAAATAAATGAAAGGAGATGCACCTTCTCTTGATGATGATATTATGGAAAAACATGATATATTGGAGCCCCAAGAACCTCCCCACATGAATATCTCCCACAAGATAAATACAACTTGGGCTCATGACATTATTGAAGAGGAAGAAAAGCATGGTGCACCACAAGGCTCCATGAGGCAAAACAAGAAGCCAAATCCATTTCCTAGTTATGTGTCTTTGATGTGTGATCTTGTAGACAAAGAACCTACTTGTTTCAAAGGAGTGGATTACAATAGAGGATGGATAGAATCTTTGATGGAAGAATACCAATCAATAATGAAGAATGATGCATGGGAAGCAGTTCCCAAACCAGAAGGTAAAAGTGTGGTATCTTCCAAATGGATATACAAGATAGAACATATAGTCGATGGAATTATTGAGAAGAAGAAATACATATTTGTGGTCCGTGGATTATCTCAAAAGGAAGAAATTGATAATGAAGATACATTTGCTCATGTATCAAGGTAAAATTCTATCAAAACCATCATGGCACTTGTGGCCAAGACAAAATGGAAGTTACACCAGATGGATGTGAAAACAACCTTCCTAGATGGTGTTATTGAAGAATAAGTGTACATAAAGCAATCACAAGGTTTATAAGTCGAAGAAAAAAGGACACATGTATGTAAACTGAAGAAGGATCTGTATGAATTGAAGCAAGCTCTAAGATCTTGGTATGGAAGAATTGATAGTTTTCTGACGAGCTTGGGATTTACCAAAAGTAAGGTTGATTCTAGCATTTACTTCAAGGTTATGGTTAATGATCCTATAATATTTTTTCTATATGTGTATGATCTATACCTGACATGTAATGAGAAGCAAATCTCAAAGTGTATGAAGAAGCTTGCTGCAGTTTTTGAGATTAAATACCTTGGCTTGATGCATAATCTTCTAGGTATTAAAGTATGGGAAATCCCAGAAGGAATTTTCCTTAACCAAGGGAAGTATGCATTGGAAATCCTAAAAAGGTTTGACAAGTTGGAATATAGATCCATGTCCACACCCATGGATACACACTTAAATTTTTTGGTTAATGCTTCATTAGAATTAGTGGATGTGTCACTATACAGACATATCATTGGTTCATTGATGTATCTAATGAATACTCAGCCATATATATATGCTTTGAGGTGAACACCTTGAGTCAGTATCTGGTTGAGCCCAAAAATTGTCACCTGGTAGCTACAAATCATGGGATGAGGTACCTGAAAGGTATGGTATACTATGGTCTCAATTATACTAGAGATAATGACTTTAGACTATATGGTTATACAAATTCAGATAGGGTAGGAAGTGTCTCAAATAAAAATAACACTTCAAGAGGATGTTTAAGTCTGGGATCATCCATGACATCATGGTTAAGCAAGAAGCAATACATTGTTTCTCTTAGCATTGTAGAAGCGAAATATATTGCATATTGTTCCACCAGTTGTGAAGACATATGGATTTGCAATTTATTGTTAGGTCTATTTGATCTAGAGATGGATTCTACCATGATACTATGTGATAACCAAAGTTGCATGACGATGACAAAGAACCCCGTGTTCCAGGATAAGATGAAGAACATAGAAATCCAACACTTCTACATTCGTGACATGGTGCATAAGAGAAAAAATGAGCAAGTTTCATATCTGTTGACCAAGCCTAGGTCTCTTGTGAAGTTTGAACACTTCCAATAAAATCTAGGTGGTGTTCGTAAGGACTTCCCTTAAAATGGGAAATAGTATTGATAATACTATGGTATCTTAATCATATTAGGTAGCTCAGTTAGGATTGATCATCCTTAGAATTGATCCTGTAGTTCCAAAAGCAAGGATCTCCTTAAATTTTGATCTTGATGGACTTGATCCTGTAATTCTGAAAGGAAGGATCATTTAGGAATTTGATGGTGTTTATTCCATAATTCCAAAAGGAAGGATCATCCAAAATTTTGGATTGATCATCCTTGGGATTGATCCTGTAATTTTGAAAGGAAGGATCGTCTTAAATGTTGATCTTGATGGACTTGATCCTGTAATTCCGAAAGGAAGGATCATCCAGGATGTTGATGGAATTGATCCCGTAATTATGAAAAGAAGGATGGTCTTAAATTTTGATTTGAGTGGATGTGATCCCATAATTCCAAAAGGAATGATCTCCCATGATGTTGGGATTAATAATCCTTAGACTTGATCTCGTAATTCTGAAAGTAAGGATTGTCTTAAATGTTGATATATACATTTGATCCTATAATTCTGAAAGGAGGGATAATGTAAAGTGTTGATCAACTTGATCTCATAATCTTGAAAGGAAGGATCATCCAAGATGTTAGTAGTGGGATTGATCCTATATTTTTGAAAGGAATGATCGTCCTATGTATGTATGTGTTAGCTGTGATCAGTAGCGGTAGATCCACAAAGACTTGATCACAAAATTATAAAAGGAAATATTGTCTGAGTACCACCAATGTGTTGTCCATGATCCTGTAATTATGAAATGATGGATAATGTTGGTTGTTGTTACACCTTCCATATATGATATTAATCCATCCTTAATTTTTTGGAGATGATATTTTTAAGTATGTCACATGTTGTTGTTTTTATTCCATCTTTATGCTAATGAGCCAGCCTCATGCTATCGTTGTTGTTGTTATTCCATATTTATCTTGATGAGCCAACCTCGTGTTGTCATTGCTAGTGATGTATTATTTTTTATGAAAATGATTATGTTCCATGCTACAAATGATGATGCCCAAGTTCCATGTTGCAAATGATGATTTAGTCCCATGCTACATATGATGATGCTCCAGTTCCATGTTGAAAATGATGAAGATCCAACACCATGCTGCTGATGATGTTCCAATTGCATGCTATAGATGATGATGCCCCGGTTCCATGATGTAGATGATGATACTCCAGCTCCATGTTGAAGATGATGATGTTGTTCAAAAATTTCGATGATATATAGATGTACAAGATGATGTTGGTGATGCCTCCTCTCTCCTTCTAACGTTATTGTGTATAGCCACACCAGTTGTTTTTCTTGTCAGTAGAATACCCTTGTTGTTAAGGGTGAGTGTTGAAATAGCGCAACTTCAAATAATATTCTACTTGTACTTTACATGATTGTTAGTCCTCCTTTGGAAGATGTCACTGATGTAAAATTCATGTAAAAGTCATGAGGTAAACCCTCCATTGTAATTTGAGTCAATAACACCTAGAAAATAATAATATAATTATTATTGTGAGATTTCCTAGGTAGGTCGGCCCTATTAGTTAGACAGCTCGACCCATTTAGGTTAAATGTTAAGAGAATCATACAACATGTCTAGATAATCACCATGATATATACAAAAAAATCACCAATATCTATGCCATGATCATCATAAATTATTAACCAACATATATGCCAATATCACTATCGAGTATGTCAATATATAAGCACAAGAACATGTACAAATTCATACATTTTCAAGACAAAAGATGGACCGTCATCCATGAGAGGAATGACCATCACAAGAGAGACCTATGTACAAGAAGCATACCAAATCTATGCCAACATAACCATAATTATCCCCCATACCATATAGAATGACTTCAAATAGGTATACCAAGAGATAGTCTCACATATCAACATACAAGATGAGCTATATCCATGAAAGAGATGTGCCTTCACAAGATGTTTCACAAGCATGAACCATACATTTTACAATATCACAAGATGAAGAGATAAAATAAAAACCAAAACAATATCTAGATATATTCATCACATATCCCTCTCAACCATATTTCCAACGAGCTAATAATTTTGTAATTTCGATAACGTATGAGAAAGTTATGTCATTTTTCGTGACTCTTCCCAAACCTCAGATCTTCTGTGACTTTGTTTTGTTAATCATTTTCTCTCTTGCAAAAGATAAATTTACTTGACTATGAATGATTTCTAAATATATATTTCTTTGTGGAAAATACACCCCCTTTGACTATTTATACTCCCCCTTATAATTGTCCATTTCTTGATGCTTTATGAAGTATATCCCTCAGTGTTCCTGAATAAATTACCAAAAAACTATTTTTCTATCTTTTCATTGATCTTTCTTTCATGTTACTTAGACTCCCTCAAAATTATCCATAATAATGGGATCTTTTATGTGAAATTGTTTAGAGAAATAGGTACTTCTCTGCTATAGGACCATCATCTATAATATTGACACCTTTATTTTTACTTTTTGATATGTCATTATTACTTGACTCTGCAACTTCTATAGATATTTCCTTTGAGTCTTCTGTATTGACTTGTTTTTCCTCGACTTCTTTAGCATGTAATAGCAATTCCTTTTTTATATTCGATATTGGGGCATGTTATACTTTCATTCAATATACTTCCCATCTTTAAAATAATAGAATTTCTTAGGTTTCCTATCTTAAGCTACGAACTTTCATCATTTATATGGACGACCAATCCAAAAGCTTCTTCTCTCCTTCTAGCTTCTTCTTCCATATTTTCTTATATCTGATATCAGTATTCTCTTTTATTTAAGAATTTATAATGCTTCTACAGTCATGAGCTATGTGTCCATCATGTTTCACTTGTTGCATTCAACAATGTGGTTCATCATACTTCTATAATCTCTTTCCATTTGTCCATAATTGTGGCAATTGTAACGTTAAACATTGTGGTTCATGTGGCCACCTCCATTTCTTGTATGATCCTTCTATCCATAAGCTTTGCAATCTCTAGTCCTATGTCCAAAATTGTTACATGAAAAACAATAACCATAAAAGAAACTTTGGTACCTGGGATAAACATATCTTCTTTGTGATGTAACATCTTTGTAGCCATTCTTCCTTCAACCTTGAATTCTTCCTTTGTACTCTTTTCCTTAGTGGGAGATTCTAATAGTAACTGCATAACTCTTAGCATTTTCTTCAATTTCCTTATCTGGTATCTTGATTCTTTCACTTTCATCAATGCTCTTCTCATACCTTGAATTTGTTTTCAATTGGGAAATTGTATTTGTCCAAATCCCCTTTTAGTGAAAGGATCTCAAGTGCTTGCCTTTGAAAAATATATTTATTCACTTGAATTTTAATTGTTAGGCCTGATTCAATTTTCCTAGCCTCTTCTATATGACTTCTTAAACCAAAAATGGTCTTCTTAGTTTCTTCATTACTATCTGTCATTTGTCCTTTTGAATTATGATCATCCACATGGGATTTTTGCAGTTGACCTTATAGTAACTGGTTCTCCTCTCTAAGCTTTGAGAGTTCCACTTTAGTTTCCATTAATTCCAAACTTAAATTTTCAAATTCTTTCTTTAAGGAACTAATTTCAGCTTCTTATTCTTAACACGAATTTTCCTTTATTTTACATGCTTCATCCTTCTCTTTTAGTTGACTTGCTAGCACTGTATTCTCTTGTTGATACTTTTGCATTTCTTCCATTAGAATCTTGTTCTTATTTCTTTCTCCCTTCAACTCATCTTGGGTACTAATCATTTTTTCTTAAAGATATACAACCCCTTCAATTTATTAATCTTCTTTATCTTCACATGCATTGCTTTCATAAATTTCATCATCTGATTCTGGACGTTCTTCATTTTCTATTTTTGACCTTTCATTTTGATTATCTTCATGTTCCTGATGGAGAGATCCCTTTGTGTAGAGGCTTTGTAGCTTGTCCCATAGTTATTTAGTTGATGTACAGTTTCCAACTTTATCTTTCACAGGATCATATAGTGCATGCAAGATGATATCCATTTCCATTTCATTATTCTTCCTTAACTCCTTCTTAGTTTTTTTGGGGGTGGTCTTTTTGGAACAATGTAACCATTCACAACAGATTTCCAGAGACTCAAATATTTTACTTATAAATAGAGTCTCATCCTTATAATCCAATGATTAAAATTTGATTCATAAAATAGAATAACCCCATCTATAGAGTAAAAAATTTCATGTTCATCCATGATCTCTAGAGATCTCCCTTCCAAATGTTAAGACTGTACTTGAAGAAACCTGCTCTGATACCAATTATTGGACACACCAAACAAACTGAGAGGGGGGTGAATCAGTGTGTGTACCTTTTATTAATTTGCAAAAGTTGATTATCAACAACTTGAAAAGTAAAACATTCATTAATACATTATCAACCTTTACATTTCATAATCATATCATCATCACATAAGAAGCATAGACATTAAATGATATTTTTACGTAGAAACGTAATTACGAATGAGAAACCACAATAGATGTTGTTTACAATGTAGATATTAAATTCAATGTGTTTACCGACACCAACTAGAAGGAATCTCCAACTCCTTGATTTTCTAGCACCAATTAGAAGGAGGATCTGACCCCATAGTTTAAAAGGTCCAACATAAAGGAGGCTACAACCCCCGAAGATCACAGGCTGCATCATGTATAGAGGACTCCAATCCTTAGTGAGAACCAACCTGAACAAGACTACAATATCCTATCATTTCCCCATCCTATCTCCCTGATATGAATAGAAGAAAAAATATGTAATGATCATTGTACCACTGACTCTGACAACTTGTACCTATATCTTTGTCCCTACACATGTATCACGGTCCATGTTCTTGTATCACTATCCCCGTTCATGTATCATTCTCTCTTAAAACATGTATCACTATATCACTTATTCTCTTAACTTGTCACAATTACTATCTCCATCATAATGCCCTAATCATTGTATATCTATCTAAATTCCACAATCACTGCCTCGGTCACAATGCCACTTTTAATGTCACAATTCCACAATCACTATCACACTGTCTCAATATATGTCACACTATATAAACATGTATATGCCTCAAGTATATACCCAGAAACAATCATCCATCGATTTCATTTAGATCCTCAACTTTTACAACATATACATTTCCAAGACATTGTACATTCCAAGATTTGAGCCATATACCACAACATTATAAATTGAGAACACAGATCTATAGACAAACACAACTCACAAAATAGATCACACAATTTACTCAACAATTGAAGAATGAAACAGCGCAAAAATGGCTTGCAACTGTAAATGCTTTCATTAATCCAAAGTAATTAGATAATAATTACAATGAAGTACAATGGCTAAATAGCCACAAGCAATTCGAATCCACATGAGGAAATTCGAATTGATTACACTCTACTTGACTATAGGTAACTAAGACCTTGTCTAAATCATTATTGGAGGACTCAGTGGTTAACTAACCTTGTCTAAACCATCATTGGACTTCATCAGAGTTCTAAAACACAACTCAAGTGTTACATTCAGTGTTGACTAAGGCTAAATGACTGTGATAGGTGAGAAATGTGCCCCTCCTACATCCAGTCATGCAAACCTAGTGCTAATTGAATGTAGATGACTAGAACTGAATATAACTGACTCCTAACTTAGCTTGACTAGTAACCAACTCAATTCAACTGACCTTGGTTGGTATCAGCACTCCTAGTGACTCCTAAATTGTAGGGATTCGTCTAGGAGGCTCCTAAACTGATGCATGAAAGTGAAATCAGTGGAAGTAGGCCTAAATTAGTGTTCCCCACACTTTAGTAATTGAAACATGTGCCCCAATTAGGCCAAGTGGACCCAATGGTGCTAGTGACTAAAAATAGACTGGATGGACTCCCGATTTAGACATGACTCCTGATTTAGACAGATGACCAAATTGGACAAGGGAGGATTAATAATCCTAATACCCCCCCTGAATGCTAACTTGGATAATCTGTGGGCCCTAGTAACTAAGACCATAGGTCACCCATTACATCAAGTAAAATGAAGTAACTGCTTAATACAAGGAGCTGGGGAAAAAACCACATGGGAAAAATGCCACCCCCCTCTATCTAAGCAGGTAGAATAAGGTCTCAAGTTTGAAAAACTTGAAAATATGTTGCTGTAATATTCATCTCTATGAGGTAGTGAAGCAACATACATGGTGTGTTGTGCACAGGTATTCTAGGGCCTAACATGTAGACTTCTCCTTATTCTCCAAAATTGATGATGGAAGGAAGGAAGAATGTAACCTTTGTCTCTTACTAGATGAAGAGGTGCATGAGCACATATATTCCTTTGAATGTAGTGAGACTGAGCCCTTTCCATGTACCATCTTACATGGGGTTTATTGCATCTCTCTGAAGGAAGTAAGATTTCATGGCATAGTGCAAGTGTCTTTCCTTTCTGAGTGTCAGGTGGGTTTCCATTCATCTTCCTAGCTTCCAGTTTGAAAGTAGGGACTGAATCTAGATATGAATCACCCTGAATCTCAATCTCATAAAATAATAAATATGGATCTGCAATACTAGTAGAAGCTGCAAAAGAAGTAGATGCAATGTTTTTACCTTCCCTTGCAAGTGGCTGTTGAGAGTGCACTGGTTCTATAGGAAGTGTCACATACCCCAATTTTGTAAAATAATGTTAATTGTTTTAATTATATTGCTGAGACAGTATGTTAAATTTAATGCTAAGTAGGAACTGATGACTCAGCAGAGTCAACAGAAGTGGAATGTAATTCAGAATATTTTATTATTAATAAATAAATTGTGGAGACAATAGCATGGGAGAGCTGTTAAAAAGAGGTTACTGGTCAAACTGGTGGATGAAACTAGGTGGAGGGAAAAATACAAGTGGCAGCATCCTCAAACACTTCCTAAGTTGCAGGTGGCAACTTCCCTATATTTGGGGTCATGATCCCCCAAGAAAGTGGGATCAGAGCAGGTGGCTCATTAAATGACAACTAACCCAAAAAAGACCTAGGCAATCTTTTAAAAGTACCCAATGAATAGAGCTGAGGTTGCTCAGATATTTTCCAGAGAAGAAACATTCAGGTGGAATTCTATTCAGGAAATTCATTTGGGGAAAATGGGAAAATAGTAAGGAAGTTGTTCTGAGAGGATTGCTGCAGTAACTTGGTTTGTTACAGCTTGTTAGCTGGGAGAACTTACTGATAAGTTCTGGATTAATACTGAGTTTGAAGACTGGTATCTGACTATTGCTGCACCTAGTTCTAGCCAGGGAGACCAGAGCAAGCTCGGGGGTCCTGAGGAGTCGTTGTTTGAGCGCTCTCCAGGAATTGGTAGGGAGGAACGGCCTCCCATTGTTGTTGTTGTCCAAAGATCAAGCAGGTTCTGTCACTTAACTGTCTTGTTTAAAATACTGTGAATGGTTGAATGTTATGTTTGTAGTTTATGATATAAGAGTTAACTGGTTTAATGATGTAAATGTTTTAGTTTATTAGTAATGGAATCTTTGATGAAAGATAAAGACCCACTGTGTTTTTCCACATCTGGGTTTTACCAGACCGTACTCCAGCACAGGGGTAAATTTAAATAAGAATAGTATGATGAGATTGCAGAGTAGTAGTTTCTTTATCTATTTTCAAAAAAGATATTTCATTGACTGTTGTATGAGTTCTTAGTTAAAAACTACTTCCTTGTACTGTATTTTGCTTTCAGTAATTTTATATTGTAAAGAATAAATAGGAGAGTAGATTTTAGACTAGATTTATTTACTGTTTTACCATACAGTTCTTTTCTTCCAGATTAGAATAACTTCACTACTATATGTCTAATAATAAATTGAAAGTAGGAGTAGTTATATAATGTTTAGCTACTACTTTCAAACCAATCTGGTCTAGATTTTATGATTGTTTTGTGATGTATTCATTCCATTATTTTCCTTCTTTTTATTGGGACTGAGCTCGAGCAAGTTTCAAGAGCTGTTAATCTTTTATTTAGAATATGAACAAAGGTTAATATTTGTGCTTATAAGATAAACTCTCGATAGAGTTAATTAAATTCTGGATATATACAAATAAATATCATAACTAAGAAAACAAATTAATTACAAAAGAACATAGATAGTATAGCATAAATTACACAAGAATTAATTAACAAATACTATTTTCGATATACTTATAAAAATAAACTAAGGATATTAATATAGAGGCTATAGTAATCACAGAGAGATAATATAGTTATTATAATAGTAATAAGGTACTTTATTTATGCAATATAAGAATATTATTACTATTAACATAAGTAGTATTCTTATTACTATAAGTATATTCCAGAACTATTTATACTGTCTGAGCTACAAGTATACTGACAGTACTTAGAATTATTTTAAAAAGAAAGATATAAAAACTCTATATTATTAAAAGGGTATAAACTATACATCAATAATTACAAATTTTTATTAATAAGAAAGTCAAATTATAGACCAGGTACAGAAACCCTAATAATAATACTTTTTAACAGTAAACAAATCAAATGCATTTTGTGCAGGAAGTAAACAACAAAAGTACAGGATGCTCTTTTATCGAGCTTAATTAAATACTATAAATCTAACTAGTAACCCTAACATTACAGAAGCACTTTTCAACTTAGCAGTAATTTAAAACAAAAAGGAACAGAGTTATTTTCTTCACTGTCAAATAGGGTTAAACCCTATAAAACCCAATGTATACAAGTAAACCAACAAACGGTGGAACTAACAGTATTTTACTCACAGTCGTAGTTTTAAATTAAACATAAGTAAGCATTCAAAATTTCAATAATGTAAGCAAGGAAGGAATGCAGGAAAGGAAAATAGTAATTAATACTTATATAATAACTTAGGGTAAAAACCCTATTCTTTCATAATATACAAAAGTAATGACTGTAAAGCCCAGTTCTGTAATATTAACACATGGCCGTACTGAGAATTTACACATGAAGGCTTACAGCCTGTTCTTTTACTATAAACACAGTAATATTTACAAAACAAAAATTTACACTCACGGCCGAAGCCGGAGATCCCTGCAATAGAGCTAGGGTCTTAACCAAATGGTGTTAAACAGTGAATAAACAACAAAAATCCATGAGGGTCTAACAGGCCGCAACGACCAATCCCTCATTACCCCATAAGGGTTTACACAAGGTGGATGAGCCATGGAGAAACTAGGGCTTACCATGGCCCCTTATCACCGCAACTCCGTACTCTTTGTGCAGACAGAGAAGAGAGGTAGATCATATCTACAAAACAAACATACGTCCAGTTGTTAAATTTATATTAAAAGTAAAGAGATGTATATACAAGAAATTGGCTTTATCTTTAAAAGAAAACGAATAATTCTTTTACCTTAGCAACTGAAAATTCATAAACAACAATGCAGTGACCAGCAACCACCACGAGCAAGGAGTCTACCATTCAGTTGCAAAAGAAACGGTGTTACAACACTCATGAATCACTGACAACAGGGAAGCCTCGAGTCATAAAACTGAAGTAATAGATAAAACGCTAAAGCCGAGTTGTTACTCCTTCCAACAACACTCAGTAACGGTGAAACTCAAACCATAACACTCTGAAAGGAGGAACCACTCTCATTGGATAAACTTAAGGAGAAGGGTAAGGACTGACACAGTCAAGGGCTCGAGTTTAAACAATGGAGGCAGCGAGAAAGAAAACAAGAGAATGAGTAACACATGATGAGCAGAAGAACCATGAGACGGCCTTCACGTTGGTGCAATGGGGCAAGCTAACCAAGGAGGAGAAGCCATAGACAGTCACAGCACTACACAGGTGACACAGCGGCTACACAGGTGACACAGCGGTCAGTTTTATTTCACAGAGGATGGACAAGTGCCAAAGGCAAAGGAGGATAATGAGCTAGGTCTTGGGGAAGACTATTTTAAAACCTGCAATGCATGGCCCAAACGAAGCCACGTCACCATGCATATAATTTTCCACGGTGGGTTTGTTTTCTATAGTTTCGTTGAGCTAATCATGAAGATCCAGTGTTGACAATATTTCAGCTGTCTCCAAGGTTAGACCTTAGTCCCATCCGAGTCAACCTATCATTGGAACATTATAACAAGTGTTAGGTTAATGCGTAAACTTTGTCGTGGAAACTTACCACCGATGCAAGGTTTAACACATCATTACTATACGTTATATTATATTATCACCCATGCGATGTAATCAAATGATAACACTAGGTTCATCGTGGCTACAGCCAACTATATGGCAAAGAACCTTGTAACATGATATTTTATTTAATAAACTTTTGATTTAAGGAGAACTATATCTAGAGTGGTAAGTCCAATAACATCATCTTGTATACAAACTTGAAATGTCTAAGGTAAAGATTTTAAGTGTTATCTTAGAGTAAGACTATAAACTTAAAATGTCAGGGACTTGATTATGACCTATTCATCCGGGTGAATGACTACTTTGTCATTTAACACTTTACAATCTTAATAGAATAAGTTGGTAACATGATTATAGGAGGGAAGTATAATACATATGGTTAAGTAAGAATATTATTTTTACAAGTATTCCACCAACACTTATATTATAATTATAGAGTATACTAATGCTTGACTTTAAGGAGGTTGTAGATTCAACCATAGTAACTATTGTGTTTATAATGTTAACCTTTATGGTCTTGCCTTGTTCATCTAAGTTTGAGAAATGCTTACAAGAGGATATAGCAACTAAATATTTTTGATGAATACAATCTTATTTAAAGATCTTTTGACACTGACAACTATGATAGATATCAGATAGTTCAGTAATCTTAAGAACTATAATTCTACCTCTACTAGAATGAAGAACAGATAATGGATTTTACCTCAGTAAGCATTGATATGTGTTTAGCCACTAATGTCTTACTGAACTTTGAATTGCAAACAAACTTGTACATAAGACTTTAGAATTTTTACTTGCAGCAGCCAATATTCTTACCTGTAATCTGTAAGGACAGAAGAAACTTTCTACATTAGCTCGAAAGCTAAGTAAGCCCAGTTTTTCATGACAGCCCCACCTTATGTTCGTAAAAAGAAACAAGTTAGTAAACTAAAAAGATTTGTTCTATCAATATATGCAAATAACAGATGAATTCTAATAATAAGCTGATAACCTTTAACTAATTAAATGATTAGTTAACTGCATTTATGTTAATATTATGTAAATTTTAAATTTTAAATTTTTTTGGAAAATTTGGGGTTTTGAAAGGAGGTATGAAATGTGAGAAATCATATGCTTTTGAGGCATGATTTGAAACACCCTTCACTATGATGTTCCCAGTAGAGATATATGTGATCTCCACTAAGTCAGGACCAAATATCACTCGCTTTGGAGATCCAGTATGGGTCATCTGATAGATAGATAATAGATTTGAAGCTAGCGAGGGAACAAATAGCACAGCTTTGAACCTTCCATGTTCAATATTGACAGAGCCATTCCCTTTTGTTTGTACTTTACTTTTATTTCCCATCTAAATACTCAGACCATCAAAGGATTGAAAAGAAGAGAATGATTCCCTAGATGCAACCATATGGTTGGAAGCTCCATAATCAATGAGGAAGACATGTGCTGATGAGAAACAAGCCTTCAGTGCATGGCCTTTCCTTTGGTATTCTTCATCTTCTTCTTGAGAGTCATCCTTCCTTGTGCTAGCAGGTGCATAAATGTTATGTTTGTTCAAAAGAAGAGCCATTTCATCAATTTTTCTTCTCATATAGGAGCTTTCTGAATGAAATCCCCTTCCAGAGTAAGAGCAGAGGACCTTTCCTTTACAATTCTTGTTGCTTCTCTTCAAACCTGAAGGCTCATTTGACTGCTCTTTCTTCACAGGAGACTCATCTCTTTGCTTCCCTTTGTCATTCACTACCTTATCTCCTCTTGCAACCAGAGCTTGATCTTTGAGAGATCGAATGATCCCCATTTGGATCAATTTATCATTCTCAAAAGTGAGAGATTGGATGAAGGCATCAAGAGTGGGCATCTTCCAATTTGGAGTGGTGATCCTTACTGTTTGGAAGGTTGATACAAAGACTGAGTAGTCTACATTGAGCTTTGTGAGAATGCAAAGGATGAGATGATCTTCATCCTTCTTCACTCTGCATTGCTTCAATTGATATATCAGGTTCTTGAACTTTGTGAAGAATTCATTCAGTGATTCAAAGTTGGATGGATTAAGAGTGATCAGATCATTTTATAGCTGATGAACCCTCATCTCATCTTGTTTATCAAATAAGGAGGCAATATTGTCCCAAATCTCCTTGGGAGTCTTCAATCCTTGGATGTGGAATCGAAGATCTCGAGAGACTGAGGAGAATAAGTATACATGAGCTTCATCAAGCTTGTTACAGTACTTTTCTTTGTCATGATTTAAAACTGGCACTGCCTCTATTTATTTTGTGAGTCTGAATAGCTTCTTGGTGTGGAGCAGTACCTCCATGTCTTCCTTCCACTAGTGATAGTTGAAGGGAGTGAGAGGCTCTACTAGATGAACCATTTTGAATGAAGTAAGGAGGACTAAGCTGATGTAGCGAATGCAATGAGAAGAAAGGGTTGCATGTAGCGAATGCTATGAAAAAAAGATGATAACCTATCACACAATAAAACATACAAATCAAGTTCTATAGTATACACTTTTGGAATTTCCTTCACACCCATAATAGTTGATCAAGCAAGCTTCATCAACAATTTCCTAAATTGGGATATTAAGTGGTAAATTCTCCGCTTCTGGTGTAGTATTGGAAGGAGCAATTTGGTTCAAAAAAAATGATCCAGCTGGAGATCTGAGGAGGAGAGGTGTCTTGTCCGCTAAGGCTCTGATCTGTAGACAAACACACAACTCACAAAATAGATCACACAATTTACTCAGCGATTGAAGAATGAAGCAGTGCAAAAATGGCTTGCAACTGTGAATGCTTTCATTAATGAAAAGTAATTAGAAAATAATTACAATTAAGGACAATGGCTAAATATCCACAAGCAATTCAAATCCACGCGAGGAAATTCGAATTGATTACACTCTACTTGACTGTAGGTAACTAAGACCTTGTCTAAATCATTATCGGAGGACTTAGTGGTTAACTGACCTTGTCTAAACCATCACCGGAGTTCATCGAAGTTCTAAACCACAACTCAAATGTTACATTCAGTGTTAACTAAGGCTAGCTGACTACGGTAGGTGATAAATGGGCCCCTCCTACATGCAACCATGCAAACATAGTGTTAATTGAATGTAGAGGACTAGAATTGAATGTAACTGACTCCTAACCTAGCTTGACTAGTCACCAACTCAACTCAACTAACCTTGGTTGGTATCGACACTCCTACTGTCTCCTAAATTGTAGGGATTGGTCTAGGAGGCTCCTAAACTAATGCATGCAAGTGCAATCAGTGGCAATAGGCCTCAATTAGTGTTCCCCGCACTTTAATAACTGAAACATGTGCCCCAATTAGGCCAAGTGGACCCAATGGTGCTAGTGACTAAAAATAGACTCGATGGACTCCTGATTTAGACATATGACCAAATTGGAAAAGGGAGGATTAATAATCCTAATAAACATAACCATGGAATATACCAAGATAATCACTATGATCTATGCCAATACCATCATACAATATGTTCATAAAATCACCAAGATATATGCCATGATGATCATAAATTTTTCACCAACATCTATGCCAATACCACCATCAATTATGCCAATACCACCATCAATTATGCCAAGTGATAAACACAAGAACATGTGCAAACTTCATACCTTTACAAGACAATAACATGGACCCTATTCCATGAGAGGAATGACCATCACAAGAGAGACCCATGTACCAGAACCATACCAAATCTATGCCAACATAACCTTCATCATATCCCCCATAACATATATAATGACTTCAAATAGGTATACCAAGAGAGAGGCTCACATACCAAGATCCAAGATGAGCTCTATCCATGAAAGACATGTGCCATCACAAGAGGTTTCACAAGCATGAACCATACCTTTTCCAAGAAAAAAATATTAAGAGATAATATAGAAACCAAAATAGTATCTATATAGCTTCATCACATATCCCTTGCAAGAATATTTCCAACGAGCCAATACTTTTGTAATTTTGATACCGTATGATAAGGTTCTGTCATTTTCCATGACTCTCCTTAATCCTCAAAGATTCCCAGAAAGTGCTCCTCCAAAAAGTTTCACACTTTTTCTCCAAATATGTGCTCTATAAAGAGAGACTTGATTGATGATGAAACAAAAATTTTGGCCTTCTATTTATAGTAGATTCTTTTAGTGTCTCCTTAAACTCATCCTTAATTTGTGGATCTTCATATTTTAAGGGGGTCTCAAGAGTAAGTACCCCACCTCAAGGATCCATCATGACACTTGATTCCAAAACTTCAATATCATTATGTATCTTCTCCAAAGGGGTCCCTAGGGATTTACCACATCATCATACTTGGTGGATATGCCATTATTTATTGTGGGTATCCCTAGCACTTCAAGTGGTATAATAGGCCAAAGTACCACAAATTTTGGGGTCATGTGGACCAAGCATTATTATTTTAGGGATAATTCAATATTCACACCAACTTACTTTGGACCAAATTTTGGCACTCTTTAGGGCCTTATTCACTGTGGGTCATGTAACCCCAAACTCAAGTGCAAGTGGACCAAACACCATTTTTTATGGGTTTCTTCACCTTTTATTTGGACATTGTCTTGTGGACCAATCCTTATTATTTTAGGGGCTACCTCTCATGGTCATATGGACCAATCCTTCTGGTCATGTATACCCAACACCACTACTTTTGAGGTTATGTGGACCCATCATCATGGTTTTGGTAAATCTTTCACACTTCATCTCAATATGTTTTGCACCAACTATAGGGGATCTCTAGGGCCTTCTCCAACATGGATTATGTGACCCCAACCAAATGGTCATGTGGACCCAACAGCACTATTTTAGGAATTTCTTCACATTTCTTAGTGACATTTATTAGGGACACATTTACTTACTTTCTTACACTTCTTATAATCATGGTCATGTGACCCACCATGATGGTGATGTGACCCATCATCACGGTCATGTGATGCAACATCATTTATTTAGGAAATTCTTCACACTTCAGGACACTTTAGGGACTCCTTTACACTCCATATAATCATGATCATTAGGGGATTCTCTATGGGATTTGTACCACTTATGTATAAATGAAAGTGTCTTCCCTTGAGGTCCATGCACAACTGCCACACCATAAGGGGACAAATTTAAGTTTATGTACACTTGTGATCACGGGATTCCTTAGGTTATTCTTTAGGGGATTCAAGGATTCATTATACATTTCCAAACAAAATATCTCTACTACAACCATCTCATCATTACCACCTTGATACCACATATCTTTTCACCCTTTTAACATCAATGACACCCTATTTGACATCAATGGAATTTTCTTCCAACATCCAAAGCAAGTCAGTATGCACCATTCCCATCACTATTCCAAGAAAGAAATGTTGTGGAGAATTTTCCATCAAACCATTAGGAATCAGACAAAACCATTGAAAACCCACTTCCCAAATGGACTCATTCGCTATTTTCTCAAGCAGATTTCAGAAAATCACAATGGGTTTGGAGATATTCTTAGGTATTTGAAGATGAATTTTTCCATAATTTTTGTTGTGGTTGGTTTTCCAAACTAAAAGAATTGGTTGAACAAACCAAGTATTTGTAGATTGGATATTATCCTTCACCAATGGATTTTGTCTATAATAAGAGACTCATAGGATTATGAGATCATCCAAGGAAGAATATGATCACTACTAGAAGGAGTATTTCCTTTGGTACATAAGAGCTTTTGCTCCAAGTTGCATGGGATGCAATTTCCCCATGCAGATATTTTCTAGCTCAATCGTGGATCCACATTTGCAAGTTACACATGCAATAAGTTTACAGGAAGGAAGAATATAAAGGCCAAGGGACTCCAGTAATCTCCACAAGAAAGAAGATATATAGAGGGATCCCACACAAAACAATAAAAGATAAGTTTTTTTTGTAATTTGATTATCATATGCTTTTACAAATAAGATCTAAGGGCTTTGAACAATTTTTCATTATATCTATTTAGAGATTTGTGTTCCTAGTATTAGGAAATATGTTATGGTTTAACATGATTAAAGCATATGTTGTAATCTATCTTTTATTGAATAATAAATATCATGAAAGTGCATGTTATGATTAATTAAAGAAGAATATGGGACTACAAAAACTTTCATGAGATATGAATATAGGGTTGCATAACACTACATTAGCTTATAATGGGGTTATGATAAAACATTGGTTAATATATGTACATAGCCATGTGAACTTTTGAAAATACATTGAAGTATTCATGTGATTAAAATTCATTAGATATGGTTATACTAAAACCTTGGTTAAAATGTTTGCATGTCTGTATAATCTATTTTCCATGACTAGATTATGCAAGGTTGCTAATAACTTGACTAAAATTGTCTTGTAAGGAATGACCATATGTTATGGCCTACAAGTAGAAGATGATAAATATTGAAAATGGAGTGATTCCAATGGCAAATCCTAAAAGAGAGTGGGATGCTCTGAAGCAGGAAGCTTAGGAGAGTAGATGAGAAGTATCCAGAATAGAAATCCTAATATTATTCTGGAAGATGGTGAAGGATCTAGAAGATAGTTAAGTTATCTTATTTACATTTATATTTCAAAAGAAATTCAATATGTTTGATACATATATGGAGGACCCATATTATGATTGCAACATCTTTATGGTGAGAGGGAGAAGCTAGATTTTATAGCTCCTAATGAACATGTAAAATTGGTTGATGTACATCATGTTAAGAAGGAGATATGCATGGGTTTCATATTAATAAGGAAGAATATCATTATATTATAGAATATTATTATGATTCTTGTGATTAGATGTGTGGAAGTCACCATATAATATTTTCCTTAGTGAAGGAAAATTCTCAGTATAGATATTGAAGAGATTCAAGACAATGGACTGTAAGTCCAAGGCCACACATATGAAGATAAATATGAAGTTATTTTCAGATTTGGAGGATATCTAAGTTAGTTGATATTCACCTGATGAGAACCAGACTAGATCTATGCTTTGCAGTATGTACATAGTCATGCACATCAAATCATGTGCTAAGGTACTTAGTGGTACAATTGTATGTGGACTTAGATATGTCTCGGACGGTGAAATATAGATTCAAATATATATGGGATCTAAATAGTGCAATGATCAAGAAATTTCACATACAAGATGTCTCTCTAAATATGGCATATTGTAAAGCATAAAAGATTCAAGATATTCCTAGCCAGCTATATTCAACACATGCTACATATCCACATATGATCAGAATTGCCAACATTCTTACTAATCTTGATGTAGTACAAAAATACTCCTCTAGTTGAAGAGGGAGTAATGATGTGTATCCATAGGTAGTAGCAGATAAAGTTCCCACTGGTTAGTCATATTGGATGTCTTAGGAATTTTTCCCATCGGTAAGTCATAAGTGATACATGACTTAGACATTGATTAGCCATACAGATGTATATGGATCGGTATATCTATATATTGGTACATGGATCTATCAAAATCTTGTGGATAATATCAATACTAAATACTTGTGGATAATATCAAGTAATATATCAGATAAAACCACTAAGTTGTACATAGCTATGATAAGTCATGGTATATGAATCATAAAACGAAGGGTTGTAGTATCTATTATGGAGAGAGTCAACATGAGCAGATACATAGTCAAAGTCTCAAAGACTATTGGATACTCGAGAAGAGTCATATCTGGGATTGTTGAGCAGCCANGGGGGGGGGGGGGGGGGGGGGGGGGGGGGGGGGGGGAGCGAATCAATATTGTTTACTTTTTACCATTTAAACCACTTATTTAAACTTTAATCAAAACATTGAATCAGCAAGATACATAGAACACAAATTTTATCATGGAAACCCAATTGGGTAAGCCACCAACTCTTTCTATACTGCAAAATTATATTTACAATAGTTATTTGCAAGAAAACACTTGCTTGAGACTACAATCCCCAAGTTTCTCATCCATTATTGAAGGATGCACCCACATCCTTGTCTCTTCCTGCACCTGCAGACAAGGATACACCTATACCCTGATTTTCCAGCCGCTACTGGAAGGAGGCTAAGGCCCCCTTGCAGGCATGTAGCCTATGCTAGCACCACCCTACCACCCTTGCTTGATTATTATAAAAATCCTTAGACCTTCAACTTGGTCTTCTTAATTTCTTCACAACCTTCTTTACTTTGTTTCTACATAGGTATTCACTGTCTCTTTACTTTGTTGGTCTTTGTATTCTATTCTTCTCTTCCTTTTCGTGACTGTGCACTTCATCCTGGTCTCTTTACTTTGATGGTCTCTATCTTATGTTCTATTCTTCTTCTTGAATGTATGATCAACCTGGTCTCTTCAATGCTGCTTCAGATATCATCCTTCTCTTCAGCTTATGTTCCTTATAGAACATTCAAACTTCACAATAGAGGTATTCTTCTATCTTCTTTTGGATATTCATAGTTCATTCCAAAGACACTCTTCTTCCTTCTTTAGATATTCAAACTTCATACAAAGAGACATTCTTCTATATTCTTTTAGATATTCATATGTCATTCCAGAGACACTCTTCTTCCTTCTTTAGATATTCAAAATTCATAAAAAGAGACACTTAGACTTCAATTCAATCTTCTGTTTAAATATCTTTGCATTTTGTCTTTTCATTATTGTGTCCCCTCATTAAAACATCTTTAATAATTACATCTCTTTATTCTAAAAACATGCCCTTTCAAATATGATAGTCACACCTTTTGAATAATCATAACTTTGTTTATAATTTATTCTAACTATGTCTTTAAATAAGTAGTCACACCTTTTAATTAACTATGTTTTTAATCTATGTTTTAATAAAGATTTTTTTCCTTTTAGATTTTAACTACTCTGATATTATCCTTCTTAAATTTATGTGTACAAATGCCACTCCACTTTTACATTCAACTACATAAATAATATTATGTTCTTAATCCTGTAGCATGCCTTCAAAAATATACGTTGTTTATATTTTATTTTTAAGTTATTCATGTAGCTTCTCCCCATTTTGTATATACAACTCTATCTTATTTCCAGATGTTAATTAAATTACTAAATACATCCATACATATGCTTAAATATTCACATGACTAGACAAACAGGAAATATTCACATGACTAGACAAACAGGAAGCCACAAGACCCTGTGGAAAAATATGAGTATTGGTGGGCATAATCCTTCATCCTACACGCATAACCTTCCGCCTACAATCATATTCTTTGGCCTATGGACATGTTGCAGCCTACAAGCAAAATCTAAAATGTGGGTATGATCTTCCCATGAGAATAATTGGCCCCTATTTGCGGGAATATACCTTAGTTAGGGATTCATCCAATCCCTTGTGGGAATATACAACCCTTGCGGGCATCCCTGTATGCTTCAACAGGTATCTGCAGGTATTTCCCAGCTCTTATGAGCTCATCTGGTCCACTGCGGGCATCTTTAGCTCTTCCTGGACATTGCAAAACCCCGAGGGTTTAACCCTAGATCCCTATGGGCGTTTCAAACCCCTTGTGGTCCTAACTAAGCTCTCTTGCAAAAATTCAACTCTTAGCCCCTTTTTTTCTTGTTTTAACACTTAGCCATTTTTTAATCTCAATATGCAAACTAACTTTTTTCTTGGTTTTGGCAGATTGATAATTCGCACATGTGAGAGCCAAGTGAGAATCTGACTCCATGGTTGGGTACCCAGTTCACTAGGAAACATGCCTACTTATTCTAATGAAATTATCATCACATGGATAAACTTTGGTGTACATTTCCAAATGTCTCTTTCAAGCCTTTGAATTTGACAATTAGTCAAATTTATATCTTTAGTACCTAAAGTACATTTTCTTCATTTTGGTAGACTGGTATTTTCCTTATCTAATTACCATAAGGAAAACCAAGAGAAAGGATAGAAATCCATTTCAACAGTGAAAAAGAACATATCACCTTTAAATCTTACCGACAAACACACAGCCTCTGGTAGGCATTTCAAAATGGCTTCTCAATCTCCTTCTCTAATACTTGACCAATTTTCTTAATTTGGACAAATCTGCCTGAAACATTGTTTTGGAAGGTCCATAACTTTTTCTTCAAATTATTCCAATACAATATGAAAACATGGCCATGCAGACAAAACACAATTCCACAATACCCCCATGTGCTGCAGTAATTTACCCTAACCCATAATTTAGGGAGTCCATCTTTCTCAGGGTACTTAGCCATTTTTTCTTGCTATGGCACAAACCCTTGTTTTGGCAGACCTAGAAATTTCTCATAAGAAGTGTTGGAATCAAAC
Source organism: Pseudotsuga menziesii (assembly GCA_001517045.1). Taxonomy (NCBI): domain Eukaryota; kingdom Viridiplantae; phylum Streptophyta; class Pinopsida; order Pinales; family Pinaceae; genus Pseudotsuga; species Pseudotsuga menziesii. The sequence goes on along the minus strand of LPNX010902508.1, from coordinate 142,847 downwards.
TAAAATCTTGAATAGGTATCAAAACCAACAAGATATAGGATGGTACCATGGTGCGAGAATTCTTATCAAACCATGAATTATGGTAGGAATTCTCTTAAGGCTACTGGGACCAATTTTGACTAATTATTCCAGTCAATTTTCTGATTTTCACCATTTTTCCATATTTCTCAAGAGTGATTTCATACTATAAAAATAACTTCATCTTAATGACACATAATCATATATGGCATGCCATGTCATCATATCTTCCATATAATCATCCATGCCATGTCATCATATCTGCCATATCATCATCCATGCTATGTCATCATTTCTTTTGTCTTTCCTTTGACTTTCATTGAGTTCACTCTGACATCATGTATTTGGTTATTCATTTGTCATCATTGAACTCCTTTTGACATCAATGACAACCATATTCCATTTTTCCAACAATATCCCCCTTTGGCATTGATAGCAACACATAAATATTCTCCCCCTTTGACAACAATTACAAAGGATAGCCTATTATGCCCTTTGATGTAACCAATTTGACATAGAATTTCCAATTGTTCCCTGTTAGACAAATGGCCTTATTTTTCTTCTCCTCCTCCATTTAACTTGGAATTCGTGTTGATCATCCTATTAACATCCTTCTTTACCTTCTTTATCTTTTTGTAGTGATTCTTTGAAATAAGAACCTTGGATTATGAGTTTATGGAATCCCCCTATCATAGTGCTTTACCATATTCAAGACTAGGATTGAATCCAACTGTGGTAGCTGATACCAATTTGTCACTTCTACACTTCTTTTTTTTTTAGGAAGATAGCTTTTACCAAATACTTTGGAGGAGCTAGTCGATAAGCCGACTAAGTTGATTAGCTGACTAATTAGAGATTAGGTCGGCTGCATAAGGTCGTGTCTGTTGACCGAACCGATAGGTAGTTATATGTAACTATTTGAGCTAGATGAGAACATGTTTAAGTTTTGTGTTTGTATGGACCCTTATAATATAATATAATTTCTTGTTCTACATCTATGTTCTTGTCTCTTGTCTCTGTTATGTCTATATGCTTTAATGTGTATTATTGGTAACCCTCTGTGATCCATGAGATTACAAAATTGGTTTTGTTGCCGATAGTACATATATGAGATGATTATAAGCAGATGATATCAAAACAGGTGATTAAGAACTGGTGGGAGTGTAAGATAGCAAATTATTTGCAGAATTATGTAAGGAGAAATAGATTGACAACTGCTCGGGCGAAGGAGAGATTCTTCACTGAAACTCATGAGAATTTCATAGAATCGGTGCCCAAGCTCTTGAAAAAACTTTTGGATGAAAAAACTGAAAGCAACTAAGGACCAAAAGCTGCTAGAGAAACTAATTCGAGGGGGAAGAAAAAACCTGTCGGAGTGGTTTGAAAAGTTCGCCAACGAATTCTATGAGGAGCAAGCTATAGAAGAAAGAACTTCAATGGAAACTATTCAGAAGAAATTCTATACAGACCTTACTGAGTAGTTCTTGTGCTCTCTATCAACCCTACTATTCAAATTCTTGATAGAAAAAGGAGTGGGTCATATTGTCGAACCTCGTCCATCACTGCACGAACTGCCACCAAATTCTAGCTGGGCGAAGAAACAAAAAAAGTGGGAGAAATTTATTGACAAAAGGGAGTGGGAATATTTCCTAAGTAAGTTAACAGAACTATCCAAGCTTTATAAAGCGTCATGTAGGCTATGGGGGGGTAGCTGGTTGTATGTCAGGGTAAAGTGAAGAATATTCTAGTCAACTAAAAAGGATACCATCACCAACAATGAAAAGTCAAACTAAAAAAGAACTCGAACGAATAGTGACACACAAAGGTACGATGGATTTACAGAGAATAGAGAGAGAGAAGAGGCTGAAAACAAGGGAAGAAAGAAGAGAAAGGGCTATAGCACTGCAAAGAGTAATGAGTACTAGGGTGATAGACCAAGAAAGAAATCCACCAGAGTCGAGTCATGACTGACAGGAAGAAGGAGTGGATGAAGAGGCATCACCCATGGAAGAAGACCTATGAATAGAGCAACGTGAAGCCCTCTGTTATCACTCCAGGAAACTACTTAGTGGTTATGGCTAAGTATGCCTGGTAACTTGAGAAATCATGTTTTTTGTGTTTTCTGAAAAGGTGGATCGATGGGATACCAAAATAGCACGATGGAGAGATTGCTTATCAAAATAGTTAAATGAGCCAGTGCTCTTAGAAACTGTAAATCAAACGCAATATAACAAGAAAGGTATGGAGAATACTATTCAGATAACCAAGTACATTTGGAATGCAGGGTCAGATCACCAAGTACATTGGGCATGCAGGGTCATACTAAACAGCAAAGAATTCCTTCATTCAAGTTCATGAGCATAAAGCTGAGATAAACCTAAACCAAGTACAGAACCATTCAAGTTCATGAGCATAAAGCTGAACTAAACTTAAACAGAATACATAAAAGAAAGATGGATGAAAATTCTGATACAGAAACAAAAGGAAACTGTGATTTTTATTGGAATAAGCAACCAAAGCATAGGCCAAAATTTCTCCAAGCTCGAACCCCTTTTCATTCTGAGTTCTTAGGCTTTTTAAAGCCTTTACAAATAGTTTCCAGATCCTAAAAGCATGGATCTGTTGAGTTTAACTAAAACATTAACTGACAGTTAAAAGCAAAAAGATAGGGACTGATCCCTAAAATCAAGGAAATGCTGATATGGAGATCTCCTTCAACAGCTTGGTGGTTGGTGAAGTGAAGTAGCCTTCCAAGGCTCGGTGGACTGAGTTGGGCGCACCACAGATTTGATTTTAATGATGTGGTAGTTGACTTATAGAGCTGTTCCTCCAAACAAGGTTTGAAACTTAGCCAAAAGTGCCCACTGATTCAAAACTCGCTCAAAACCTCTGAGATATTGATAAAATACTTTATAATTCATTCATTTTGATCGGCTTTCTGCTAGTTCAGCGAACAAAATTGAGATCTGGGCGAAAATTTAGAGAAAAATTGCAAAACAGGCTTTTGGCAGCTAAGCCTTCTGCCAGTTTCACGCGTTAGCTGCCGAAATTCAGCCTTTTCGGCAGCTAATGAGCTCTTGGAGGCTCACCTAAGCTGCCGAAACCTGTAGAATTCCTGAAAAAAACTGCCTTTGGAAAAAATCAATTTTCTCAACCGTCCGATGTCCGTTTTGCATGTTCGAATAGTCGATTTTGATCTACAGATCATAAGCTATCCACTGGTGCTTCCATATTTGAATTTGCAGTTCGGGAAGGCCGTCAAAATTTCCCCGCAAGATCACGCGATTTCAGCAAAAATTCCTCTTGAGTTATGGTTCAGCAACGAAAATACCTCACAGGGCAGCCAAGTGACAAATCATAGCTGAGCATTTGGGATTTATTTAATAACAGAGCATGTTGCAATAGACAGATGACATAATGACTGGAGATTTAGCCACGAAGTCAGTTTGAACTAGAACGCTTCATCCCCATCTGATTTGCTTTAATACATGGAGTAAACCCCAATATGACTTGGATTTCCAGAAACTCAAACGAAAACAAGATCTGAGTGATTGATAGCACCTGTCTGTAAATGAGTTGTGACCTTTCCAATATATTAGCTGTGTTTGGGAAAGATTCAATGGAACCAACCATGCATTTTAATAAATTTGATACCCAGCAGCAGAGATCTTATCATTAGAGCATATGCACCATCAATCTTTCCTTTCGGCGGTTACAATAGGTTCGTTTGATGATTTGATGAGTATGAAGCAATCTTTGATTTTTGCACATGGATATGTTTTCGGCAGCTAGAGTCATTCTGGCAAACCATATTAGCTGCCGAAACTGGCCTGTTTTGGCAGTTGAGTAAACTTCCACAGACTTAGTTAACTGCCGAGAAGCTGGGATTTTTGATATTGAAGGCCAAGACTCACAGAAATAAAAAAATTTACCCATTCTATCACCCAAAATGACGGTGTACTTTTTGGGAGATAACACCCTCGAAATAGAAGTTCCCCATGGGATAAGACCTCCATCTCCAACGAATCGGAGTACTAGGATACAAGCCATTGTTGAAGAATACCTAAGACTAAGAGCTGGTGATTTTGGTATATAGAGCCGACTAGACAACGAGGTAAATGATGATAACCATCTAGTGATCTGTCGACCGGAGGAAGGAAATTGGGTCGCATTTCAGGTGTACCCTTCCAACCAAAGTATCCACTTACTTTAACCGACACATGAAGGAGCACCCCACTTCCAAATACATATTTGGAGAATACAGAATAGTCAGACCTGCAGACAAATAATTGCAGTTCGACATCGATAGGAGAAGTCGACTCGAACCGACTACTTGTTGGAGAAGAAACAACAAACAAAACAACCAATGGGAACAAAATTTCAGTCGACAATAGCTCTGCACAAAGAGACAAGTAAAACATCCCACTACCCCCCCCACCACCACCTCCTGAAGGAGATAGTGACAACGAATCCAACATAGGTCGCGGATCAGCGCATATCCCTCTATACGAGGGTGATGAAGATCCTAGATGAGATTGGTTCATCTGTGAGTCAACATGGGAGGCAAATCAGGTTACAGCTGAAGATCAATAGATGGCATAGTTCGATGGTGCCTTGAGGAAAAGATCACTAATGTGGTACATGACCTTTACTGAGAGAACCCCTCAAGCATCTAAAGTAGAAATTAAAGCCCAATTTTTGTCGTTCTTTAAACCCCAGACACAAAAAATATGGTAGCTAAAAAGTTGAAAACAACATCACAAAAGCCAGTAGAATCTGTCTGAGAGTACGACAAATGTTGGAAAGACCTACTCAACCAACTAGATTATGTAATTGATGAAAAACTATTAATTCAGTGGTTCCTTGTAGGTGTATCATAGAAAATTCGGTGGCACATAAGCTTGGAGACATTTAAAATGTACGAAAATGCACTTACTAAAGTTCTACAAGTGGAGATGGACGAAGATTTCCCAACATATCCCATGGATACTAGACTGGAAGAACAAATCAAAATCATGCAGAAATCATTGAAAGAGTTGAACCTTAAGAATCATGATGTTTGGTGCACAAAATTCTCAATGGCCGGACACACAAAAGATAACCGTTGACAAGACATCAGCTAACAGGACATTTGATTTCTTCAGACAAAGTGCTTCTGAGACATCTGCCAAGAACATGGAGAACACACAATGAAATATTTTTCGTATAACATGAAGAATGGTAAAGCATCTTGGTGTGCAATTTGTGAATTCAAAATTCATGCCACGACAGACTGTCACCTAAACTTAAAGAATCAACAAAACTACCAAGCAGTCTACCAGACAAATGCACTTATGCAGAACAATGATAATAATCAGCGAAGCCATACTCAAAATGAATAGAACGATCAAAGATACGAAGGCCGTCGATATGAGCACCGGTTCGACAACCATTATGGAGGATATCGAGGTCTTGTTCGATTCTCTGGGAATCATGACAACCGACCACATCGATCCATCCAATGTTTCACATGCTATAAAGAATGTCACTGATATGTAGAATGCCCATATAAGGACATAACCGATTTAAAATTTTGTACTAGCTCTGGAGTCGGGGATCACTTATTAGAGGATTGCCCTACTATGCTTGATAAAATCAATAAAAAGAAAAATGTTAATGTCTTGTTGTTCGTTCAAAAACATGATGTAGTCAATACAAAGAATCTGCATATAGTAACCCGACAAGGGACAAAAATTGGGAGCGATAATCCATGCATAAGAAAAATAAAATAAAAAAATGATTAGCCTAACCCGGCTAAACAAAAATAATTATATAAAGACACAACGAATATATTTAAAGAATTTTCTTGACAAGAAGAAGTTGATGATAGTCGACGAAGCACAGTTAATGAAATAATAGATTTAGTGCAAGAGGATAAAGTGGTATCTCAATTCATTGAATTATTGTATAATATGAAACAAAACAATAATATAGAAAAACAAACAAAAAATATTTGCAGTCTAAACGATAAGGACAAAAGAGATGCCGACCCACTTGTTGACCTAGAACTTGAAGGATACCATGTCTGACAAGTTGTGCTCGACTTCGGCTCACAAGTAAACATTATGACTCGTGACACTTGGGAACAATTAGGTAGACCTCGACTATACAAGTCAGGAATATACCTAAAATTAGTTGACCAAGGTCCGATGGAACCGATCATATTCTGGAGAAATATCGATACAACAATCAAAGGAATATCGACCAAAGTCGACTTTGAAATTATTGACCCTAAGGAAGGATCCAGTTCCTTCCCAGCGTTAGTAGGTCGACCTTGGGGAGGAAAATGAAAGCATCGATATATTTAGACAAAGAAAGGATCAAACTAAAAGGGAATGGACAAAAAGTCATAGTATCTATCCATCCATCCCAAGGAGAACCTTGGATAGAACCTATTGATGAAGAAGTCAACATCCGACAATTATATCAAATACAAAACAACAAAGACTACACAAAACCCAATGTCTATCGCGAACTTCACCTAGGAAATCGAGATTCAGTAGGATACAACTCAGATGCAGAATTATATGACTAGGAATTCAAAAACTATGAAACATAAGCAAGAGGTCACTGGACCATTCAAACAGTGCAGAAGAAACCAGTCCAACAATGTTTCTTGGTTTCCATCATCCCAAAAGTATTTGAAAAGAAAAGTAGGGAATACCCTACCCTAAAACCAACAAACGTAAGTATCAAACAAATCCCAAGATACAAAGAAAGAGAATCACCAGTTATGCATACAGAACAAGTATCCAAAAACATTGGTGAACATGGCCAACTACAAAGCTTAGTAGAAACCTTCACAGGATAAGATGCTAGATGGTGGGATACCCATCAATCAAGATTACAGACATGGACAATAGATTTGACTTACTTTATAGAAATATTCGGAGGAAAAATGCTAACTAATCAAGCCCAGATACCTATATTCATCCAAGGGAAGGACCCAAAAGAGCACATTAGAACATGCAAAAACCAGTGGAAAATACTTGGTTATAAGGATGAAAATACATGGCCACACCTATTTCCATTGACGCTATTTGACTTACCAAACAAATGGTACAAAATGGAAGAAGCACGGGGTGAAACATTCCTATGGCATGAACTTAGAGATAATTTTATCAAAGACTTCAGCTTTATACCACAAGACGAAAATTTAGTCGAAACTACAAAACAAATCAAGGCGGTTATAGAACCAACCGAGAACAAAACCCTAACACAAAATTATGACCGACCGAAAATAACATTCAATAAAATACAAACCAAGACAACACCATAGTCAACAAGACTACAAATGGAAAATGAAAATCTAGAAGGGAAAAGCTTTCGATGGAAATCATACCATTCAGAAACAACAAAACCAATTCGCACAGTACTTAAAGTCGAGACAGCCGACAAAGAAGACACCGACCGAATGACTACAGCAGACTTTCCTGCTACATTTTCACATTTTAAAGAAGGGAGCTGACCAATCAATGAAGCCAAAGCACTAGAATGGTCAGATGCTAAAGTGAAAACTAAAGAATTCAACATCTCAAATGATGATCAACCAAAAATGGCAAAAATTGGTGACTATTGGAGTGAAGAACAAACAACATAAATAGTAAACTTAGTAAAAGAATTCCAGGATGTATTCGCTAGAGACTACAAATATCTCAAAGGTCTAGTCCATGAAATGGGTAGAATAAAGATTGACATCAAACCTGATGTCCGACTTGTAAAGAAGAGGCCATATAAATCAGCTCATAAATACAAAGAGATAGCCAAGAAAGAGATTGATAATATACTTGCAGTAGGAATTATCTACCCTATTGACCAATCAGAATGGGCAAGTCCAATGGTCATTCAACCAAAGAAAAATGACCCAACCAAGCTAAGGATCTGTGTCGACTTCAGAGACTTAAACAAAGTCACATTAACAGACCCATTTCGAACACCTTATGCAGATGAAATCTTAAATGAAGTCGCAGGACATGAATGCTACTCGTTTACAGATGGGTTCTCGGGTTATAACCAAGTACCAAGAGCAAAAGAAGACCATAAAAAGACAACATTTGTATGTGAATTTGGCTCATTTTCTTACAAAGTTATGCCTTTTGGACTAAAGAACGCACTTGCAGTATTTTTGAGAATTGTGGTCAAAACATTTCAAGAACATATTTACAAAACAATGGCATATATTTCAATGACTGGACAATATAATCTATGCTGAAAGATCACTGCAAATGGATAAGTCTCATGTTGGAACGATGCTGACAAATCCAGCTATCTCTGAACATAAGGAAATGCATATTTCTAACCCCTGTAGGGATACTATTAGGACACATTGCCTGCAAAGAAGGCATCAAGGTCACCTTTGCAAAAATAAAAATTATCCTCGACTTAAAACCACCAGTGAACCCAAAACAAGCCAGGGTACTACTTTGTCATACATGATATTATAGGAAATTCATAAGGTACTATTTAGATATGACCTATCCATTGGAAGAACTATTAAGAGAAGATCATGAATTTGACTGGACAGAGGAATGCAACATATCATTTGGAACACTAAAAAGGAAGCTAGTTGAAGCACCCATTCTAAGGTTCCTGAATTGGTCAACCAAATTCTATGTACACATCGACACATCAGGCCTAGCAATAGGAGCAATATTAACTCAACCGAGGGACGATAGAATTGACAAAACCATAGTTTACTAAAATATAAAACTAAATAAAGTAGAAAGAAACTATTTGACAACAGAGAGACAAGCCTTAGGAATGGTTTTTGCACTCCAGAAGTATCGACATTACCTACTAGCCAACCCTTTCATTTTTTATACCGACCACCAAGCATTAAAATACCTTGTAAATAAACCCTTACACCATGGGAGAATTTTTCGAATGCTACTTCTATTCCAAGAATTTGAAATTGAAGTCATTGTCAAACCAGGAAAATTAAATGTCAGATCCGACCACTTATCATGAGTTAACACATGAGAGGAACCCACAGGAGTCAAAGATGACCTGCTAGATGCACATTTATTTTGAATAGAAGCAACCCTAGCAGAATTAGAGGAAATATCTCAATTCTTAGAAAATGGACAAGCACCAGAGGGAATGAGCATGAAAAAGAAACAAATCTTAGCAATGAAAGCTGCACCGTATAGCCTCATAAATGGATTTTTATATAAAATAGGTCTAGACGACATCCTCAGAAGATGTGTATTAGAACATGAAAGAAATAATATCATGTATGAAGCACACTATGGATCGGTAGGAGGACATTTTCAAGCAAACACAACTGCTAATAAAATCCAACAGTCAGGGCTATGGTGGCCGACACTATATAAAGACTACAAAAGTTTGTAAGCCAATGCAATAGATGTCAACACTTGGGTCAACCTCTTCCTAGTATAAAAATTCCCTTGATATCAGTAAACCAAGTTTGACATTTGAAATTTGGGCTATCAACTTCATAGGGCCATTCCACATACTAGAAAAAAGAATGGGTGCAAGGTACATAATAATTGCAGTAGAATATGTAACCAAGTGGGCAGAAGCAGAACCAGTCGACACATGTTCGAGTGAGATAGCTACTAAATTTATCTATGAAAATATAATTACCAGATATGGATGCCCAATAACCCTAATTAGTGACCAAGGTTCACACTTTATTAATAAAATCATCAAAGCACTAATAGACCATTTCAAAATTGACCACTGACGTAGTACATCTTATCAACCCTAGTCGAATGGAGCAATTGAGGCATTTAACAAAACATTAACAAAGGGCCTAACTAAAATCTGTAACACCAACAAGGATGATTGGGATGAAAAGATACCTGTAGTACTATGGGATTACAGAACAGCATACAAGCCTTCGACCGACCAAACACCATTTCGACTACTCTATGGACAAGAAACAGTTGTTCCACTACATTTTTTACAGTAAACACCTATCATAGAAGATATTTTACATGTTGATTTCAAACAAGGTAGGAAGGACCGAATGATGCAATTAAGCAAGCTAGAAGAACATCAACTGATTGCTCTACAACACCAAGAAATCCAAAAACAACAGTAGAAGGCTTGGCACGATCGCAATATCAAAAACAAGAATCTGTCGGTAGGGGATCTCACCTTACTATACAATAGTCGAGTAAAAGGAAAACCCAAAAATTTACATACATAATGGATGGGACCCTACGTTGTCGAAGAGATTCATGCCAATGGATCGGTCCGACTAAGGACGTTACAAGGCATATTATTTTGGAAACTTGTTAATGGTGCCCAAATAAAATGGTACAAAAATTAAAACAAGTTCAAAAAAAATAAAAAAATAAAACATAATGACCATAACTGTCAGAAAAAAAAAACAAAAAAAAACAAAACAAAACCAACACCCATAACCCAGGATGACAGGAAACCAACGCTTCGACAACTGACATCAAACCCATCAACATACCACCATCGACCGCTCACATGATCGACATCAACCAACGACCTCGAAGGTCAAATCACACCTTCAAGACTATGGTCAGAAGGAGCGCCAAAAGAAAATCACCATTAACGCAAAACCTAGAGAATGCGCTGGAACATCACTTTCTCCATTAATACACCCATCAATAGAAATGTCAAACATCCCACCTATAAACACCGAACCAGAAAAGGATCATTTACAGTATTTTGAAGAGATAGAGCAATTCAGCAATCAAAAAGTTGAGAATTGAGAACATATAAGAAAAGTCGACCAAGAAACTGACAAGATGGCACCAAAACAAACCAGAGCTGTAGCTGCAAAGACAAAGGAACCGCAATATATTGAAACCCCATTGATGAGAAGGTTAAGAAACATAAAAAACACCAAGGTACAAGAAACCTCATGGGCCAAAATGTGGGCCAAAATCAAGGAATGGACGTACGTCGATAAGAAACCAACACAAGTAGTAGAGAAGATAAACCACAACTCTATTATGAAGTACATGAACACACCGTTCATGGTGAGTTTTGGAGGAACCAAGGAAACAACAGTAAAATTCATTATCAATCGGTACGATAATAGGAATTTTTACTTTGACAGACCAGTTGAAATCTCTGGAGAAGTCATATACAAACTGACTGGTCTCTCCAACCAAGGTGACCCAGTCCCTGTCAGCATAAAAGAAGGACTGGTAGAACATTTAACTGGAACGCCCTCTAGGAAGAATTCAAAAGGGCTAATGATTAGTCAGATACAAGCCTGGACGCCACAAATCATGGCCAAAATCATAGCAACAGGGCTCACACCTACAGGTCGAGGGAGCGACCTGAAGCTAGATATGCTAGAGGAAGTAGACACAATAGTAGAAATAGGAAAAGTATATAGATGGGATTAGTATGTCGTCAAATTGCTTAAAACCATCTGTGAGAAATACCAAGAGTTGGGAAGGATTATAGGGTTCTCGACTCTAATAATATGGATAGTGATGTACCACTTGTGCCCAATTGGGGACAAGTAGTTCCAAGATCCCACAAAATTCCACATGTGGAGGTTCAAGCCATTCACACAGACTAGAACACTAAAAGAACTAGAAAATGGAAAGGTACTGTTGGAAAACTGGCTCCAACACCTGAAAATCCAGAGAACCAGATGCAGGGTGCCTCAGAACATCCGACGAAGTCTACCAAAAACTGCACACATCCAACTAGAGCTCGACCACACTGCAGTTTGGTATATGCATGATGCAAAAGAAAAATCAAAGCCTCGCATATATTACCCAATAGTCGAAGAGATATTCCGCAAACTAGCTCAACAATCTGGGATAAAGCTATCGATACCAACAAAAGCCAAGGAAGGCAACCTAGCAATTGAAGAACCACTGACTAACTAGGAGAAGGAAGAATACTATGAACTCCAACTACACATCAGCATCTTTTTTCTAGAAGAAACACCTACAGAGGACACCAATAGATTGCAAATAACAATCATACCACCAACGGCACAAAGGGGAAATATACCAACAGAGCAGCAGGTAACCAAACTAGTTAAAGAATGTATCAACCCGGTTCAACTGCATGAGGGAGGGGAAGAACTAGAGGGAGACATGTTGAATATTCCATAACCAAAGACACAATTAAAAAGATAGCAAAATAAATAGCAGCCATAAGAAAAAAGGAAACAAAAACAAAAGGGAAGGGAAAGAGCAAGCTAATCCTTTCACAATCAAAAGATGAAGAGGAACTAGCATCTACTACTGTCGACATCATAGAAGATGATGTAGTGAACAAAGTTTTGGTCGAGACATAGTTCAAACGCTTTGTCGAGTTAGGAGCACAGCAGGGTCAGCTGAAAAAGGTAAAAAGTACAAACACTTCAACGGTTGAAAACTTTGTCAATTTAGTTTCTACACCTCCACCCCCATCTCCAACCCAGATCACACAGGAAGAAATTCCATAGCCACCCACTATAAGCCCAGTTGACATATGCAAAAATGCTATTCTAGAAACCTTGAAAGAGAGGTTCGATCAGGATAGTGATTTCCAGGCATACATTGAGAAATTGCCTAAACTACTCACCTTTGTCCAGAAGATTGCCACCATATGTCCTCTGATCGAAGCTAGTGGATTAGGGCAAATCATTCCTTCACAACCTAGACAAATATCCCATAATCCAAGCTCTATGGGAATCATAAAATCAACATTTGTGAGGAACCCAGATAAGATAGCTCAAGTTGTCACAAATCGAACCTCATCCTTTATCCCTGTCGACATCCCACCCCCTCCATTAGCCAATGAACCAGCAAGAGATATCGAAGAAGAAAGCCTGAAATAAATCAATTGGGTAATTGACAACTTATTCTCTAACAACCTAGAGGATTCACCACCACACGTCGAGGACCCGACACCAAGTGACCATATCCCTTCCGCACCAATTACACTCAACCATTCACCATCTCCACCACCACCACTTCCCAATCCAGAGTCTGCGCCTGAACCACCTGCACCTGAACCTCCTTCGCCCAAACCAACTGCACCTGAAACATCTATACTCAAACCCTCTGCCCAAAATCCCCCAGATACACATCCAGCTACAAAGCTAACATAGGATATCCAACCAAAAGTTACACCGACTATTGCAAATCAGCAATCAGAAATCCCAACACAAGAAAATCAACCACAAGGGAGTCTAGCCATTGCAGATGCACAATCACAACAACATGAAGAATAGCATAAACATAAGAGGAAGAGAGATAGAAAGAATAAGGACCACCAAAAAGAGTCACAATCGAAAATGGTCCACATTAGCCAACTTGGGTCGACCACTGCAGTTGACACAACAAAGCTGAAGGACGAAGAGTTGGGACAACTCTTAGAAACTCTTGCCATTGAAGAAAAAACAAGAATCCAGAATAGACGCAAGGAGCTCAATGACACTGAGAAGGAACAAGTCAAATTCCTATTAAAATGCAAAAACCTAACACAATCTGTAATACCAGGACCGATGGAAGCCGACACCGACAAACCGCTTGAAAAGGCATATCAACTGTTTGAGAGTGTGGTGTCAACCCTACAAATGCAGATGCAAAATACAAAGGAAGAACAAAAAGAAGAGATGTCTAAATTACTGATGCAGCAGTACACAACCTTCTCAGAAGCTTACAAAGTGATACAAGACCACATGGAGGAATCTATCATTACAGAAGGGATACTCCATGACTGGCCTGCTTATTACGAGAAAGTCTTTCAGTAGACCTGATAGACTCAACAACAAATTCAAGCATTGGAAAAGAGAAAGAGCACTGAGAAGCACAATACAAGATCAAATTGTGCTAGAGATAGCCAAACTGTAGAGACTCAAGAGACAAGCACACCAGTGCGTGCAATAGGCACTCCCGAGCTTGAAGAAATTAGACACCATCTGCCCACGAATGAAAAGACTGCTGGAAATAGCAGAAGAAAAAGACCAGTTCATGGGACCTGACATGGAAAGAATAGCATACCTTCCCATTCAGGAGAAGATGTCGACGTTATCAAGCATTACAACACTGACCATCGACATCCAGAAAGTACTTCAAAGTTAGACAGAATTCCAACATCAACTGGTCGTCACAACAGAAGAAATCGTCGAAGTATGTATACAAAAGCGACCAACCATCTAAATTCATAGCCCATGATTTACAAATAAGAAAATAACTATTTTAGACAGTAAAAGATTTTGAGTACCTCCCTTGTTTCTTTGAGACGAAGAGAGATTTTGTTCCTGGGGGAGATGTTGGAGGAGCTAGTCGATAAGCCGATTAAGTCGATTAGCTGGCTAATTAGAGATTAGGTCAGCTGCATATGGTCATGTCGGTTGACTGAACCGACAGGTAGTTATATGTAACTGTTAGTAAATCATATATATTAGGCTATTGAGCCGAATGAGAACTTGGTCCAGTTCTGTGTTTGTATGGACCCTTATAATATAATATAATATGTTGTTCTACATATATGTTCTTGTATCTTGTCTCTATTATGTCTGTATGCTTTAATGTGTATTATTGGTAACCCTCTATGATCCATGAGATTACAACAAGTACTCTTATTGTTTCTTCTTGTTTTGATGACAAATTCAAAACATTCATCTCTTCTTACCAAAGATATTTTTAAGTATAAATTCCAATTTTTTTATGTTAACTCCCCCTGAGTTTGTTATCCCTTCTTATGCTCATTTGATATTTTTTATTCTAGGTCATTAGATTTTTAGAACAGACATTCAAATTCAGTTCCACCACCATCACGAAATTCTTCTTCAATATCTTCATCTTGCTTTCCACCATAATGGATGTCATTCTCATCTACAACACTATTACACTCCTCATCATCTTAGGAAAATTATTCGATGTTTGAAATCTTTGTTTATTCTCCACCTTTGGATTCTTCCTTTATTCTCCATATATTTCCATGAGGTACCCTGCTTACTGACCTTGTTTGTTTCTTGGATTCCTTACTTAGATCTTTTCTCTTGATTCTGCAATCAATATCCTTGTGACCAAACTTGTGACAGTAGTGACAATAGCCATAGAAACTTCCTTCATTTTTTAGGGATCTTTGACCTTTCTTCTTCACAAATTCCATCCTCTTCCATCCATTCCTTTTCTCTAGGACTTTTATTGGAGAATTCTTCCTTATCTTACATTCTCTAGCCATATGTCCAAAATTATGACATTTATAGCACTGACCAAGAAAGATTTGCTAGACCCTGCTTGTCATTGGTCTTTTAAGTATCATTCTAGTTCGGTCATTATAATGAGATGAGGGGGCAGAGTTCTTACTATTTTTAATTGGACTCTTTAGTGCATTATCACATCCTCTTCTATTAGTTATTTCTCGATTAGTGAAGGAGGAATGTTCTGACTTCCTTTAATTTCATGCCCTAAACCAGTTTTATCATTTGATGGTTTTTGGCTACTCAAGATGTCATCTAAAGTCTTCAATTTTTTGTTCTAAAACTTTGTTTTAATAGTTTCCTCATCAATATTATTCCTAAGAAAAGTAACTTCCTCCTAAATCCTCTCATTAATGGTCTGCCGGTATTCGAGATTCTTTATCTCCTATTTGAAGTTAGCAACTTCCCATCTTTATCTCTCGACCTCTTCCATGTGGTCTTCCAACATATTTATTTATTTCTTGAAGTTAGAAACTTCCTGTCTTAGGATTTCAACCTCTTCCATTCTATCCATCACTTGTTTCCTTGAAATGTACAGTTCTTCTCAGAGAGTCTTTACTTCCTCTTCATTTGACTTCTTCTCTTCTTGATACTTTGAAAAAATTTCTTCCAAAGACTTGTTCTTCCTCCCACTTTTTCTCAATTCTTCAAAGGAACATATGAGTTTTGATTCTAAGTTCACCTCACTTTCCACATTTGAATTATCTTTTGAATCTTGAGTTATTGTCCCTATGAATATATTTTCTTCATCTTCAATTATATATTCACTATCATACTTGCAAATAGTAAGGTTTGCTTGTGTTATCTCTTCATTTGAATGAAGCTTTTCCAATTTGACCTAGAGGTCCTTGGTCGAGACACATGGTCTAATATTCCTTCTGATAGATTGAGGTAATTCATTTAATACGGCCTTTATTGCATTTGCATTATTTTTCTTGGCTTTCTTTTGAGCTGGAGTCCTTATTGTTTTTGGTGGGATGTAACTAGAGATTACTGCATTCCATACTTCAGGCTCCACTGTCTTCATATAAATTTCCATTCTTGTAGTCCAAAATATGTAGTCTTCTTTTCCAAATATAGGAGATCCATTTTCTGTGTAAACCTATTCTTGTTGATCCATAGTGTTTTTAATAGGATCTTCCTTCTAGTGGTTAAACTAAAGTGAAGGATCTAGCTATGATACCAATTATTAGTAGTTTTTCAATACTAAGATGGGGGGTGAATCAGTATTGTTTAATTTTTACCATTTAAACCACTTATTTAAACTTTAATCAAAATAGTGAATCAACAAGATAGGCAGAACACATATTTTATCATGGAACCCCAATTGGGTAAACCAACAACTCTTTCTATAATGCAAAATTATACACACAATATTTATTTGCAAGCAACCACTTGTTGAAGACCACAATCCCTAAGTTTCTCAGCCACTACTGAAGGATGCACCCACACCTTGGTTTCTTCCTGCACCTACAGACAAGGATACACATATACCATGATTTTCCAGCCGCTACTAGAAGGAGGCTAAGACCCCCTTTGAGGCATGTAGCCTTCCCTAGAATCGTCCCACCACCCTTTCTTGATTATTATAAAAATTATTAGACCTTCAACTTGGTCTTCTTACTTTCTTCACAACCTTCTTTACTTTGCTTCTACATAGGTCTTCACTGTCTCTTTACTTTGTTGGTATTTGTCTTCTATTATGCTCTTCCTTTTCTTGAGTGTGTACTTCATCCTGGTCTCTTTACTTTACTGGTATCTATTTTTTGTTCTAAGTTTCTTCTTGAATGTATACTTGGCCTGGTCTCTTCAATGTTTCTTCATATAATATCCTTCTCTTCATCTTTTGTTCCTTACAGAACATTCAAACTTCACAACAAAGAAATTCTTCTATCTTGTTTTGGATATTCATATTTCATTCCAGAGACACTCTTCTTCCTTCTTTAGATATTCAAACTTCATACAAAGAGACACTTATACTTGAATTTGATCTTCTGTTTAAATATCTCTTTCATTCTATCTTCAACCATTATGTATTTTCATCATTGTGTCCCCTCATTAAAACATCTTTACTAATTTCATCTCTTTATTCTGGAAACACGCCCTTTCAAAATCATTCCCTTTCAAATCTGATGGTCACACCTTTTCAATAATCATAACTCTGTTTATAATTTATTCTAACTATGTCTTTAAATAAGTCGTCACACACTTTAATTGACTCTGTTTTTAATCTTTGTTTTAATAAACATTTTGTTCCTTTCAGATTTTAACTACTCTAATATTCTCCTTTTTAAATTTACATGTACAAATACCACTCCATTTTTACATTCAGCTACAAAAATGATATTATGATCCAGATGGAGATCGGTGGCCACCCACCTGTTCCACTGGCTCAAAACAATTGTCCATTGTGGCAGTTTCCTAGTTATTTTTCTACTGTTTTTCGGGTCCCAAACTTCCAGGGCCATTTTGAGGCCCTAAACGACATTTTTTGGTGATTTAAGGACAAATGGTTGCCATCAGCATGAATTTGGCCAACCAAAAGTTGTAAAGCTTATACATACCTTTCTAACGAGCTATCAAACTCCCAAATCGGAGATCGTATGCAAAAGTTATGACGCTGGGAAGTTGACTGTTCAACTTACCACCTTGGGGCCTCAAACTTTATGACGGTTCATCTTCTAGGGTTACGTTTTGGAATTTTGGGGTTCTCACCTCATTCTTATTATAAATAGGCCCCTTTGGCCTCATTTTGTATTCAGCTTGGCACAGATGAGCGTAGCAGCCACATCTCTTCTTAGAGATAGCTACCACCATTCTAGCAATTGTATTACAGTCTATTCTATTTCCGCAATTTAATAGAATATTTGTTTACTGTATCTCTGTTATCTTTGCAAAATGTTTGTGATTATGATTATGTATATGTTCTTTCATTTCATTTACACATAAATCCAGATCATATTATGTTTTAATCCTGTAGCATGCCTTCAAAAAATACTCTATTTATATTTCTTTTTAAGTTATTCCTGTAGCTTCTCCCCCTTTTTTTATATACAACTTTGTCTTATTTCCAGATGTTAATTAAATTACTAAATACATGCACACATATGCTCAAATCTTCACATGACTGGACCAACGGGAATCCACAATAACTTATGGAAAACTATGAGTATTGGCGGGCATAATCCTTCATCCTACAGGCGTAACCTTCATCCTACAATCATATTATTTGGCATGTGGGCATTTTGTAACCTACAGGCACAATCTAAAATGCGGGTATGATCTACAAAGCAGGTGTGATACTCCCTTGGGAATCGTTGGCCCCTCTTTGCGGGCATCTAACTTAGTGCGGATTTCATCCAAGCCCTTATGGGAATCTACAGCCCTTGTGGGCATCGTTGTATGCTTCAATAGGTATTTGTGGGAATTTCCTGGCTCTTATCAGCTCATATAGTCCACTATGGGAATCTTTAGCTCTTCCTGGAAATTCCAAAACCCTAAGGGCTTAAACCTAGATCCTTGTAAGAGTTTCAAACCCCTTGTGGGCCTAATTAAGCCCTCTTATAGAAATTCAACTCGTAGCCCCCTTTTTTCTTGTTTTAACACTTAGCCATTTTTTAATCTCAACATGCAAACTAACATTTCTCTTGGTTTTGGCAGGTTGATAATTCACATGTGTGAGAGCCAAGTCAGCATCTGACTTCATGGCCGAGTAGCCAGTTCACTAGGAAACATGCCTACTTCTTTTGATGAAATTATCATCACATAGATAAACCTTGGTGGACATTTCCAAATTCCTCTTTCAACCTTGTGAATTTGACACTTCATCAAATTTCTATCTTTAGTACCTAAAGTACATTTTCTTCATTTTGGCAAACTGATATTTTCCTTATCTCACCACCATAAGGAAAACCAAGAGAAAGGATAGAAATCAATTTCAAGCATTGAAAAATAACATAGAACCTTTAAATATTATTGAAAAACACACAGCCTCTGGTAGGAATTTCAAAATGGCTTCTCAATCTCCTTTTCTAAGACTTAACCAATTTTCGTAAATTGGTCCAATTTGCCTAAAACATTGTTTTGGTAGGTCCATAACTTTTCCTTTAGATTCTTCCAAGACAATCTAAAAACTTGGTCAGGTAGAAAAAAAAAACTAGTCTACAGGACCCCTATGTAATGTGGGAATTTACTCTAACGCATAATTTAGGGCAGACATATTTCTGAGGCTACTTAGCCATTTTCTCTTTCTCTGGCACAAACCCCTATTTCGGCAGACCTGGAACTCTCTCATCGGAAGTGATGGAATCAAACTGAAATCATGACTAGGTAACCAAACCAAAAATCTATAGGATGGTACAATGGCAGGGGAATTCTTCTCAAACCATGAATTATGATGGGCATTCTCTTAAGGTTGTTGGGACCAATTTTGACTAATTATTCCATACTTAGTCAATTTCCTGATTTTCACCATTTTGCCATATTTCTCTAGAGTGATTTCATACTACAACAATGACTTCATCTTCATGCCACATCTTCATCTGTGCCATGCCATGTCATCATATATTCCATATCATTATCCATTCCATGTCATCACTGCTTTTTTCTTTCCTTTTACTTTCATTGAGTTCACTCTGACATCATGTCTTTGGTTATCCCTTTGTCATCACTGAACTCCTTTTGACATCAATGACAACCATATTCCATATTTCCAACATGTGGTATAAATAATATGAAATCGCTGTGAAAGTGATCAGGCCTTGGAGAACATCATAGAGAATGGAAAGCTCCCAGAGAACTTCTTCAGATAATAGAAGATTCTAGAAGTCAACAAATGTTGAATATTGAAAGGAAAGATGAGATTTTCCTTCTGCAAGATACTACACATTTAATGTTCTTTAAAATGTATATGATGGATTTTTAAAATCCATAGTTTCTAGTTTAGAGAAACTATATTATGTATCAGATCCGAATGATGCCACCATGGATAAGTAGTTTGTTGGTCTTTTAATGTACTTAGTAAACATGTTGCATTTTATGCTTACTAAGTATATGTTTGAGTATTATTCAAGTACATTAGAGTAGGTTCTTTATTGTAATTAATACATGGTATACCTATTATATATCTTGGGATTAGCTATGTATATTGTGGTTAGTGCTATAAAAGCTAAGTGTATTGTGGCTAGTACTACAGAATCAGGGTGTATGTCAGAGAGTACTAAAGAAGCAAAGTGTACTCTGGATAATACTACCTGTAAAGGAGTAGTGTAGCTTGGGAATCTACCTACTAGGGTGAAATACTTGAGACTACATTTATTAGGTGTTATAATCAAGTCTTAAGATAAATCGATGTTTCGAGTTAAGTTAAAACACATTAAGATGAAGTACCACTTCATCATATTCATGGCCATGTAAGGTAATACTTCAATACAATGATATTGAAGAGAACATTGCAAGAATAAAGATGTGTTAACAAAGCCTCTGTCTGTAGCGAAGTATGGGTACTTCTGAGACAAGCTAGGTATGGAAGAAAATGCTTGCTATAGCAGAAAATTTCTAGTATAGTAGAGAATGTCTCCCTCATTGAGAGGGAGTGTTGAATGTACAAAATCATGAGTCATTCTCCATACTTATGGTTAATATCAAGTCGAGATTGTGGTTAGTATCAAGTCCTAAGTATCCTCATATGATTGAGGTGGTTGTGTTGTATTGTAAAGTCTTGTGGATATATAAAGACTAAATAATTGTGGTTAATATCAAGTCATACTTGTGGATAATATCAAGTCAAATTATTCTCATAGAAGTTACCCTATGAGGTGGACCTCCAGTTATAGAGCTGAACTTGTGAGTAATATCAAGTCATTATTCTCATGTGGTCACCCATAGAGTGGGTACCCATTTAGGTGGGCCTCCAATTATAGAGATGAAATGATTTACATGTTAAAGCATTAATGTTATCTGATATATTACTTACCATAGTCATTGGAGATGGATAAATCTATTAAGTCTCCTCTAGAGATTGATCGCCTCTATAATGAATTACTTTAGCACATGACTATATGGTCCGAGAGTAATATAATATGATCATAACATGATAATTATTATAAGTATATTATGATATGATGAATTAATGTTAACACATATACACCATGCAATAAAGATAAAGAGATAAGCAATGGAAAGATATAATGCATAAGAGCATTTGAATTGCCTAAAATATGATTAAGTGAAACTTGAGTTATTGAACTTTAGTTGAAGATTCAATTCTAAAAGAGTCAATTATAAATATTTAGTTAATTATGTATTCCTAAATTAGTGCTTTAGTTAAATCATCAGTTGAAATATTAATGTATGTAATTAGTTAAGTAAAGAAGAGCTCAACATGATTAAGTTAAACTAAATGTTAAGAAATATGGACTAAGTTAACTAAAGTGATTAGACTTTAGTTAAACTAAAAGATGGAACTTAAGTCATAAAGTGTTTTTCATGACGAGACTTGATTCGAAGCACTATGACACTTATGTTAGCATGTTAACTAAGTCGTCATCATTAAGTTAGATAAAATATTTCACTCCGATGTGAGTTAATTATCAGTTAATATCCCTGATGGAAGGGATCATGCATTAGTTTTGCATGTTGAATATTTAATGTAATGGATTAATATTCCATGAAGGCAATTTCGATGTTGTACTACATGTGTGCACTAAATACATGCAACCATTCACTATTATATGCATGGCTAGGGTTATGAATTGTTATTAATGTGTCGAGCACATGGCAAGTTCATGAAAACTTATCATTATTCTATATTGCTATGTGTTCTCTCTTATCAGGAAATATGTTATTGTGATGTAAACCATTCTATACAACTCTATCTAATATACTCATAAAGATTTGATGGGTTCTTCATCCTCTGTATTAAGAGGGTTTTCCCAACGTATATCTTGTCTTATGAGGATGAATGATTTGTGTGGCTTGATTTCAGAGATTTATGTGTGAACAATTCATAAAATTTTAAAGTTTGAAGCTCTTCATATTTTCTCAAAATATTAACACTTACTTGGCACCTTCTTGAGTAGTGTGCTGATTAACTAGAGTTGTGTTTGATAACATGGGCATTGTTCAATGACAACATTTGAGGAATATTAAGTTTCTATACTGATCATTTTTTCATATGTGCTTGTTATTCACCGTTAAATATGTTTTCAAGCTTATTGCATGAGCTAATTCACTATTTTTCAAATAGCATCAAGTGGAGTCGCCACTTTTGATAGTTAGAGTAGTTAAGACACATACATTATTCACTCAAAGATAGTTTCATAGGGCGGTGATTGATTTCATCTCTGGAGCATATCTAGAGCACCAAATAGGAGCCAAGTTCAACTACTTGGTAGAGAGAAAAGTGAAATTCTATACAGGACAGGTCCATATGGCCATACAAATCCATATAGATAGATCCTTAAAATCAAATAGATTTTTTGCAGTTGTATAGATAGGTGCAACAAGCAAAATGTAGGTTGTTTTATATGTTTTAGTGGGCAGTTTTCCTTAGTAAGTGTGCATATTTGTTTCGTTTGGGTGATCATACAACTATTATTATGATGTATTGTGGAGGTTTCCTTGTAAGCTTTGAATTATCAATGAAAGTATAGTTTGAAGAAGTAAATTATATTTGTATTTTTTTTCTTCTGATGTTTACTTTCCGTCTTTGAGTGAATACTGCTATTTCAAACAATTTAATTTCCATAACTAAATATGTCAAGTTAGTGTTTAGTTCAAAACATAAGGAAGTAGACAACTAGGGTTTGGAAATTCTAACATGATCCACTAAAGAATAATCATCTAAACTGTTGTCACCCAATCCCATTTTGTTGGCTAGGTCCCCAAATCTCATAAATTATAATCATATAGGAGTCTATTTTTAATTGACCAATAAAAAAGCTTCAACTTCAATTGAATATAGTATAAATTAAGCTATAAGAATTGCTTGGGAAGCATAACCTTTACTTACATGGCACTAGGAAGCATGCTTCAGAATGAAGGTAGGTTCAATAAACTAGACACCTAAATATTGTGCACAATGAAGAAATATTGTGCACAATAAACTAGACACCTAAATATTGTGCACAATGAAAGGTGAAATGAAGAATCGAGAGGGCCTCCTTTGTTGTGTTAAATTACAACATATTTGATGCCAAAGGTAACAAACGTTATATAGGGAATGTAGCTATTGCTGTAGGTCCTCCTCGGGACATAAGCAAAAAAAATCATGCCATCAAAAAACAAGAGTGAAATAAGGACCTAGTGAAAGAAAAATTAACTGCAACCCTTCACCACTAGTAATGGAAACATCAGTCAAGTTGAGTGCAAGTGAAGAATCAATGCTTTTAGATACAAATTTGTACAAAAATATGGTATTTGATTTATTTGAATACCACAAGACCATATTTAAATTATGTGATAAGTATTGTCTCACAATTTATGACTTGTAAAAAACTTTAGCAGTGGAAAACATCCGATAGTATCCTACAATATGTAAAATGGGCACTAGATTATGGCTTATATTTTGTTAAAAATATCATGTTAAATTTTGGTTTCTCTAATTCAAATTGGATAATTCACTTAGATGATAGAAAATCAACTATAGATATATTTTTAACTTGGATTCAAGTGTTATTCTATGTCAAAGAAAAAAAACAACCCATTGTAGTTTTTTCTTAGACAAAATCCTAATACAGAGCAATTAGTGTTTCTTGTGAAGTTTTACTGCTAAGGAGGATTCTTGGAAATTTAAAGTTTTAGAAAAAACATGCTAGGAATATAGATCTTCATGCTAGAACTAAGCATATTGAGAAATATAAGAATTTCTTAACACATAATTTGCCTCAGTTTCCACCAATGTCAAGTTTTAAGAGAGATGGGTTTTCATTGCATGTCTATTAAAAGACAAAATATAGACAGCAGAAGAAGAGGGATCATGTACTTGAGAATAACTTATAAAGAAGGGAGATGGTAACATAAAGAAGATATAGTCTTATTCAAAGTTTCAAACAACTCTTGTTGTTTTTCCACATGATCATTTAGCCAACAAAGGATTATTAGTATCCCTTGGTCATTCAAGCCCATGTGATCCATTTGCTGCAATTAAGAGCCCAATCAACCAATGTTCCAAGTTGCAATATATGTTTCTCTCAAAGGACAACACAAAGCTTTTTAGGATTGACTCAACAAGGAGAGATTTTGAGCACGCCAGTACAGAGGCACAGTATAAATATCAATCAAAGACTGGAAATTATTCAAGGATGAGGTTTCCAACATGACATAGAGTTAGGATTATTATAATCCTTCCTTGTCTAGATATAGTCTATTAGATATTTTCCCTAACTTAGGATTCATTTGCTACAATTTGGTACCACCATGATCTTGGTGCCACTAGTTTCACTAGTGCCATTGGTGCCATCAGTGTTCCCCATTGGTTCCATCAGTATGTCATATGGGTGCCACCGATGCCAATCCCTACACTTTAGGAGCCACTCGAAGTGACACTGTTAGCCTCCATCAATAGGTAGTTATGCTAAGTTTATCTTCGGTTGCATTTAGTTAGATTACATTCAATCGATCTAGCACCAGTTATGC
This sequence comes from Pseudotsuga menziesii, assembly GCA_001517045.1. Classification (NCBI taxonomy): domain Eukaryota; kingdom Viridiplantae; phylum Streptophyta; class Pinopsida; order Pinales; family Pinaceae; genus Pseudotsuga; species Pseudotsuga menziesii. The sequence goes on along the minus strand of LPNX010902508.1, from coordinate 117,985 downwards.
ATGGATGAATGGGAAGTGGCGGCTTTGTTCACCTACCATGTAATTTTAACTGGTTTAACTAGTTTACCTGATTGTCAAACTGAATTAGACATGGTGAATTAGACAAGTGGTATCTGATAGTGATTTAGACACTTCTAGTTAGCCAGTCAATCAACATTGAGTTGGTAGATTCGAATCTTATCCACATGATTTTAATTCTCCATTATGTAACATTATTGTATACTATTGGAATTAATAAATATTATTGTTGTAATTTACTGAGAATTTATTATCAGTTTCTTGTGAAATTTGTCTTGTTCAGTGTACAATTTTCATTCCATTCAATTGCACAAATTATACTTTCAATTGCACTCATTTCTTGTAGATCAATGGTTGAATAATTCAAACATGGTATCAGAACCTTGTCCAGGCTAGAAGCAAGTCTGTCTAGCCTCCATTATACACCAGAAGAAATTGGGTTTCCACATAATTCCTAGAATGATAGCCTTTCTCCCTCTGAATTATGTTCAGAGAAGTCTATCAAGGTGTGACGGACCCTAAGAAAGTATAGTTGTCAAGGTGGAAGGCTTAATTCTGACATGATTGCAAATTGATTTTTTTTTGTAGTGTTACTCATAGGTACTACGTAGCTTGATTGGAGAATTGACTGCTCAGAAGGAAAATTGAAGAATTACATTGCTCTTGTACCTCCGATCCTTACACTCTTCAACTATGTTTATTGGAGGGAAGATATGTAGGTCTCCTTGTGAAAGTGTTGATGCCTAGAAAATACCAAGTACCGACAATAGGGATTCTCCCCAACAAGTGATCCCAACTAGATCACTCATTTTTTGGTGCGGGGACTCATCTAGTTAGCGCCTTGGCTACCGTAGAATTAAAGTGTTTTATGTTTGTTTTACCGGTTGCAGCCCAGTCCACTGTTTATGTGATTTTATGTTTTAAGAATGAAATGAAAGTTCCTAAATGGATTTGATTGACAAATAAGAACCTCATAAGTGATTTGCACAAGTTCTTACCTCTCGCCTTACATGAATCAATTGCTTCTCAATCACTTAAGAAAGACAAACAATTATAATCTATCCTACCCTAAGCTATTCTACCTATCCCCAAGGGGAGAAAAGTTTATATCTAATTGAGCAATGTATTGTAATGTTTCACATGGAATCCTACAGTAGCTGTTCAAATTCTACATACATAATTACAGCAGAAAATATAAACAAAGTTAGCTTTGTAGTGCTAAAACATTCATTACTCATTAAATGGACAAGATTCTTAATAGAAAGTAAAATCATTCATAATTGCAGAAATAATTCATTAAGTTTGAACGATCTCACAGTTGCATAGAAGCTAAATATGAAGTAATTCAGCATTAGCAATGCACATAATCCATTTGGAAACTTGTATAGTCCTTCCCCCAGCAAAATTGGTTCTCCTTTATTTATAAAAGAAATAATTCTTCATACAAATAACTTAGCATGTTTGCGCTAGTGAAAAGTCCCTTCTAAACTATCATCTACTCCTATTTATACATTTTACAAATGACTCTTTTACTACCCTTATCCTTTTGGACTTCCTTGACCTCTCGAATTCCAAGATTTTACCTCTCGAATTCCACATGTAGATAAGACAAAAACTTAAGAAGACCTAGCTTGTCCTCCAATGAATTCACTCCACACGTTAGCTTTTGCAGCAATAGTCTTGTAGTATAAAGGCTCCATTAACCTTATAGTCACTTCGTAGATAGCTAGCTGTGACTTTATTTCTTCCATTTTGGGTGGGGTTACCCGATATAGGTCTTCTAGGAGAATATTGCTGACCGAGGCCTTTGCAATCCAGTATTTTACCACTTTTCAATGATGCCTTCAATTTGTTGTATGCTTAATTCATCCTCATGCAATTTGTCCTGGAGATATTTCAGGTGTTTACCCTTGTCTGGAAACTCCTGGATTCTTTCCACTGAAGAGGTATGACACTTATTATGTGTTGTGTGCATTCTCTTGAAAAACTCCACGCACCTTTCCAAATTCTTTTCAACCCGAGTGGTCAATATCAAAGTGGACTTGCTGTTGAACTATAGGAGTTCCATTTCTATTTTCAAAACTTATGTTGTCTTTTGTAGGAAGCGTTCAGTAAATGTCGCATTAGCTTCTATCCAAGTCATCTTCCCTTGAACCTTTTCCACAACTTCCAATAACGTTGTCTTGAAATCAATTGATATTGCTGGAATTTCTTGTGACCTTGTTTCTGCTTGCTTGATCTTATAGAACTCTTCCACAAGTTCTAGTTGGAATTGATATATTTTCCTCCAGATTAGGAGCGATTTCTCTCAAGAGTGATATCAAGCTGCCTTTCATTGGATACCTTAAGTTGAATTTCCAGTGAGTTGTTCCATTCCTCCGGCTCTCCTACTCGGGCTCTTAGATCTTCTTCTTGTCTACTAGATGCGGCTTTCTATGCCTCTAATTCTGAAATCTTGTTTTCAAAGTCCTTCTTTTCTCATTCCATGATTGTAGTTGAAAGCTCCAATTCTTCCTTTTTGCACTCTAAGGTTTGGTATTCCTTTTGGAGTCTTTCAAATTCAGAGAGAGTTGCCTCATTTTTTCTCTTTAATTCTCTTCCCTTTCCTCTTTCTTTAACTAATTTTTTCTTCATCTTACACATTCTTTCTTTATAGTGTTCAACATTTTCTACCAATTTGCCAACATTGTCAGCATTAGCTTGAGCAGCTACAAATCTTACTGATGCCAAAAATACGAGATCTTGGTTGGTGTCTTGTATGACAGTTTTCTCAGTTATCATGACTACCTCAGGTTGGGTATCAACATTTAGTATTTTTTCTGATCTCCGAACAACAGTTTTCTTCTTTGGGTCGAAGAATATCGTGTCCATGCATGCCACTACATGATTCTTGGACGGAGTAAAAGACACTAATCCCAAATCTACAAGAGGGAGGTGTCCTCTTATTATTGTGTCTCTCGATGTAGAAGGAGAATCTATTGGATTTTCATGAGCAGTATCCTGTTCCAGAATCTCCCTGTCTCTATATTCTTGTCCTTTCTTTCTTAACTCTTCAGCTATTTTTTAGCTTTATTTTGCAATCTTTCTTTTGATTCTCTTTGAAGCATTTCCTCCTCTTCCTTTTGAATCCATACTTCTTTGGATTTATATTGAAGTTACTCTTCTTCCCACCTTTGTCTTTGAGCTTCCTCAACTATTAGTTTATTATCTTCCACTACTAGCCTTCGGGGCTCTTCTTCTTGTTTCTTAGAAACTTCTTCCTGCTGTTGTTATTGTTTTGTGGTGTTGATGCTTCCTTTTCCTCCCGTGGTTGTGATATTTTGGTTGAACTGCTTATTCAAAGAATTCATATTGCTTGCATTTATGAATATCTCCTCATCCTTATCCCAGTGATGAGAATATTCAAAATGCACCTTTAAAAATGCACAATGTGTAGTAACCTTGCCTTGGGAATCATTCCTATGAAAACTCTTCTGGCCGAAGTGGAAATTTTCTAGATTCTTTACAAATTCTAGCGCACCTTTTACTTTTGATAATTTTTAGCCACCAATACATAAGGGCATTGGTGGATAAACCACCTACTTCAAGTCAAAAATAAAATTCCTGAATCTATCTAGAAAAAGTTGTCTCACTGCCTCCTTATGGCCTATGTAATATGTGGCATACCTAGGCAGTTGTGAGAGGGCCCTGTTCCTCCGTACATACTTAGATAGGTTCCCTCCTCAGAGAAAAAATAGTCTCGTACTCACATATAAATTCTAGTGCACCCTCGGACATACACTTTCACTCCTCAAGAAAAATCAGTTGGTGTAGAGGCATCAGAAATTCTTCACAAATAAGCTTGTACAATTTATGGTACTTGTGAGCCCACAGAATCTTATATGCAACATAGATGGGTGTCGAGGTTTCATTTCAACTACAATTTAGTTTTGGGAATGGGTGCAGGCATGATATACAATCAATCAAATATGACCCCATGTAAAACTCTGATTTTCTTTGAAGTAAGCCTCCTAATGCAAAAACTATACAGGAAGACAAATTGTTTGCTACAATGTCTTCCCAGTTAAAAATAGTGCCCTACATGGCCACATGATATATCAATGGGATCCAACTTATCTTGTAGAATGTCCCATTTTCCATTCCAAAAATTCTATTTAGCATCAGGGCTATAAGCCTATAGGGAGTGTGTAAGCTGGCAGTCTCATATTCGCCAGAGGCTTTCTGGTGAAACTTCTTACATGGTATCATCATTTGCTATGCACATTCGATGTAGTCTAGACCCAAACTTTTTATCCACTCATTTATCATCATAATTTGTGGAGTGAGTATTTTGCAATATTTGCTTATATAAGCAGGGGTGAAGGAAGAAAATGTTATATTTCTAACATTAATCTAGTATTATATTAGGATCTTTAATTAAGAGAATAAAAAGCACAGTACTCAAACACAAGAGACAATGAACACAACATTTTTCCTCGGGGAGACCATAAATGGAGAAAACCCCACAACTTCCTCAGAGATAGAATCAACACCAAAAGTAAAACCCCAAAACAATAAGATGATCTCCCGACAGCAGTACCCTCTTTCTTTCTATCCCCAACATTGTTCTTCTCCCTCAGCTATGTACTACAACTGAGTGTGAGTGAGTGTTTGATAAATAGAGACAATCACTCTCTATTAATACTAATTCCTGGCTTAACAATGACTCACTAGGGCCGACTTCACTAGGTGAGTCTAACAACCCTAGGGCCCTGGAACTACAGGGACTTTAACCCTTGAACAATAGGAGGGTTACCCACATTGACTTGACATGACTTGTTTACATTATAGAAACTCTCGATCAGAACATTGGGGCATGACATGACTCAATTACATTACAAACACTTCCCAAAATAAACATCGAGGTACAATAGATAAGAAATACAAGTGAATACGTTTTGAAGTTACAATTACATCAATAGAAAAATCTTGTCGTTCGGTGTTTGAAATAATCATAGTACTTGCATCCGCTTGAGATAAGATCCATCTGATCACCTCAGCACAAGGGAAAATATCGGGGCATGTGGATGCCTTGGTGATGCCTTAGTTTCTTATCTTTATATATAATGGTGTATCCTCTAGACTTGCATCTGGTACATTCTGATCCTTGATCATGTGGTATATTTGACCCCATTTAAACTTTGGTTCAACCTCTATGACTGCGTTCGTGTCTTCATAGATTATCTCCATTTTGGGAAAGACCTCCAAGTCTGAGTCTTCCTTGATTGCTTCCTTTACTTTTGAGATTTGATTTAGGTTCTACCATCCATAGTGTCCTTTTGTGTGAGTGATGACTTTTTTTAGCTCACGGACAGAGAAGAAACTTTTGAGGAACCCAATCATTTTAATGATTTATTTCTTTAGTATATCTTTTGATACATATTTTATAATATGGAATTTTGACTCTTTATATTAAGCCTTTTGGCTTTCATTTTGTGGCATGGGATTATTTTGAATACCATAAACCTATTCATTATGCTTCCTTTCTGTGGGTCTTTCATGGCGAGCTTCCTAGGATAGATATTAGTGTGAAAGTGGATGGAGCCCAAAGATAGTATTCTAGAACTCATCTACCTTAGTTATTTTACAGGGTTTAAATAGGACTTCAATGCATTCCTGAAATAAATTCCCTTCAGCAGTTTATCAATTTAAATAATCTTATTTTTTTATCAAAATCTTACATTAATAACTTCCAATGAGAAGTTCTTGGATTAAAAGGATTTTGCACTTTGTTCAGATTCCTAAGTTCCCAAGCACCAAAATTTGTGCTGGCTTATTCTGAAAAAAAATCAAATAAACTAACATAAATAAACAAAAGGGAAACAAATAAAACTTGAAAGCAAGAAAGAATAAAACAAAAGGAAAGTTTTAATCATGTACAAAGGAATACTAAAATTACTAGGTGAAATAAGGTTTGAGATCTAGATCATTAAAAGAAAGGTTCTCTTCCTTCCCTTGCAAATCTTATAACTTATAGGTCAAAGGGCCTATCTTCTCAGCAATCTGAAAGAGGCCAACCCATAGGCGTTGAAATTTTATATGTTTATCCTTTTCATCATGTGGGTGTTCCCATTTAAGAACCAAGTCTCCAATCTCAAAACTTTCCTTCCCATATTTCTGCTTATCAAGCCATCTTTTGATAATCTCTTATTGGTGTTTAAATATTTCTTTGGATTTGAGCCTAGACTCTTCAAGTTTTAGTAAGGTGTTAATTTGAACTTGTAAGACTTTGATACTAGATACTCATAAGGCTTGGGAGAACAAAAAGGAAGGGACTAAAATGCTTGGAAGTAGGATAACTTCTTTACCATAAACCAGAGTATAAGGGGACACTACCAAGGAATCCTTGGGGCTGACCCTGTCTTCCCACAGTGCATTTGGAAGTGTTATGTGCCAACTTCTCTGATTTTCAATAACATTCTTCTTTAAAAATATGATAATATTTTTATTGGTTGATTCATCTAATCCATTTCCTTGTGGATAACAATTTACGAAATAATGCAACTTGATTCCTTTTTCACTAGAGAATCCAGTTAGCTTAATTGATGAAAAATATTACGCATTATCAAAGACAAGTGAAATTGGAACCCCAAACTTGGTCATAATGTTCTCTTGCAAAAATTCGATGACCGCATCCTCGTTCACTTTGCTCAATAGAATTGAATCTACCCATGTTGTGAAGTAATCAGTAGCTGTGAGGATATATTTATGTTGTAATGAAGAATTTGTATTAATTTCTCCAATGATTCCACTACTGCACTGTTCAAATGGATCTGAAATAATAATAGGTTGCAATGGTCCAACTGCTTTTGCCAATATTACACTGCTTCTTTGGCATATGTCACTCTTCCTTACATAGGCATGTGCATCTTTAAACAATATTGGCCAGTAATAGACAGCTTTGAGAATCTTGTGAGCAGAAGTGTCTCCCAAAAAATGTCCTCCAGCAGGCCCATCATGCAATTCTTTGATGACTTTAGAGGCATCTTCTTGTTCGAGGCATCTCAAAAATACCCATCATAGCTATTTCTAAAAAGAACTCCATCAATTATTTGGTAAGAGTCGGACCTTAAACGAAGTGCTCTTCTCTCCTTAGACTTCCAATTCTCTGGTAAATATCCTTGTTGTAGGTAATGTACCAGGTCTCTATACCAGGATTCATGAGTTGTAAAGATAAGGACATATATCAATCATATTCAATTTTTCTTCATTTTCCCAATCACCATCTTCATTAGCTGACCTTTAGTAATTAATTTACACATCCCTTGCCCTTTGATAATGGTAGAGGGTTTGAATTACAAGTCATATTCATGTAACGATGTAACCCAACTCCCTCTTCATTCACCCAATTCTTTCTGTATGAAGAGTGTTTTGACAGCTGGATGTGGGACAATTACCTTGGTTTTGTTTTCATAATGTAAGGTATGAATTGTTTCACTTCTTTAAATACTGCATATTGGTGTTTGTAAATGGCAAGGTAGTTCAATTCAGCACCTTGTAACCCAATGCTCATAAATGATATTGGGTATTCATCTCCCAATTCTCCTTTCTATGTGAGCATTGATGCAAGTGAGTTATCTGAGAAAAAAGTATACAGAATAAAATCCTTTTCAAAATCAGGACTTTTAAGAGAAGGCGGGTGAGCTATTGCTGCTTTGATGTCATTAAAGGAAACCTTCTTTGTGTTAGGATTATTAATCCTTCCTTGTTCATACTTTCTATTAGATTAATTAGCTAACATAGGAACCTAAATTAATTAAATGGGTCCACTTGGCCCAATGGGGTGACATGTACCTATCATTAAAGTGTGCGGAACACCACTAGAGGTTAACTGCCACTTATTGCATGTGCATGCATCAGTTAGGGTGCCTCCTAGACCAATCTCTACATTTTAGGATCCACTGGGAGTCCCAGCACCAACCTACTTTAGTCAGTTGGTGTTAGAAATATTTAGTCTTAGTCATCCCCCAATTACAATCAGTTACTTCACAGACAGTTAGGCTAGTGCTACTAATGCATGGATAATGCATGGTTGCATGGGGATGAGTGCTTTACCTACCTACCACACTCAGTTGCACTGAGTTAACTAGTTGTTACTACTTGTTGGAGTTAGTGGGCATTGGCGAGTTGTCTGTCTGGACTCCGATATTGATTAGGAGACCTTGAGTTGGAGATTAAGTTATATACAGTCTTATCCACTTGGAGGATTCAAATTCATTACTCATGCATTTGAATTCTACCTATGTAAACTACATTGTAACACTGGATATGATGATAATGAATATACTGTAAATTCCTGAGTAATACTTGTCCATTTCCTGTGTGGTTTGTCTTGTTCAATTTGTATTTTCATTCTCCATTCAATTGTTGCAAACATTATCAGAACTCTCTTCCTGAAGATATAAATTGAATTATTCTAACATGGTAGCAGAGCCTTCTCAAGACGGTTTCTTGCTTGTTTCTCCTCATCAAACATCAGAAGTAGCTGGGTTTCCACAGAAGTCCCCTATGAAAATTTTCTAGCTCTGGATTCATTTAGAGCAACGGAGAGGGCATGACAGACCCTGAAAACATGTTCATGTCTGGAGGAAAAGTATGATTTTAATAGTTCTTATGTTTTAGTGTTATTTTTAGTGAAATTGATAGGTTCTATGTAGCTTGAAAGAAGTATTTGCAGCCTCCCTACTAGTGCAATTATTAGTTCTCAAACTCTTGAGCCACATATCCTCACAACTTCCAATTACCTTGATTGGAGGATTGGTATGCAGCTGGACTTGCGCAAGCATGGATACCACAGGATCATATATGGATGGGAGGCTAAGCCTCATCAGCACGTAGAGTGAAACAAGCTCCTATACCGTTGTGATGAAGCATTCAGGTACTTATGTACTTATATTTCCAGAGATCTCCTCTTTCATCTAGAAGGATTGAGGACTCCCAAAGAAGCCTGGGAGAAGCTTTATAGCTTGTTTAACAAAAAAGATGAGCTTTGGGGACACATTCTGGAGAATGACTTGGTATCATTACATCCCAACAGTTTCGAGACTATTGAGCAATTCTTCTCCAAATTCAAGTCTCTAGTGCTACAATGCAGACAGCGTGGGATAGAGTGGAAGGATGAGTAGAATGTCCTTTCCATACTCAACAAACTAAGTCCTGAGTACTTTGTCTATGTCTCTATGTTTCATTCCAAGCGGGAAAACTTTCCTGATTGGAAAATTCCTTCTTTAGATTTATTTTTTGAGTCCTTAATCAAAGAACAAGACAAATTGATTCCAACGGGAGTCATCCAGACCTCCAAAGTTCAATATCTCTTGGTTACTGACTCTTCCAAAGCACAAGCAAAGGGTATATCAAAGAAGAAGGAGCCAAAGATAGCTGATTTGAAGCCTAAACAAAATCAGCAAGCTTCTGAAAGGGCCTCCGGCTCTAAGAAGAATAAATTTGGGAAAACATTATGTCCCTACTATGAAAAAGGGTATCACCTTGAAGATCATTGTATGAGAAAGGAACTTGATGAAATTTCTACTCTTCTCAAGCAGCATAACATTCAAAGAGAAAAACAATCTGATAATGGACATGAAAGATGCCATGCTTTGAAAGTAGGACTACCTCGGTCTACAACCTATTTGATTGATTATGGAGCTTCCAACCACATGGTTTCCTCCAAGGATCTCTTCTCCTCTCTCAGTGTCAAAGAAGGGCCCACTATTCACATGGGAGATGATTCCCAAATCCTAGTAGCAGGGAAGGGCACCATCAGAGTGAAGCATGGTGTGTTCAGAGATGTCCTATATGTGCCCTCACTTGCGGCTAATCTATTATCTGTTTATTAGATGACCCATACTGGCTTACCAAAGCAAGTATTGTTTGGACCCGACTCAGTAGAGATCACCAATATCTCAACTAGGGAGATTGTAGCAAAAGGGATTGCTGATCATGCCTCCAAGGAATACTATTTTTCTCACTTCATGCCATTCTCAATTCCAACATCATCACAACTTCCATTCGAATCTGATGAAGGTATAAATATTCCTTCGCTTCCTATTGCAGATTTAGTTGTAAATCCTGGCATTTCTAATTCAGATTCAGAAGAGGAGTCATCCTAGTTTGATCTGAACATTGAGCTTACAACTCAAAGGGATATAGATCCAGATCCAACATTTACCTCATTCCAGCAGCTTAAATGGTCCAAGCATCTCATAGAAGCAGCTGGAGATGGTGATGGGGATCCAAATGACAAAAGAAGAATGAGGTCCCGGTATCATAAGGAGAGTGTAGGACTATCTCACACAGATCCTATTCTTTCTAAGAGGTGTTTTATGATGCTTGGGTAAAATCCTCAATCCTTCAGGGAGGATCTCCATGACCCTAGATGGCAGGAAGCCATGGATGAGGAGTTTGATTCCCTACATGACAACCAAACTTGGGAATATGTCCCCTTACCTCCAGGAAGGAAGCTGGTACAATGAAAATGGATATACAAAACCAAAATAGTTGTTGATGGGACCATAACCAAGTACAAGGCTCGGTTGGTGGAAAAAGGGTATTCTCGAGTACAAGGCTTAGACTATAATGAGACATTCTCTCCAGTAGCTAGAATGGACTCCATCAGGCTGGTATTGGCCATTGTTGCTTCCAAGAGATGGGAAATACACCACATGTATGTGAAGAGTGCCTTCCTCCATGGAGATTTGGAGGAGGACATCTATATGAAACAACCCGATGGGTTTATTGATGATCCTTCCTTAGTATGCATACTAAGGAAATCACTGTATGGACTCAAACAAGCCCCAAGGGCATGGTACTCCAAGATGGATGCTTTCCTCATCTCTTAGAAGCTTGAAAGGTGTAAATTTGATTGCAATGTCTACATGAAGAAGAAGGAGGGGTTCTTGCTTCTAGTTGTATTGTATGTGGATGACTTGCTCATTACTAGCAGCTCTGCTGCTGGATTGAGCAGCATCAAGTCTACTCTTAATAAATCATTTGATATGAATGACTTAGGACTATTAAGACAGTTAATTAGTCTCGAAGTAATTCAAAAGACTTCAGGAATCATAATCTCATAGTCCAGGTATTCATCCGACATTCTTAAGAGGTTTCTCATGGAGGATTGAAAGGAAGCCCACTACCCTTTCTTATTAGGCATCGGGCTTGAAGAAGGTGGTTCCACACCTTTTGTAAACAACACTCTCTATAGACATCTCATTGGAAGCCTCATGTGTCTCACTCCTTTGAGACTAGACATATCCTATGTTGTGGGTGTTGCTTCTAGATATATGTAGGAGCCACATGAGCTACACTAGAAGGCATAAAATAGGATCTTACACTATGTGCAGGGTACTATTGATTATGGGATCCACTATGCTGCTAGAGCATAGCTAGATCTCGCAGGATTTACAGACTCAGACTGGGCAAGAGATGGAAATGATAGGAAATCCACCTCAGGTTTTGTATTCATGATTGGATCTGGGCCAATTTGTTGGTCCAGCAAGAAGAAAGCATCCCTTGCACTTTCTTCAGTAGAAGCAAAGTATCAGGGAGCTATGAATGCAGCTATTCAGACAGTTTGGCTGCATGGAATCTTGGTAGAGTTCGAGATTCAGACTTCACATACAATAGTTGTGACAACCAAAGTACAATCAAGATCTCTATTGATCATGTTCAGAAGCAAAGGACAAAGCACATAGAAGTTCACATGCACTACATTTGGGAACTAGTGCATGACATAACCATCACACTACACTACTTTCCGATAGAGGATCAGATTGCATATATTTTTACCAAGTATTTTACTGAAAAGAGATTTTCCTTTTTCAGGTCTCTTTTGGGCATTAAGGCTTGATTCTCAATTCCTATCTTGAGGGTGGTTTTCCCAAGAGGTTTTCCTACCTTGTGTGTATTATGTCTCTTAGATTGTATATTCGGTGACCTATGGTCTTGTTACCAAAGCCCATAGTTTTCTAAGTTAGGATTCAAGGGGGTTGTTAGGATAATTAATCCTCCCTTGTTCATACTTTCTATTAGATTAATTACCCTAACTTAGGAACCTAAATTAATTAAATGGGTCCACTAGTGCAATTGGGTCCACTTGGCCCAATGGGACCACATGTACTTGTCATTGAAGTGTGGGAAATACTACTAGAGGTTAATTGCCACTTATTGCATGTGCATGCATCAATTAGGGAACCTCCTAGACCAATCCCTACATTTTAGGAGCCACTGGGAATCCCAACACCAACCTACTTCAGTTAGTTGGTCTTAGCACTAGTTAGTGTTAGTTATCCCCCTAGCTAAAATCAGTTACTTCACAGTCAATTAGGCTAGTGCTACTAATGCATGGATAATGCATGGTTTCATTGGGAGGAGTGCTTTGCCTACCTACCACACTCAGTTGCACTGATTTAACTAGTTGTTACTGCTTGTTGGAGTTATTGGTCATCGGGGAGTTGTCTATTTGGAATCCGAGATTGATTGGCAGACCTTGAGTTCGAGATTCAGTTAGATACAGTATTATCCACTTGGAGGATTCGAATTCATTACTCATGCATTCAAATTATACCTATGTAAACTACATTGTAACATCAGATATGATGATGATGAATATATTGTAAATTCTTGAGAAATACTTGTCCATTTCCTGTGTGGTTTGTCTTGTTGGATTTGTATTTTCATTCTCCATTCAATTGTTTCAAACACTATCAGAAATCTCTGCTTGAAGATCTAAATGGAATTCAAATTCTAACACTATGCATCGATCCATTTGAATTTCACATTCTGCTTTACTATTTGTTGTAAATGTTTTACTATATGTGCAAAGTCTGGGACAAATCTTCAAACAAAATTTATAGTACCCATGAATGATTGCATACTTTTTTTGTTATCGGGTAAGGGAATTTGATATATAGATTCTATTCTCTCTGGGTCTATGGAGATTCCCTTCTTACAAATAATATGGCCTAACAATTTTCCCTCTAAAACTGTGAAAATTCTTTTATTAGGATTTAAAGATATGTCGTAATTTCTACAATGCTAAAAAAAAATATTAAAATGAAAAAACTGATCCTCTCTTTTCTTAGAAAAAATTGTTACATCATCTAGATATACCACCACACTGTGGCTGATCAATCCTTGGAAAGCGATATATGTTTCCCTTTGAAATATAGATCCAACATTTATAAGACCAAAGGGAATTCTTCTGTATGCAAATTTTCCCCACTTCATTTGAAACGTATTTTTCAGCCTCTCTTGCTCAACTACCAACACTCAGTTATAGCCTAAATACCCATCTAATAGGGAGAACAATTCAGAACCTTAGACCATTTGTAGGATCTATTCCATTGGAGGAACTGGTTAATTATCTTTATCTAAATCTCGGTTCAGATTTTGAAAGTCCACACATAATCTTATTTCTCAATATTTCTTCCTTACCGAAACCAAATTTTCTACCCACTCTGAATTTCTGACTCTGAAAATAATCTTTGCAACAAGTAATTTATTTTCCTCATTTTGGATTAGAGCTTCCAACTTGGGTTTCATTTTTCTTAGTTGTTGCTGGAATGGTTTCATGCCCACTTTAATAGGAATAATATGTTGGATAATACAAGTGTCATAGGTCTTCAAGTCTTCATATGTCCAAGCAAAAATATCCTTATATTGTTGAAACAAACTGATAAATATGCTTCTTTCTCCTGGCGAGCAACATTTTCCCAAGTTCACATACTTGGGTTCAACCTCTATCCCTAGATTAATCAGTTCATACTGCATGGATGAACTAATTGTTTTCTCATTGACAGTTTTTTTGAATTTTTTTTTTAGCTCAAACATCCCCTCCAGCATCCTCACTCCTCTAGGCATGAAATTTCCATTTTTAATATTTTCTTGATGCTCTTCATCATTAATCATTGAGTCTTTGAAAGTTTCATAATTCGTTAGAAAATCTATGATTTGTTGATTATCATCAAAAACCCTCAATTTTGTAATGTTGTCTAGTATCAATGGCCTAAAAATGAGTTCAATAGAGCATTTGTTATTAGTGGGTACTAGCCTTGCAACAAAAACAACCAAAAAATCAGCTGCAACATTTTGCAGCCTAGGAATTGAACTTATATTGAACGCATTGTAATTTGTTATCAAATCCCAGACTTTAGTTTGGTATCCCTTTAGGTGCGGTGAAAAACAATGAATTGTGTTTCTAATATGTATGACAACTACCTCAGAATCACCAAATACTTTTAAATTTCTAAATTTAAGATCAACGGATTTTCTCAGGCCTTGGACTAGAGCTTCATATTCAGCTGTATTATTTGTGCATTCAAACTCTAGTCTATAAGAGAGGAATTGCCAGCCCCTATTCTTTTCTGGGTCAACTAACACACAGCCAGCCCCTGATCCCTCTTATGTTTTAGAACCATCAAAATAAAAAAAATAAAAATCTATCTTGTAAATCTACCTCATTAGTGTTACTTCTTACATTAGAAACTAAATCTACTATGTTACAGTCGATATTGTCAGTCTGTGAAAATCAAAGGAGATTAGACTGGGTGTCTGATTCACAGATTGTTTCTTTGGCTTGATAATTTCCTGGTACAATTTCTAAAAAATAGTTACCCAAGACTGAATTTAAGAAGTTTATAGGTTCATTTTTTCCTTTCAAATGAGCTACATTGTGTTTCATATGTGGTTCCCTCATTAATTTAATCATGATTTTGACTATTCTTATAAGGCAACCACATATGAGACCAATCAGTTGTGAAGTACCCATTAATTGTTTTAGATCAATCCCTACTCAATATCAATCCATAAACTTATGGTTTGTCTAGTACCATAATATCAATGAATTGACAAACTCTATCATCTGTGGATAGCCAGATCAATACATCTTTCATTTCTCCTATGACCTTGACAGCAGATCTATCCAATTGATTAATCTTACATGAGGATGGTGTAGGTTGGCCATTATTCTTTTTACATACTAAGAGTGACATGACATTAGATGAAGCCCAAGAATCCACCAAGCAGTTATGCACATTATGATTAAAATTTTCAAAAGATAGTAAGAAAGGAAAAGTCTGTGACTTAGATTTTCCCCCATTACTTGCCTCATAATTTCTTTATCCTGTTCAATGTCTTCATGGGACTTGCTAGGTTGTGGGTAAAATGCTTCCAAAAGCTTCTTTCTTTGCTACATCAAATTATATAATTCAAACAAAGAAATGTTTGTTTTGGTATTCTTAATGTCTTCCATGATATCATATTCCATGTCATGTTCCACCATACCTTTCTTGACCCCTTATGTTTTATTTTCTACATCCTTCATAGGTTTTTTAACCACCGAGTTGATCTCTTTAGTATTGGTCGAATTAAACTTAGGTGGTGTTTGGGTAGTACTAAGGATTTTCTTCAAGTTTTCTTTCACTTTATTTATCTTAGGAAGTACTAGACTTTGATCCACTATTGGCCCTTTACTACGAGTTGTGACATTTATTGAGTAAATTTGTACTTCTTGCGTTGATTCATCTTCATCCACCCCTATTGTGGGAGCACAATCCCATAAGACCATGGTGTTTATTCAGTTGTTGGCTCTGGTTCTTTTGCTTGGTTTTCTTCTACTTCAGGTTCCGACAATTGTGCATCTAACAGTTGATTCATTACAAAAGTCATCTAATTAATCCACTGTGGACAATTTTTTTCAGAATGCGGTTCTTGATGAAAAGTATAAAACTTTTCCAAGCCTACCTCATTGAAATTTAGGACAATGGAATTATGCACGGGATGTTGAGATGGTCCACTCTCTTCCTTCTTCTTACAGTATGGCTTGAATGTCCTTTTCAATATGCTAGCTTCTTTTTCCTTTTCCAATCTACTATTTTATTTGACAACTTTTGCACCATCTTAACTACGTTCTCCAATTCACTTGAATATTCTTCTTTTGGTCTGTTTAACAGAAAAGGTAGTTTCCCATCTACTGGTTTTATTTCTGATTCTCTAGTGTGTTTGGTTATACTATCAATTTTAGCTTCTACTTAACTGGCCTCATCATAATTCTCTACCAATGTACGTTTGACTGCTCTTTTAACAAACATTGCTATAGAGGGACTTAGTGCTGAAGTATAGTATTCTATTAAATTTTCTTCTGTTGGTTTTGTTCTAGCACTAAAATTACTTAGATGAGTAGCAAACCTTTGGTTGAAATATTGAACTTTTTCTTTTTTATCCATCCTTAGAGAGAGTAATTATTTTGTAAGGGTAGCGATGGTTCGTTGGCTGCCAAATTTTCTTTTAAACACCCTTTCAAAAGTGTCCCAATATGTTATTGAGTTGTCTTGTAAACTAAAAAACCAAGCTAAAGCTTTAACCTCAAAGGTATGTGGAAACAAACTGCACACAACATCTTCATGTTGAACACCTAAAAGTTTCAATGCTAAGTAATAACTCTGCAGGTGATCTTCAGCAGAAATTCCCTTCCCAGGGTCAAACTTATGTAGAGAATTTTCTGGATGCTTGGGAAAATCATGCAAGGGTGCAACCAGGTTGAGTGGTGTTCTGGCCCTCCATGTTGGTTGATTAGCTTTTGGTTGATTAACATTATCCATAATTCGATGGGGAGTCTTTAGTGCAAACTGCAGTGGTGACTGTAGTGGAGACTGAAATGTAGGGGAATCATGTCCCAACTGATCAAGTGGTTGGATGATTTATTGTATATACAAATCTACCAATTCTTCCAAATTTTCCACCAAAATCAAATATTCAGTATAAGAAGGTACTTTCCTGGAAGCCTGCCTTCTTGGTAATGTAGTAATTGCTTTCAATCCTCCATGTTTCTTTACGTAAGATCGGGTATGTCTTCTTAAATGATTAACTTCTTCAAAAGGAATAGCGTATAGATGTTTTGAACCTACTTCTTCAGGCATTTCTTTCTCTTGTTCTTCATGAATGAAATTTTCAGGAAACTTAGTTTCAGAGGTATTTCCACTGGAATAGTTTCTTGTAAATGGATTTCCTCTTCCAACCATGCACTGGTTCCCCTCTTCTAGTGCCAAAACTATTGATTCCTAGAAAATACCAGGTACCAGCAGTAGGGATTCTCCCTAGCAAGTGATCCCAACTAGAACACTCACCATTTGGGTGGGAAACTCATCTTGTTAGCGGCCCGACTATAGTAGAATTAAAGTTTTTTAAGTCTGTTTTACCGGTTGGGGCCTGTTCCACCATTTATGTGATTTTATGTTTTGATAATGAAATGTGAGTTCCTAAATGCAAGAGATTAACAAACAAGAACCTCACAAGTGATTTGCATTGGTTCTTACCTTTCGCCTTACGTGAATCAATTGCTTCTTAATCACTTAAGAAAGAAAAACAACTACAATCTATCCTACCCTAAGTTATTCTACCTATCCCCAAGGGGAGCAAATTTTATATCTAATTGAGCAATGTACTGTAATGTTGCACATGGAATCCTACAGGTAGTTGTTCAAGTTCTACATACATAAGTACAGCAAAAAATATAAAAAATATAGCTTTGTAGTGTTAAAACATTCATTACTCATTAAATGAACAAGATTCTTAACAGAAAGTAAAATCCTTCATAATTGCATAAATAATTCATTAAGTTAGAATGATCTCACAGTTGCATAGCATCTAAATAATAAGTAGTTCAGCATTATCAATCCACATAATCCATTTGGAAACTTGTACAGTCCCTCCCCCAACAAAATTGGTTCTCCTTTATTTATAAAAGAAATAATTCTTCATACAAAAAACTCAGCATCTGTGCACTAGTGAAAAGTCCCTTCTAAACTATCTTCTAGTCCTATTTATACATTTTACAAATGACTCTTTGACTACCCTTAGCCTTTTGGACTTCCTTGACCTCTCGACTTCCAATATTTTACCTCTAGTGTCTTTCACTAGGAAAATAGAAATAAGATAAAATAATTTACATAAAATTCCACATGTAGATAAGATAAAAACTTAAGAAGGCCCAGCTGGTCTTCCAATGAATTCACTCCATGCGTCAGCTTATGCGGCAATAGTCTTGTAGTCTAAAGGATCCAGTAACTTCACAGTCACTTCATCGATAGCTAGTTGCAACTTTATTTCTGCCATTTTGGGTGGGGTTACCTGATATAGGTATTCCAGGAGACAATTCTTGACCAAGGCATTTGCAATCCAGTATTTTACCTCTTTTTCAATGATGCCTTCAATTTGTTGTATTCTTAATTCATTCTCGTGCAATCTCTCTTGGAGATATTTCAGGTGTTCATCCTTGTCTAGAAACTCATGGATTCTTTCCACTGAATAGGTATGACACTTATTAAGTGTTGTATGAATTCTCTTGAAAAAATCCACACACCTTTCAAACGTATTTTCGACCCCAGTGGTCAATCTCATAGAGGACTTGTTATTGAACTCTAGGAGTTCCAGTTCTATTCTCAAAACTTCTGTTATCTTTTGCGGAAAGTGTTCAGGAAATGTCGCATTAGTTTCTATCCAAGTTAGCTTCCCTTGAACCTTTTCTGCAACTTCCAATATCCTTATCCTAAAATCAAATGATATTTCTGAAATTTATTGCAATATTTTTTCTTCTTGCTTGATCTTATATACCTCTTCCGCAATTTTTAGTTGGACTTGATATATTTTCCTATGGATTAGGAGGAATTTCTATCGGAAGGGAGTGATATCAAGCTACCTTTCATTGGATTCCTTAATCTAAATTTACAGTGAGTTGTTATGTGCCTTCATCTCTCCTACTCGGGCTCTTAGCTCTTCTTCTTGTCTACTAGCTGTGGATTTCTGTGCCTCTAATTTTGAAATCTTGTTTCAAAGTCCTTCTTTTCTCCTTCCATGATTGTAGTTGAAAGTTCCAATGCTTCCTTTTCGCGCTCTAAGTTTGGTATTCCTTTTGGAGTCTTTCAAATTTAGAGAGATTTGCCTCATGTTTTCTCTTTAATTCTCCTCCCCCTTCTCTTTATTTAACTAAAGTGGTCTTCATCTTATGCATTCTTTCTTTATAGTGTTCAACATTTTCTACCAATTTTCCAACATTATCAATATTAGCTTGAGCAGCTGCAACGCTTACTGATGCCAAAAATATGGGATCTTGGTTGGTGTCTTGCATGTCATTATTCTCAGTTACCGTGACTACCTCAGCTTGGGTATCAACTTTTAGTGTTTTTTTTCCAATCTCTAAACAATGGTTTTCTTCTTTGGGTTGAACAATATCATGTCCAAGCATGTCACTGTATGATGCTTTGATGGAGTAAAAGGCACTAATTCCAACTTTGCAATAGGGAGGTGTCCTGATCCTATTATTTTGTCTCCCGATGTAGAAGGACGATCTTCTATATTATCATGAGCAGTATCTTGTTCCAGACTCTCCCTGTATTTATCTTCTTGTTCTTTATTTCTTAACTCTTCAGCTGCCTTTTGCCATCTTTCTTATGATTCTATTTGAATATTTTCCTCCTCTTCCTTTTGAATTCGTTATTCTTTGGATTTCGATTGAATTTTCTCTTCTTCCTGCCTTTTTCTTTGAGCTTCCTCAACTAGTAGTTTCTCAGCTTCCTCTACTAGCCTTCGGGTCTCTTCTTTTTGTTGCTTAGCAGTTTCTTCCTAACGTTGTTGTTATGTGGTGTTGTTGCTTCCTTTTCCTCATGTGGTTGTGATATTCTATCTAAACCACTTATTCAAATAATTCATATTGCATGCATTTCTAAATATCTCCGCATCCTTTTCCCAATGATTAGAATATTCAAAATGCACCTTTACAAACACACAATGTGTAGCAACCTTGCCCTTGGAATCATTCATTCCTATGAAAAATATTCTCACCCAAGTGGAAATTTTCTAGATTCTTTACAAATTCTCACGCTCTTTTACTTTTGAGAAGTTGTATCCGCCAATACAGAAGGGAATTAGTGGATAAACTGATAAACTGGTCGAAAAGAAAATTCCTGAATCCATCTAGAAAAATCTATCCCACTACCACCTTATGGACTATATAATATGTGGCATACCTCGGAAGTAGTGATGGGGCCCTACTCCTCTGTACATACTTAAGTAGGTGCCCTCCTCAGAGAAACAATAGTATATATACTCACATATAACTTCTAGTGCACCCTTGGAAGTACACTTGTACTCCTCAAGAAAAATCAGCTACTGTAGAGGCATCATAAATTCTTCACAAATACGCTTGTAAAGATGTGGTACTTGTGAGTCCACTGAATCTGATATGAAGCATAAATGGGTGTCAAGGTTTCATTCCAACTACAATTTATTTTTTGGAATGGGTATAGGCATAAGATACAATCAATCAAATACGACCCCATGTAAAACTCTGATTTTCTTTGAAGCGGGCCTCCTAATGCAGCATCTATACAAGAAGACAAATTGTTTGCTATAATGTCTTCCCAGTTAAAAATAGTGCCCTACATGGCCACATGATATATCAATGGGATCAAACTTATCTTGTAGAACTTCCCATTTTCCCTACCAAAATTTTTTTTAGCATCAGTGCTATAATCCTGTAGGGAGTGCATACTCTAGGAGTCTCGTCTTCGCCGAAGGATTTATGGAAAAACTGCTTCCCTACTATCATCATCTGCTTTGCACATTTGATGTAGTCTAGACCCGAACTATTTATCCACTCATATGTCAACATAATTTGTGGAGTAGGTATTTTGCAAGATTTGCTTATATAAGCAGGGCTGAAGGAAGCAAAATCTTGTCATTCGGTGTTTGAAATAATCATAGTACTTACATCCTCTCGAGTTAATAACCATCTGATCACCTCAGCACAAGGGAAAAGCTCAGGGTGTGTGGATACCTTAGTGATTCCTGAGTTTCTTATGTTTATATAAAATGGTATATCCTATAGACCTGCATCTGGTACATTCTAATCCTTGATCATGAGGTATATCTGACCCCATTTAAAATATGGTTATGCCCCTGTCACTGCTTTCGTGTCTTCATAGATTATCTCCATTCTGGGAAAGACATCCAAGTCTAAGTCCTCCTCATGTACCTTGGCCTTCTTCTTCCAACCCTTCTTCGGCATGTTGTGGTGTGAATATTGAAGTTGTAACATAACCATAGCAAGAAATAACTTAGTGTTATTGTGATCAAACAACATGCATTCATCTCAATAGGATATACTGGAACAAAAATCTACTATTAATATGTAAGATATCAATTAAACCTAGATAACAAAACATAATATTGTATTTAGTGTTTAATATTACGGAGAACAATAAAATATATTTACTGATTCATCCTTGAACATCTCAAGTGACCCTATGATGTAAATAATTTCTTTATATTATCCAATTACTTCAACTTGTGGCAAGGTTTACATTAGGTCAAAACTAGAATTAAATCATTAGTTCGAGTGCAAGCTCTAAATGAAGTTTTGGGATTTAGACCTCTTATTTATTTAAATAGTTCATTTACTACTTCAGGTCAAGATCTAGCCTACATATCGACTGTCCTGCTCATTTCTTACAAGTTTTAACAAAATTCAAAGATGCTTTAAGCGTTGAATGTAGGAACCTATCGTTTTTTTAGAGGTAAGAAAACAGGTAAAGCCTATGGCGAAATCTTTGTAATCTGAAGCCGAGGGAATCCAAAACTCAAGATCAACCAACGAAATCTAAAAAACAATATTGGCCACAAGTAAAAGGTATACCCTCTGAAACAAAACCCTATTGCCATACCTCAAAACACAGTGTTCCCCTAATTGAAACAACTAATTATCCTCCTATCACCGCATAAACAAATAAACCAATTAAGGGGTAGTTGGTGAAACACTCGACCTACCACAAATTCATGAAAAAAATCCTAGAGGTCTGACAGACCCATCTCTGTGGCTCAAAAGGGCCAAAACGAATGTTACAACGAAGATGTAAATAAAAACAAATAAGACCAGGCTAGCAATATCAGCGAGGCTAAGGGTTCTAATGCAACCTAGTTTAAACAATCCTCGGCACTTGATAAGTAAAAAACAAAACCTTAGTGAGGCTATGATTGGCCTTTTAAATGTGGCTGTGGAAAATGATGGTGGAGAAACCTAACACTATAACCCTAAAACCCAAAAACGTCATTCTACCAACCCCTTCTTAACACAAGTAATCCATTATAAGGTTCGATGCCTACTTAGAAAACGCTAGAGAGGGTATGGTGCTTGGCAAATCAAACTGTGAGCTACAAGTGGCAATCATCGACAGGGCGCATCCAAAACGGAGAAGTGGTGACGGTCCATAAAAAATCTCCCAATGCTTATATAACCAAAAATATCAAAACAACATTAAATGTGGCCACTGGGGTAATTAATGGAATGGGTGAAAATGATGCTTATTGGAGCCCAAATATTAAACTTCATCAGCAAAACTTCACTGAATCAGTGAGAAAAAATAATTTCTCCATGACAGTATCAGCTTGGCAGCCTGACTTCTTCTGACATTGTCGTGGAGAATCAACAAAAGATTCTAAAATGATTCGTTATCTAAAACCATGAAAAACTTTGATGGCAATTGTTGACTACAAACTTTGATTTTCTCCGTGCTCGTCGGATAAAAACTTCAGTTCCTTCCGACACTATCGAGAAAAACCTGTTGGCGACTCCTGAAAAAGGTCATCGGTGAACTCATGAATAAGCTCTCGAAAAAATTTGTCAGGTGTAAAATTTAAGTTTCTGTCGATTACGTTGGCTTAACATTCTGATTTTAATCGATACTGTCAACACCAATCAGCAATATTTCTTGACGATCTTTTGAAACAACCCAATCAAACATATTGGAAATAAAATGAAAACGTTGTCAATAATGTTGGGATGAAAAGCCAAGTTTTGCTGATGTAGTCTGCTCAACTCAAGAAATGCTTCCAAAGGAAGATAAAGTGGACCAAAAAAAAAAAATTGGATGGGAAATATGAGCTCTCCCAAAGTGTCGGATCAACTCACTGAGTTATTCCAACATGTCGGAAGAAAAAACTGAGTTCTAACTTGATGCAAAAAACCTTTTTGTATTTGTTGAAATAAAAACTAAGTCATGGGAAGACACTTTAAGGAGAAAAAGCAGTCTAAAAGTTAAAAATTATAAGGAGGGGCCCTAAAATCATAAAAAAATTGGGGCAGTGGTTGCAGCAACAACAACAAGTTGGGCTTGTTTAGGATGACTATGGGAAGAGAGACAGAGCCTCATCACCCTACTAAGAAAAATAAGTTCTTGAATCAGTTGGATGAAGCCTTTGGATTCCTATGCACTCACATATCCCGGGATCTCCTCTCCCACTTTGAGATATTGCAGACTCCGAAAGAAGCTTGCGATAAGCTTGAATTCTTGTTTACAAGCAATATTAGCTTCAAGGGCACATACTGGAGAATGAGATAATTATATTGCAACCCAGCAATTTTGAAACTATACAACAGTTTTTCACAAAATTCAAATCTCTAGCACTTCAGTGTATGCAATGCGGAATAGATAGGAAGGATGAGAAACTTGTGCTTTTTGTGCTCATGAAACTTGGTTCTGAGTACTCTTTCTTCATCTCTACCTTCCATTCAGGAAGAGCTTCCATTCCCAATTGGAATATTCCTTCCCTATACATGTTTGTTGAGTCCTTGATACAGGAGCAAGACAAGTCGGTTCAAATGGGAGTCCTCCAAACTTCCAAGAATCAAGATCTTCTGATGCCAGACTCTACCAATGCACAATATAAAGGGAAGCAAAAGGGGAAGGATCCTAAATATTTTGATTTGAAGTGAAAAGAGAATCAAAAATAATCTAGAGGAACCTCGAGATCCAAGAAAAAGAAGATATTGATTTTCAACCTCAAAGAGATCTAGATCTAGATCCAACATTCACTTAATATCAGCAACCTAAATGGGTGTTACACATAAATCTATTCAGCATCATTTGATGAGGTCCCAAACATCAGTTATTTCCCTAGATCCCAAGTTGTGAAGTGAAAAAACTAGCCCTGACTTCAGTCTTGCATATAAAATTCTAGCACTACTTCTTCCCTTAAGGAGAGAAGCATTACCTTATTTAGTAATGCTCATTGTCGCTTGATAGTAGGAAGTACCACCACTTTTTCCCCTTGTTCAATGTGTCGTTCTACCCTATCACCACTCTGTCATAGTGGAGGAGAAGCAGTTCCCAAGGTAAAAAATGAAAAAGCAAAGATTCCACAAAGCTTCTTCAAGGAATACTTCACGACACCCTCGTCACTACTCCTTAGGACCACTTGGACTCGAGATCCATCCTTTTGGGATATCCCTTCCACCTCACCCACCATTTGCTTAACCATCCCTATCCTCCCAAGGCCTATAAAACCAGGATAATACCCCATAATTGAGAAAGATAAAAGTTATGTCGTTGCATTGAGGTTCTGTCCAAATAAGTAGGGTGAGCATAGGAGGAGAAATTTGGAGCTTTTGGGGACAAGGTATTGGCATGTGAAGGAGCATTACAACACTAAAGCAAATGTTGTAAGATTTCTTCTTCATCTTTAATGCAAAGTTGGTTCCTTTCCCATAAAGTATGTTGTGTTATGATCATGTATTTTACTATTGGATTCCTTAGTCACTGACATAGAATTGTGTATTATATTCTGGTGCTTTTGATCTTGTTGACTTATTTCATGTGATTGTGCAGGTACGTCCATGAAGAGGAATCACCATAGGAAATAGCTATACCACTCCATCAAAGGGACTCATTCCATATCTCCACAACTTCTAGGGAAAGTATTTCATCTCTGTTGTAACTCATTTGTTCTAGATATGAACCATTCATACTAGAGGAACAACTCTTTTTTGCAAGAGGTGCAATATTCCTAGAAACAATGGGCTCAACAACTCATCAAATCAATTGGGGATCTAGATGATAACATAAGAACAAGGTCCTAGTATCAGAAAGATGATGTTCCACTGTCCCACACGGATCCACTTCTCC
The DNA here is from genome assembly GCA_001517045.1 of Pseudotsuga menziesii. Classification (NCBI taxonomy): domain Eukaryota; kingdom Viridiplantae; phylum Streptophyta; class Pinopsida; order Pinales; family Pinaceae; genus Pseudotsuga; species Pseudotsuga menziesii. Next base: position 92,975 of record LPNX010902508.1, on the reverse strand, counting down.
CTGGTAGGTGCTTCATAATGTTAGGGTCATATCCTCAAACATTCAAGGAATATTGCCATGATCCAAGATGGAAGGAAGCTATGGATGAGGAATTTGATTTGTTGCAAGACAATAAGATTGGAAACTAGTCTCCTTAACTCCAGGGATGAAACTAGTTCAGTGTAATATACAAGACCAAGATAGCCTCTGATGAAACCACAACCAAGTACAAGGCTAGGTTGATGTCCAAAGGGTACTCATGGGTTCAAGGATTAGACTATAATCACACATTCACTCCAATAGCAAGAATGGACTCCATCAGACTTGTATTAGCAGTTGCAACTTCAAAGAGATGGGAGGTACATCACATGGATGTCAAAAGTGCCTTCCTCCATGGTGACTTGAAGGAGTATATTTACATGAAACAACCTAATGGGTACATTGAGGATCCTTCCTTAGTTTTCAAACTAAGGAAATCACTTTATGGGATCAAACAAGCCCCTAGGGAATGGTATTCTAAAATGGATTCCTTCCTCATATCACTGGGATTTAAAAGATGCAAATCATATTGTAATGTTTACATGTAGAATAAAGAGGGATCCTTTCTATTGATTGTGTTGTATGTGGATGACTTGCAAATTACTAGTAGCTCTGTTGCTGGATTGAGAAGCATCAATTCATCATTGAACAAAGCATTCGTTATGAATGATATTGGACTATTAAGATAGTTCATTGGTCTCGAAGTAAGTCAAAAGACTTCAAGAATCATGATATCACAATACACATACTCATTAGACATGCTCAAAATATTTTTTATGGAATACTGCAAGGAAGCCCCTTTTCCTTTCCTCTCTGGCATGAGGCTAGAGGAAGGTGGATCTACACCATTGGTAGACATCACTCTTTCAAACATCTCATTAGGATCCTTCTATATCTCACACATTTGAGACCAGACATATCCTATGCTATGAGTGATGTTTCCAGGTACATGCATGAGACACATGAGTTGCATTGGAAGTAAACAAAGTGTATCTTGCACTATGTCCAGGGTACTAGAGATTATGGGATCCATTATGCAGCTTGTGCACAACTAGATATCATAGCCTTCATATATTCATACTAGGATGGAGATGGGAATGATATAAAATCCACTTCATTATTTGTGTTTATGTTGGGATCTAGGACAATTTTTTGGCTTAGTAAGAAGCAAGCAACTCTTGCACTCTCTTCAGCAGAAGAAGAGTATAGGGGGGCTGTAAATGCTGTTATTCAGACATTTTGGCTACATGGAATCTAGACATAGTTTTAGATTTTCACTTCACCTTTAGTGGAAATTTATTATGACAACTAGAGTACCATAAATATATCCAGTGACCTAGTTCATAAGAAGAGGACAAAGCATGTTGAATTTCACATTCATTACATTCAGGAACTAGTGCATGACAAAACTATCACACTGCATTATTGTCCTATATAGGATCGGATTGTAGAAATATTCACCAAGTCCTTCATAGAAAAGAGATTTGTCTTTCTCAGATCTACTTTAGGTGTAAAGGCTTGATTCTTAGTTCCTGTTCCTACTTATTTTTTANGGGGGGGGGGGGGGGGGGTGGGGGTACTCATGTGGTTTTCCCCATTTTCCCTTGGTTTATTAAGCAAGTTTTCTTCTTTTAGATTGTAATGGGTGATTTATGGCCTTATTTCCAAGTCCCAATTTGTCCAAGTTAGGATTAATGGGGGGTGTTAGGATTATTATAATCCTCCCCTGTCCAGATATAGTCTATTATATATTTTCCCTAACTTAGGAGTCATTTTCTAGAGTTTGGTTCCACTGGTACCACTGGTTCCATTGGGGCCACCCGTGTGCCCCATTGGTTCCATCAGTGTGCCATCTGGGTGCCACTGATGCCAATCCCTATACTTTAGGGGCCACTATGAGTGCCACTTTTAGCCTCCATCAGTTGGTTGTAGTTGGTAGGTAGTTATGCTAAATTTATCTTTAGTTACATTCAGTTAGATAACATTCAATCAGTCTAACACCAGTTATGCATGGATACATGGAAAAGTGATGCCTTTGATCACCTACCATGTCAGTTTAATTGGTTTAACTAGTTTAACTTATTGTCGGACTGAATTAGACATGTTGAGTTAGACTAGTGGTCTCTGATAGTGATTTAGACACTTCTAGTTATCCATTCAGTTGACATTGAATTGGTAGATTCAAATATTATCAACATGATTTGAATTCTCCATTAGGTAACATTATTGCATACTGTTGGAATTAATAAATATTATTGTTGTAATTTACTGAGCATTTCTTATCAGTTTCCTATGAAACTTTTTCTTGTTCAGTGTACAATTTTCATTCCATTCAACTACACAAATTATACTTTCAATTGCACTAATTTCCTGTAGATCAATGGTTCAATAATTCAAACACATAGATCATAGTAGAATTGGTGTTCTTGGTAGGTATTTTGGGATCTCCTTAAAGAACTATCACTGCAAAGAAGGGAAAATTCAATTGGTTGTGTTTTTATCTAAAACCCCTCCTCAAGATTAAACAATATAATCAACACCAAATCAAACTACACCAATATCTTGTTTGATAGAATATTAACAAGAACTCTTAGGGTTATGAAGAGCAATGTCAAGAAATACGATGTAGATTCTGCTTAAGAAATCAGTAGTAGACAAAAGCAACTAAAAACAAGGAAAGCATTAACTCTATCATCCTCATATTTGTTACTCATTAATTAATTAGATTCAAAATGCTATCACACCTCAGTGCCTTTTCAATGTCAATGGTATGGATTTGAGAGGGAGTTAGTACCTTAGGATACTTGGATAAAGTATGAGTCCTTATCAACAGCATTCCAGTAACACCACATGTTGCTATGAGAAGTTATTTTCTTAGTCTCTTTAAAATGTATATGAATCCAAAACAAGGAGAATATGCGGCATAATGCATTTTTCCAATTGGGTTTTAAAAATGTTGCACTTTATGTGCTTTTATCAAACATATCTATCACATTTTTCAAGTGGGGTAGCATTGAAAATGGACGAGAATTGATGAAATACTCACGAATCTAGGTGGCACTTAGGAATGCACCTACAACAATCAACACAATGAAGTCATTAATTGGCCACTTTGATTTCGACCCAAACCATGTTTTCAACGGTGTCTTGGAATGTTCTAAAGAAGCAACCTAAAAAATTGATAGAGGGACAATATGCACGTGCTATTAGTTCATCAAGAACTAAAGGTTGATGGTCTAACAACGGAAATATGAATTCTTCAAACATACGTGGAAATTTACGGTTGTTAAGATTGAAAGTTACAAGCATGTCAAAATTGTGTCTCAATAGAAAAAGTTACAATAACACCTAGAATAATTTGATGTTTTAATAGAGAAAGAATGTGGTAAGAAGAAAAAAAATATGTAAAACTTGGTGCCCAGATGCTCCATTGGAAGAATTTACAAAGAGATATTACAATAGCTTTCAATGGTTTTGGAGACATTATCTTAAGGTCTTATCTATAGTGTTACATTTCATTTAGAAGTGTTGGAATTCTCCTGTTCTAGCAGCGATATTCCCATTGGAGTATCAAGAATAAGGCAAGTTCTGAAGAGATTATTGTTTTACAACTTTTCCTTAATAATTTGGCATAAAAACGACTACTAACCAATTCCATCAAAAATCTTACTTAAAAAACAAGTAGTATGGGTAGCATTGTCGAACTTGTTGATTTGAAGATTGGATGTGTCCCTAAACAACTGATTTAACATCTTCACAGAACCTCAAATACAAAAATACACATAAGAGAAATGCTTTACCATAATGGATGGAAAACAAAAGATGCATTTGTCTTTGACTTGTTTCATTGATGGGTTAATATCACAATTGTTGAGTGCTTGTAAAAATCCCAGTTGAGATCTGATCGGGTATATTTATGTGGCTCAGAATATGCCTTGATTCACCTCCCCTAGATAATGGTTTATCCTCTAGCAACCTTGGGATTGTGATATATGTTAGTCCCATGCTACCATATCGATATTAAAACACTCATATCAATTGTTAGTATAAACCATCCAATCAAGTGAGTGAAGGTTACACATGTGCTATCATACTTCTACAATATAGCAGTTGAATACAGTGGAGTCCATAAAAGCAATTAATTGTACATGAAAAGGTGTTATCAGTTAAATTTCCAGCTCATTGTGTTTGCTTGAATCACCTTTTGAGGTTATTCCCTAAGCTATTTTAGAATCATACAACAATCAACAATAGTTAAGAGACCAATCTATTATAAAGAAGTTGTGACACCATTGAGTAGTCTAATATGCCCAAGCAAATAAGACTTCTATTGATAGTCCAACTACGTAGCTTATGGAGTATAGTGTTATTGAAGAAATGAATAAACCAAAGCTAATGTTTCCATGTATGAAATTTTTACCTTACCTCAATGGAGAGGCTAACTCCTGAATACATTCAAATATCCTCCAGTACATAGAAGAAAGCCATTGTCACACTCAAAATTCAACACAAACCCATTGAGAAAATAAACTAAAAACATAAAGAAAACAAGAGGATAAAGCAGCACATAAGGCCATCATTAATGCATATAGTATAAAAATGCATTCAAAATCACAGGATCCCCCATTTTAGCTAATTTTTTTAAATCAATCTATTATAAATAAGTTGGTACTAGCCTAATACACCTTCATTTATTTCTATGCATGAGTCAAATACACCATAACTATGTATATACCTAGGTTGAAGGACTAGTCCAAGAACAATAAACATGAGTGCTCAGCAAGAGTGGGTACTTGAGCTAGCTTAAGTTTAGACATCAGTACATAAAGCAACATCGACACATAAATTTGAATGACTAACTTTGGAGGCCATTCACAAAATAGAAATGAACACCAACCAGAATTTGTTGTCCTCTGGTGTGTGCTTTCAAAATTATCATCCTCTAGTGTGTTCTTTCATAATCTTAGATATTTGATAAAATCTCGAGAAAATAGTCATTTTCCATTTTATTAACCAAAGGATGAAGCATCACAAGTTGTGAGTAAATCTTGCACCCGAGCAATAGAATATCTATAGGGGTTAAAATCAGATTCAAACTGAATTTTGGGGCAAATCTAATTGTAAAACCAATTCCAACCATTAATTTGGGATGAATTCAACTCCATCATCAACTTCGAGGAACCAAAATGGGAAAACTTGTCCCCAACAACTACTATTTCTGGAAATTGGGGGTGAATGCAATCTTTGAGGACTGTAATTCCATTTTTTATAGGGTGAAAACCAATTTTCCCCAATTTTCTTAGTAAATATGATTGGGATAGCCTCCTTGAACATTTTTTTGGTAAATCAATTGTGGGATAAATTATAATCATAAAAAAATAGGTTTAATATAAAAATTTCACCCACTAATTTTTCAAAAAACCCTAAAATTCGACCATGGGGTCATCTTTGTAGAGTACCGATATTTTCATCAACCTAGTATCAATAGATACAAAATGACCATAGCATGTCACAATTGTGGTCATAATATATATTTTGAGTAATATTGAGGGATTTATGTTCATTTTTAATCCGTCGCCTCAAAATCCTCGCCCTATAAAGTAAGTCCATTGAAAAGTAAGTTATTTTTTCAAAACCTTAGTTCTATTTGTGGGTTACAGTAAGCAATATGGATTTTATAGGAAAAGATGTTTGGTGCTCCTCTATTGAAGAATAGATAAAATAAAATAAAGTGGTTATGGGGAAACATTAGAGACTTTGAGTAAATTCTGTTGCCAAATTTCTGTGGTGGTTAGTTGTTGATGTTGCTGTCGGAGAAACCACAGTATCGAAAAGACCGAGTCGACGTTTCGGATCCATATCAGGATCCATCATCAGGACAAAGTCGAAGGTGGAGAGAGTGAGAATCATCAATAAATACTGAAGCCGAGTAAAAGTCTCAGGTCGGTCA
>LPNX010902508.1:52875-83058 GCA_001517045.1 Pseudotsuga menziesii | reverse complement strand
CCCTCCCTCTCTCTCCCTTTCTCTCTCTCTCCCTCTCTCTCTCTATCCCTCTCTCTCTCTCTCTCTCTCTCTCTCTCTCTGGTGGGACAACATGCACAGGCTAAGGCTTTTAGTTCATCAAGCACTAAAGGTTGATGGTCTAACAACAAAAATATGAATTCTTCATAGATGCATGGAATGTTATGGTTGTTACGATTGAAAGTTACATGCATGTCAAAATTGTTTCTCAATAGAAAAATGTATAATAACACCTCAAATAATTTGATGTTGTAAAAAATAAAAATGGTGGTAAGAAGAAAAAAGATGTGAACTTACTTGGTCCTGGATGCTCCATTGGAAGAGTTTACAGAGAAATATATTACAATATATTTCAATGGTTTTGGAGACATTATCTTAAGGTCTTACCTATAGTGTTACATTTCATTTAGAAGTGTTGCAATTCTCCTATTCTAGCAACCATATTCCCATTGGAGTATCAAGAATAAGGCTAGTTCTGAAGGGATTGTTGTTTAGCAACTTTTCCTTAAGAATTTGGCATAAAAATGACTTCTAATCAATGCCATCGAAAAGATTACTTAAACAAAAAGTTGTATGGGTATAATTGTGGCACTTGTTTATTTGAAGATTGGAGGTTTCCCTAGACAACTAATTTCGCATCTTCACTGAACCTCAAATACAAAAATACACAGAAGATAAATGCTTTACCATAATGGATGGAAAAAAAAATATACATTTGGCTTTGACTTGTTTCACTGATGGGTTAATACCACAGTTGTTGAGTACTTGTAAAAATCCCATTTGAGATCTGACCTGGTAGATTTATGTGGCTCAGAATATGCCTTGATTCACCTCCCCTAGATGATGGTTTCTCCTCTAGCAACCTTGGAATTGTGATCTATGTTAGTCCCATGCTACCATATTGATCTTAAACACTCATATAAATTGTTATTATAAACCATCCAATCAAGTGAGTGGAAGTTACCCATGTGCTATAATACTTGTACAATATAGCAGTTGAATACACTAGAGTCCATAAAAGAAATGAATTGTGCATGAATATATAATTATAAAGGTGTTGCTAGTTAAATTTCCAACTCATTTCATTTGGTTGAATCACCTTTTAAAGTTATGCCCTAATCTATTTTAGACTCATATAGAAATCAAACAATAGTTAAGAGATCAATCTATTATAAAGAAGTTCCAAAAACATTGACTAGTATAATATTCCCAAGCCAATAAGACTTGTGCTAATAGTCCAACCACATAGCGTATGGAGTATAGTGTTATTGAAGAAATGAATAAACAAAAGCTAATGTTTCCATGTATGAAAGTTGTACCTTACCTCAATCGATATATTGACTCTTGAATACCTTCAAATATCCTTCTAGTACATAGCAGAAAACCACTGTCACACTCAAAAGTCAACACAAACCCACTGTGAAAATGAAATAAAAATGGAAAGAACACAAGAGGATAAAGCAGCACATAAGGCCTTCATTAATGCAGACAGTATAAAAATGCATTCAAGATCACAGGCGCCCCAATTTTAGCTAACCTTTTGAAATCAATCTATTATATAGAAGTTAGAAGTAGTCTAATACACCTTTATTTATTTCTATGCATGAGTCAAATACACGATAAACTATGCATATACCTAGGTTGAACGACTAGTCCAAGAACAATAAACATGAGTGCTAAACAAGAGTGGGTACTTTAGCTAGAATAAGTTTATACATCAATACATAAAGCAACATTGATACATAAATCCGAATGACTGACTTTGGAGGCCATTCACAAAATAGAAATGAACACTAATAAGGAGTTGTTATCCTCTGGTATGTGCTTTCAGAATTATCATCCTCTGGTGTGTGCTTGCATAATCTTAGATATTTGATAAAATCTCGGGAAAAAATGTTATTTCCATCTTGTTAACCAAAGAATGAGACATCACGATTTGTAAGTAAATATTGCACCCGAGCAATAGAATATCTATAGGGGTTAAAACCAACTTCAAAATGAATTTTCAAGCGAATCTAACTGTAAAACCAATTCAAACCATTAATTTAGGATGAATTCAACTCCATCATAAACTTCGAGGAACTAGAAAGGGAAATATTTTTCCCAACAACTACCATTTCTGGAAATCGAGGGCGAATGCAATATTTGAGGACTACAATTCAATTTTCAATAGGGTGTTGATGTAATTGTAACTTTGGAATGTATTCAATTGTATTTCTTATGTATTGTACCCCGATGTTTATTCTGGGAAGTGTTTGTAATGTAATTGAGTTATGTAATGCCCCGATGTTTCGATCGATAGTTTCAATAATGTAAACAAGTCATGTTAATTCATTGTGGGTAACCCTCCTATTGATCAAGGGTTAAAGTCCCCGCAGTTGTGGGGCCCTAGGGTTATTAGACTCTCCTAGTGAAGTCGGATCTAGTGAGTTATTGTCAAGTTAGGATTTAGTATAAATAGAGAGTGAGTCTCTCTATTTATCACACACTCACTCACACTCAGTTGTAGCACATAGCCGAGGAAGAAGAAGTTGTTGGGGCTAGAAAGAAAGAGGTTACTATTGTCGGGAGATCATCTTATTGTTTTGGGGTTTTACTTTTGGTGCTAATTCTATCTCTAAGGAAGTTACGAGGTTTTCTCCATTTATGGTTTCCTCGAGGAAAAACACTGTGTTCATTGTCTCTTGTGTTTGATTGTTGTGCTTTTTATTCTCTCAGTTAAAGATCCTAATATAATGCTAGCTTAAATGTTAAAAATATAACATGGTATCAGAACTAACCTGAGAACAAGACACTATGTAGCTGCAGAAACTAGCGCTTCCTACTTTCAGCAAAAGAAGGTTGGGATGACTCTCCTTCCTAGGGTGCATCTTTCTGTTGAAGTAGAATCTAATTCTGAGATTTTTGAGTTTTGGACATGACACTACTGCTGAAAATTAGGGCTTTCCACATAAGTGGATTTTTTTAGTGAGCCCAGGCCTGGATTGATCTCCTCCTCAAAATCGAATTTTAGAGATCAAGATCAAAGAATTTGGTTGGACATAACTCTAGGAAAGTCAAACCCTAATCTGCTCCTGAACTAGCACTACAAAAATTCAGCTCCAAATCTAGATTCGACATCTTGACCTAGTAAGATCTAAATCTTTTGTATTTCCATTTGAGGTTCTCAGTTAAGATGTCTCATCATACCAATATTGATGAAAATCTTGAGGGAGATGATAACTTCCAATCCTAGATGTATAGGATCTCCCTGGTCCTGGAAGAAAATGATTTGGAATCCTACATCAATGAGGAGGTTCCAGTTCCAAAGGAAGATGACGCTAAGGCCTTACATAAGAATAAGTTGGTTATGGCTAAGAGGATTATTGTTGATTCAATCAAGGATCACCTCATTCCACAAGTGTCCTCCCTCAAGACACCTAAATCTATGTTTGATTCCCTAACCAAACTATTTGAAGGGTAGAACATAAACCGAAAGATGACTTTGAGGAACCAGTTGAAGAATGTAAAGATCTAGAATGAGGAGACCATCCAGTAATACTTTACAAGGGTCTTCCTGATCAAAGAACAACTTGAATCAGTTGATGAATAAGTGGAGAATGAATAAATTGTGATGACAACCTTGAACAGTCTCCCTAGATCATGGGATTCTTTCATCCAAGGAATCTGTGCTAGGAAGAAGCTAATCATTTTCAGTAGACTATGGGAAGAATGCTCACAAGAAGAAGCTCGAATAGCATCTTGAGAAGAAAATATGGGAAGTGAAGATCAATCTCTCACAATACACTCCAAGAAAGGCAGAAGGGAAAATCATCATCAACAAGGTAAGCATTCTCATCAGAAAGATAATTTTGTGAAAAAGGATCCATCCAAACTCAGATGTTATACATGTGATGAAAGAGGACACTTTGCTAGAAATTCTCCCATGAATAAGAGTGAATCTAAGAAGAAGAATAACTCCAAAAGAAGAAATCATGCTCACACTGCTGAGGATGATGATCCTCCCAGAAAGAGAGTAAAACAAGAAAGTGAAGACTCTTCAAGTGATGAAGAATATGTTATGATCTATGCTCTCATGGGAACTGTCACACATGGGAGAAAATATTGGCTTATTGATACTAGGCTTCCAAACACATGGAAGGATTCAAGGAATCCTTTGAGAAACTATCCAAACATAATTCACCCCATAAGGTGAAACTTGGGGATGACTACCAATATCCCATAAAAGGTAGTGGTGAATCCTCCTACAAGCTAGACTCTGGAAAGTCTATGAAAATGAGGATGTCTTGTTCCAGGACTAAAGAAAAATATTCTCTCCATATCGGCACTAGATGCAAAAGGAATGAGGGTTGCATTTGTAGATGGCCAAGTCCTCATGTGGCCAAGAGGAAAGACTATTGACGCTGGAATAGTAATTTGAGAACAAGAAGGAGGATTATAAAAATTGAATGGCCATCTAGAACAAGATTTGGTCCATGACACATTAGAGCCAAATGAACTTTGGCATAGAAGGCTTGCACATGTGCACTACAGAGCAATACCACTTGCAAGCAAAGTTGTTGAAGGACTTCCAAAAATACAGTCAAAACATGATGGAGTCTACAAAGGATGTGCAAAAGGAAAGAACACAAAGAAGACATTTCGAAGTAGCGAAAAGCAAAGCAAAAGGAATCTTAGAAATCATTCACTCCGATGTATGCAGTCCAATGTCACCCAGTTCTTTAAGCGGGTATGTATACTATGTTTCTTTTATTGATGATTTTTGTAGGAAGACATGGATATACTTTATGAAGAACAAAGATGAAGTTTTCAGCAAGTTCAAGGAATTCAAACCCTTGATCGAGAACCACACAGAAAAGAAGATCAAGACCTTTCGATCAGATAATGGCGGAGAATTCACATCAAATGACTTCAAAGATTTATGCAAAGATTCATGGATTGAGAGGGAGTTATCCACTCCATATAATCCACAACAAAATGGGGTTGCAGAAAGGAAGAATAGAATGATAATGGAAGCTGCAAGAGAAATGCTTCATGATCAAGATCTTCCCATGCATCTATGGGCAGAAGCTATTAGAACAACGGTGTATGTATAGAACCATACTCCACACAGATTACTCAAGAACAAGACACCTAAAGAAGTCTTTTCTAGAAAGAATATAGAAGTCAGCCATCTCAGAATATTCAGTTGTCCTGTGTACATACACATTCCAAAAGAAAAGGGGACAAAGTTAGATTCTTCAGGAAAGAAGGGTATATTTATGGGATACTCTGAAAGCTTGAAGGCTTACAGAATATACTTTCTAGGATTCAAGAAGATCGTCATCAGTAGGGACATAACATTTGATGAAGACTTAGCTTACAACAAATCCAGAAAGAGACCTAGTGAAGATCCTGAAGAAACAGAAGCACCCAGAATTCATGAGACAACCATGAATGAGGAAATTCAAGAAGAAGACCCGGAACTATAAGAACATGTAGATCCACCTCAGGAGAAGAATCCTCACAAGAGGAAACCTTATTGGGTATGAGAAGCTATCCAAGGTGCAGAAATATATCGGGCTCTAGAAGAGAATCACAGAGAAAGAAAGAGGACCAAGTCCTACTCCAGGTATGTAGTTTTATTATGTGACTTCATCAATAAAGAACCTTCCATCTATGAAGAAGCGGCAGAAAGAAAAGAATGGAAGGATGATATGATCGAAGAGTATCAATCGATCATGAAGAATGATGTTTGGGATGTTGTCCCAAGATCAGAAGGGAAGTCTGTTGTAACTTCCAAATGGATCTACAAGATCAAGCATGCTACAGATGGCAGCATAGAGAAATATAAGGCAAGATTCATGGCTCATGGCTTCTCACAGAAAGAAGGAATAGATTATGAAGACACCTTTGCACTTATAGCCAGATACACTTCCATCATATTAGTACTTGCTCTGGCTGTAGTGATGAAATGGAAGATACACCAAATGGATGTCAAGACTGCTTTCTTGAATGTTGTAGTGGAAGAGGAAGTGTATGTAGAGTAGCCACTCAGTTTTGAGACACATGATAAGGAGTCTCATGTGTGTATATTGAAGAAATCCCTGTATGGTTTGAAACAGGCACCCAGGACATGGTACGGCAGAATTGATGGCTTTCTATCTAGTTTGGGATTTACCAAAAGTAAAGTAAATTCCAACGTTTACCACAAGATTGAAGATGGAAACCCAGTGATACTCCTACTATATGTAGATGATCTGTTTGTAATAGGAATGGATGGGTTGATTACGGATACGAAGAGGAAGCTTGCTGCCGAGTTTGAAATGAAGGACTTGGGTATGATGCACTATTTTCTAGGCATGGCAGTGTGGAAAAATGTAGATGGAATCTTCCTCAAACAAGGGAAGTATGTAGTAGAGATACTAAAGAGGTTTGAGATGATGGACTACAAGGACATGACCACACCTATGGCATCCAACCTAAATCTATTGAGTGATGCTTCATCATAAGCGATTGATGCTACGATGTATCGTCAGATGATTGGGTCCTTGATGTACCTGACGAACACAAGACCAGATATTTGCATTGCTATGAACAACTTGAGCCAGTTCCTAACAGATCCGAGAAATGTTCACTTGATTGTTGCAAAGAATATTCTAAGACACTTGAGAGGTACAATTAATTATGGGCTCAAGTATGAGGTGAATCAAAATATTAACCTGGAGGTTTATGTTGATTCAGATTGGACAGGCAGTGCCATCGATAGGAAGAGAACTTCAAGGTGTTGGTTCAGTATGGGATTAGGTGTGAACTCTTGGTTTAGCAAGAAGAAATCCTATGTGGCACTGAGTACAGCTGAAGCAGAGTATGTCACAGCTTGTTCAGCTAGTTATGAGGCATTATGGCTGAGAAAGCTACTTTTTGATTTATTTGATCTCCAGTTGGATGCTACTTGTATATATTGCAACAACTAGAGTTGTGTGAAGTTCTCGGAGAACCCATTGTTCCATGACAAGTCAAAGTATATCGAGATCAAGCATCACTATATCAAGGATATGGTGTAGAAAGGAGCAATGAAGCTCCTGTATGTTACGACGGACAAACATATATCTTATGTGTTGATAAATCCATTAGCCAGAGTGAAATTTGAGTACTTCAGGGAGAATCTTGGTGTTCTCTAGATTGAGGTTCCCTCCAAATGGAGGTGATGATTCTGTGAGCCATCCTGACATGGTGAGAGGATTGGTTCCTTCCATGGTCAGATGTAAGGGCTGATCCCATTCTGTCGTGATGAGAGGATTGGTTCCTCGCCTATAAAATATGAGTGTTGAGCCATTCTGATGTGACTATAGGATTGGTTCCTACATGATCATATATAAGTGTTGAATGCCATTCTTGGAATGGAGGCACCTGGTCAGTTACCAAGAACACTCAATCTAGGACTGATGGCCATTCTGATGTGACTGTAGGATTGGTTCCTACATGATCATATGTAAGTGCAAATCCATTCTGAGGCGATTGTAGGATTGGTTCTTACATGATCAGATGTAAGTGCAGAGCCATTCTGAGGCGATTGTAGGATTGGTTCCTACATTATCAAATGTAAGTGCAAGCCCTTTCGACATGTAGGTAGGATTGGTTCCTTACATGGTCGAATGTAAGTGCTGGGCCTTTCTGACATTGGTTGTTAGATGTGAGTGCTGGGCCTTTTTGACAAGGTTGTGGGATGTGTTCCCACATGCTCATATGTGAGTGTTGGGCGTGCATTTCTGATATGATTATAGGGTTGGTTCCTACATGATCAGATGTAAGTGTTTGGTTGGCCATTTTGACTTAGGGTTAGATATAAGTGTTGGAAAAGACCTACATGGAGGCTAGGCCTAAAACCAGCATGAAAAAGGGCTGGCTCTGTAGAACTTCCTATGATGAGAAGAATCAAGAGATAGCACCTGTGATGATGATCCAACAGAGATGTTCTAGAACTAAAGATGATCCAGATCGAGTGATGATCTAGATCCAGTGATGATGATCCAGATCCAGTGATGATCCAGATCCAGTGATGATGATCCAGATCGAGTGATGATCCAAATCCAGATGAAGATGACTTGAAGATGATGAGGACTCGATGATGATCCATATGATACAGTGTTATAGCTGATTTTACCACTCCAGGTGAATCACACTTGTATGGCCTTCCCTTGTCCCTCTGAAGACTCCTTAGACCCCTTGAACCATTTTTTGTCCTTTGATGTTTCCTAGACCATCCCTAAAAACATGTGAAAATTAATACATGCGACTTTTAAACCCCTAATCGTGTATGTACGCAGGTTTGACCCCTAAAAATGTGTACATTGGGATGTGTGCATAATCTAAATCCTTTTGGAGTTTTTCTTGACATGGATCCGACTCACTTCACTCCTAGCCTTCCATATGCATTGCGATCGCTCGGATTCGACCTTTCATTACCCCTTTGAAAAGCTATATAAGGAACTATTTGGTACATTGAAGGCATATGAGAGAATTGAGAGAAAATAAACTATAGTCCATTGTTGCCAAAACTTGTGCTTGAGTCTGCATCCCTTTGTCCCTTGGAGCACTTTTATGTTCTTCCCAATCTTTCCTTTTGCTTGTGAGCTTGCTATCGAGAGATGGAGGATTGAGGTGGTGGAGGCCCAAGTGGGGGATTCAGTTTCTCCGATTCACAGACGTGCCGACAGAGGTTGTATCCATTGTAATCTATGATTTTATATTAATAGAAATATCTTTTCCGGTCTAATAATGTATGTTTGAATGAATATTTTATCCACGGATGATTTCAAATGCTTAGACATTGTTGATTATATATTCTAGAATAGATATAAAACCAATATATAGTATGATTGTCTTGTTTACTTGTTGTTGAGGAAGTGATTTATCAATTCAAGCTGAAGTTTGAAAGCTCAACAGGGATCTACTACCGTCTGGAATAAGGTACGAGGTCTGATCCTTTAGTGTTAAATATTTAATTTCTATTGCATATTGGAAAGGATTGATTTCTGGAGTCAAGCTATCTGTTGTGGTACCCCAAGCCATAGGAATTTCTCTCCGTAACAGAATTGGTGACTCCACTAGGGAGTTCCTAGTATTTTTCCTTTGGGGGTTTTCTATTGGCATTCAATGACTTTGAATTGCTCTTTTTCTCTTGTTTCTGTGTCGGGTCTGGGGGCATGTTTTCCTAGTAGTGTCTGATTGGTGTGAATTTTGTCTCAGCTTGTATGTTTGCCTTTATTTTTATGCACCTTTCTTCCTATACGTGAGTTTTTAACTCACAATCACGTATATATGCAGGTTTCACTGCTATTTCCACATACACACCTAGGTTTACTGCGAACAGTCGTGTATGGCCTTAGTTTTTCCTTCTAGAGGAATTTGGATGGTTGCTGGGTGAATTTTGATGATTGTTGAGTCTCCTTTGATACTGCTAGAGTCTATATACACCTCTATTTTTTACCAGAGACATTTGTTTTAGGGAAAATTTCCTTTTTAAGAATGTTCTTGTCATTGCATTTTCAATTTTTTATTTTGGGATTAGTGCATTAGATTTATTTTACCTTAGTAATTTGCTTGAGTGCTGCTTGAGTGTGCTTACAGAGTCTGGGGGTTGTAGAGCCATTCTTTTGCTTTTATATCTAATTTTTATTTCAAAAAATCCAAAAATATTTACTTATAATAATTCATTGCATCCTTCATTTTTCATAGTACTTGCACTAGATTTGCTTTGGAGTATTAGTCAGGATTTCATATAGGAAAGCTTGCATTTATCATTTGAAGAAAATTGTTCATTTCACGTAGTAGCATACCCTGTTTTTCATGGACATAATGCATTTGCATTGATTGTTAGGTGTGCATTTTGCTTCTTGTTGTGTCATAACACCATTAGTTGCACGGCCATATACCTCTTTTGAGAAATAAAACCAATTAAAATCAACGCTTAATTAAAATGAAATACACTATTTTATTTCATAGGGTTCACCAACAAGATTAGGTTTTAGGGTCTTGGAATAATTCATTATGAGTAAATTCTCCAAGACCACTAAACAACAACATGTATGTGTCTGTCTAGGTGAATTCGTGAAATTCCTTGGTATAACCAGTGTTTCTCAGGATCCTCGTCTCAAAAGGGAGTTAAGCACGAGGCAGTGTGAGCGGTTATTGATTGGGATGACCCCTAGTCATAACTGAGTAGCACTGGAGATATTTCCAGGATTTTATTCATATATGGGGGCTCTTTTGAGAGTTTCAAGCTCTGCTACCCTACCCATACGGTCAATCCCGCCTGCAACTGTCCACCTTAGCATTGATTATATTGAGGTGACCTTAGTGTCCTTACCTAGGATATTGAGGGGGTACTTTGCAGGGGTTATTATGTGGGTGTCTCAGCTAGGTTTGGGTTGGACCATACAGTCGCTTTATGCGTTGAAGTTGAGGGCCACAATAATTGGTTATGTACCTCCGCTTGTTGTGTATGGGAGTCTCAAGCCTCTCCTAGGCGAGACATACCTACTTCATTCGGGAGCTCACTTATCCTACCCTTGATTGATTGTGTTTAGCTTTAGATTTTCTTGGTGATTGCTCTGTGCATGTTAGCTTGCCTAGGGTTTGCATAGATAGAGAGTCTTTGATATTTTTTGAGTCATTGTGGATTTGAGTGTGGCTGCTCATCGTTGTCGTAGTTTAGCAGGACTTTTTCCTTCTACATCTCCTCCTCCTTTAGGAGAGAGAAATACATATTCCATGTGGACTACTTCGTACATTGATTCACACACCATGGGAGACCATATATAAGGTATTCCTGAACTACCTTCTCCCATTCATGTGGAAGTTGGGAAGTTTACTCCTAACTATGATCCTTCACCCAATTTGATTGAAGTTAGGTCCTATGAGTTCTGAGATAGGAACTTTTCATGATATACCTATTTACTCTAGGGTTGATTCCCCATTGACGCATTGCTGGTATGGAATGCTGGAGGATGATGAGACTCATTTTGAACCCGCCAGCACTAGTTATGGTAGTTATGGTATGTCTGGTTTTCCTACAGATTATTTGGCATTCCATGTCAAATCTGAGTTTGAGCCTAACACAATGCCTAGGGGCACTCTCATTCCTTACCATGCGGAGAGGTTTGGGAGCACAAGTCACATTGCACCTTCCATCCCAGCGGTGGAAGCTACATCACATATTCCTCCTAGGTCTAGGGTTAGTGATCCTATTAGGATACCATATATGAGATGAGTGACTATAGGGAATAGCACATACATAATTACACATGTCCCTTCGTCCTCTGTCCCTAGTTCTCCGAATGTTCACCCTCCACCTCACTCACGTGGTCCTTCGAGCCAGAATGTTGCTAAGAGTCATGTCTGTATTACGGTTAATAGACCAATTGTGTCGCAGGTTTATGCACAGCCTGTTGTTTTAGGAGGTCATGTTCATACTTCTAGAGGTCATATTCCTACTTCTGGAATGTATATTCCTACTTCCAGAGTGTATATTCCTACTTACGGAGTGTCTCATGGGACATCTCATGTGATTATTTATGGACCCTATTATGGGACACAGTATGGACAAGGTTCTTCACCTTATGGGTGCAGATATCAACAACCTGCTTACTCTCCAAATTACGGCTTTGTAGCTCCGAATAGTCAAGGTACACCACACTATGGTGCTTCCATGCCACCCTATATGAGTCAAACGAGAGGAGGGCACTATGGCCAAGGCCATGGTGGTTATGGTAATCAAACCTATGTGAATCAAAACTATCATGGAGTGGTCCATCGACATAATCATCCTAGGCTCCCTTTCCTCGTAACCCTGAATCTTCCTGACTTGTCAAGATTGACGAACGATCCTGTAGCTCAAGACCCGGCTTGGCCGGCTGTCCCTACTAAGCTTCCCTCGAACATACCAAAATTCGAGGGAAAACCGGGAGAGGATCTGACCCAACATGTTACTAAATTTCACCTATGGTGCTCTTCGAATTCCTTACACCAGGACTCAATCTGTTTAAGGCTGTTTCAACACACCCTGACAGGGCCTGCCGCAAAATGGTATATAGAGCTACCTAGGGGAGCATTCACTTTGTTTTATTACCTAGCGATGACTTTTCTTAACCACTTCTAGATACCAATGTATTATGAAGTTGGTACTAAACTCTTGTTGATATTTTGATAGGATAAAGCCACACATATCTTGGACCACATCCAAGAGTGGCGTAGACGGAAGAGGTTAATTAAAGCCTTTATACTGCCAGAATTCCTCCTCAAATGGTTCCTTAAGTCATTATTGCCATATATAGCAAAGGATGTTTCTACATTCAGAGTGCAAAATGAGGAACAAGCCATTTTCAGGGCATAGGAACTAGATTTTATTTATGCTCAGTTCGGTTTGTTATATGAGATTATTCCCAATGCTCCATGATCTAGTTTCGACCCCAAAGTTAAACCTAGACCACATGTCGATGGCATTGTTGTTTGGGCGAGTGCTAAACCTATGGATTCAGTTGCAAAACAAGTTAGTCAATTGTCAATCAACCAATCTGCTTTGAAACAATCCATGGCTTTGTCTCAAACTGCCCAAATGGCGAGTGTGCTTTTAGTGCAATCGTAGGACTAGAAGGGTAACCAGCAGCCTAGACGAAATAAAAAGAAGGGTAAGAATAATCATAAGGGTGGGAATAGGAATGAGAATGCTAATAATAATGACAAGAACACTCGTAATTCTAGGGGGGCCAAGCAAGCTAAACGTAAGGTTAAATTTTCTTGCAAGTTGTGTAAGGACAATCACCTCACTTACTTGTGCCCTCGTATCGATGAAGCCTTGAGATTCTTGGCACAGGGCCCAGCTGTGATAACTAACCCTTTACCTCACAATCAAAATATGAACTCAAGGACCCATGATTAGTCTGGTGGTGATAAAGATCCACCAGAGCATAGTGGTCATGGTTGCATTAACATGGTACGTGCTATGAAAGTTGTGACCCATGTGAAAGACTATGGTTCGTCACAACCCAGCCCAGGAAAGGAACTTAATCCACCAGGGACTCCTTTTGCGTATTGAAAAACCTGTGGATAAACTTGAAGCTACACCTCACATTCCTAAGGGATTCCTTAAGCATTCGGGGCACAATCCTAATGCCTGAGCCACCCAGGACTATTCATTTGTTGAGGATTTGGGCCACACTCCTTGTGTGATGTCTGCACTTGAAGTACTTCAGAGTTGTCCTTCGCAAAGGAAGGATTTTCTTTCTGCCCTTGGTGTGAATGATGATAATTCTTCCTTTGTGATTAAATTTGAAACCGCAGGACTTTAGCCTCGCTTGCCTTACTATGTGTCTCTTTTGATTCACGTAGAATGTCTTAACATGACCATCAAGCGCACTATGATTGACAAAGGTGTTGCTGCTTCTGTGATGTCTTTATCATGTTGGAAGGGTTTAGGTTCCCCTAACTTGTCTAAATCAGCAACCATGTTAATTTCATTCGATGGGAGATCATTTAGGCCGCACGGGATCCTTCCTTCCCTTAAGTTTCATTTGGGAGGAAAGACCGTTGCAATAGAGGTCGAGGTGGTTGATGCGCCCCTTGATTACAATCTCTTGCTCGGTAGGAATTGGATGTATAGTATGCAAGCCATAGCTTCTTCCCTATTTTGCATTTTATACTTTCCATTTAACAGGAATATAGTCACGATTGATCAAACGTCATTCAAGAATCCGTCGATTACCGCATCTTTGGGAGCTTCGATCCCGATCATAGAGCACTCTTAGCCGGAAACTGGGAGTGTAGGTGTGGGCATGTATCCATCCCTCATGGGAAGTTTTAGTTTTCCTACACCAATCCTTATGATAGGGTCTAGTTCCAATGAGGCTTCGACATCTATGAGATCAGTGTCTTCTCACACGAGTCATATGGAAGATCCTTGGATTATTCCTATACCGAGTACCTTGAGTGAGCCCATCGTGACAAATGTGCCATTGCCTATAACTATGGTAGCTTATCAAGATAATCTTGAGTGTGTTGTAGAGCCCATTCCTTCCTCTTCATGGATGGAGGACCCTTAGGTGTTTCCTGCAAGGGCAGTACAGTCTTCTCACACACATGACTTCCTTGATAGTGTTCTCCCTTTAGATGAAGTGATTATTGAGGCCATGTCGGGAGTTGAGCCACCATGGGAAGAACTCCATCATAGATCTTACTTTCTTCCTGAACTTGACCGCTGGAGCGTGAGGACTTTAGGGAGGTTCTTAGTGAGAGAATTGGTAGTCCTATGGTTCCATTAATCTCTCCTAGTCCAATGGCTGATGAAAACATGGCAAATATATCTTCAACGATTCCTATCAATATCTCTCGCGATCCTGGCAGGATAGAGAATGTCTATATTGGGGCAGAATGTTCCCATGCGGAGATTCAAGAATACACCAAGCTGTTTAAATAATTATGTGATATCTTTCCTTGGTATTATGATGAAATGCCAGATGTCAACCCTCGTATTGTCGAACATGAGATTAAGACTTATCCCAACACTTATCCCAATGTTAAGCCTATTCGACAATGCTTGCATGCGGTGAATCCTAGGAAAACACCTTCGATTAAGGCAGAGATAGAGAAACTGTTGAAAGTTGGTTTTATCTATCCCATTCCCTTGACAGAGTGGGTTTCAAACCCCGTTCTGGTGGATAAGAAGCAGGGAGCGATCCGCATATGTACTGATTTCCGTGATTTGAATCATTCATGTCCTAAGGACAATTTCCCCACACCATTTATTGATCAGATTTTGGATGAGTGTGTGGGTAGTGAGGTTTTTTCCTTCATGGATGGATTTTTCGAATATAATCAGATCCAAATTAAACCTGAGGACCACCATAAGACTACATTTATTTGTCCTTGGGGAACTTTTGCATATCAGAAAATGCCTTTTGGCCTTAAGAATGCCAGAGCTACTTTTTAGCAAGCCATGACCTTGATCTTCCACGATCTCAAATAGATTATCGAAGTATTTTTGGATGACCTTGCTGCTCATTCTCGTATGAGAATGCGTCATTCCTATCATTTGAGATTGGTGTTCGAAAGATGCCTCCATTATTTGGTCAAGTTAAATCCTCGCAACTGCACCTTTTGTGTGAAGTCAGGTCACTTGTTAGGATTCATCGTTTCTAAAGAGGGTATAAGATTCAACCCTTTGAAGGTAGAGGCAATACTTTAGTTGTCTCCCCCAAAAACTATTCGTCATCTTCAATGTTTGAAAAGCATGGAAAACTTCTTATGGAGATTCATTGTCAATTTTTCCAATTTGACTAAAGGATTCATGCATCTTTTGAAGAAGGACACCACCTTTTGTTGGGATGAGTGAGACCAAGAGTCCTTTGATGCGCTCAAGAAAGCCCTAGCATCGGCCCCACTAATCAGTCCCCTAGACTATAGCCATGATTTTCTACTTTATGTGGCCGCATCCATGGAGACGATTGGTATGGTTTTGGTTCAAGAGGATGAGGAGCCCCAAGAGAATGTCATATACTATCTGACCTAGAATCTTATTGACATGGAGATCTGTTATTCTCATGTTGAGAAGCTTGCTTTAGCTACCATACATGCGGTTCAACAGNTGGTTGTATCCCATGTCAATCCATTTCAATTCATCCTCACTCGAAGGATGATTGGGGGAAAATATAATAAATGGATTGTCATCCTGCAAGAATTCGATCTCAAGTTTTTTTCGGCAAAATCGAAGAAATCGTTAATTTTTGCAGAGCTTATATCAGATTTCCCTAGCAAGGCTGAGGAGTTGGTTTGTGAAGATACATTTATCAATGAACACATCTTCATAATCTCAACTTTAGACCCATGGTATGGGGATATAATTATATATTTACAAACATTGAAGGTCCCTACTCACCTCTCACAGGATGAATGACGATGATTACATCATGTGTCTAAGAATTGCCTCATAGTGGATAACACTTTGTACCGCCATGGGGTAGATTCCATTTTACAACGTTGTTTAACCGATGAAGAGGTTGAGGTAGTGTTGAATGATTTCCACAGAGGGGCATGTGGTGGTCATTTATCTGGGCTTTCTACAGCCCAAAAAATATTAAGAGTGGGTTATTTCTAGCGGTTGATCCTTAAGGATTGTGCAGATGCGGTCAAGAGGTGCCACGCTTTCTAGGTGTTTGCACGTAATATGCACTCGAAACCTGCCCCGTTATATCCCATCATCACCATCGGTCCCTTCACTAAGTTGGGGTTAGATTTTATGGATTGCAAACCAGCTTCAGCTGGGGGGCATCATCATATCATAGTGGCTTTTGATTACTTCACAAAATGGGTTGAGGCTATGCCTATAGTTAAATCTGACAGTGAGATATTTGCCCACTTCATATTCAACCAGATTATTACTCAGTTCGAGATTTCGAAAGATCTTGTCACTGACCATGGCTCGCACTTTTAGAACCGTATGATGGAAGAGTTGGAATCAAAGTTAGGGTACAAACAAGAGCATTCCTCCTCTTACTACCCTCAAGCGAATGAATAGGTAGAAGCAGTGAACAAGTCACTCAAATCCATTCTCCAATGAACCATCACACAAAGAAAGAATAATTGGCACATTATGTTATATCCTGCTTTGTGGGCGTATAGAACCACTGTTAAGACCGCCACAGGTTTTTCTCCATATCAACTTATACATGGAGTGGATTTGGTATTGCCGGTTGAATGCGAGATTCCTTCTTTGAAGCTATCCATAGAGCTCTTACTAGACACTTCACCATTGGAGGAGCATTTGGTCCAACTTGAGCAACTTGATGAGAAACGTCGAGATGCCTTAGTGGCTCTAGAAATAAATAAACATCACATAAAGGTCTAGTATGATAAGTCTATCCATCCAAGGAGGTTTAGTGAGGGAGAATTGGTCCTTTTGTGGGATCAACCAAAAGAACCCTTAGGGAAAAGAAATTTTAACCCCATGTGGCGTGGTCCTTACGTCATCAAATGTGTGTTAGAGAAGGGTGCTTATGAGTTAGTGGATTATGAGGGAATGGCCTTGGCAAAGCCTAGAAATGGGCTCTATCTCAAAAAATACTATGCATGATTTTCAGCCAAGGCTGGTTATTGTATATTATTGTAAATTTTTTCATAGTTAGGTCTTTTTCTTATAATGATCGGGTTTGTGATTAGTTTCCATTTCTTTTGGTAGATGTCAATGGAATCTTCCACCTATGTAGGATTCGTGGATGGTGCGAGTTGTCACACTCAACACTCAGCCTCTACTACTTGGGTGATTTATACTCCTATGGGTTAGGCATTGTCTTTAGGAGGCGTATGTTTATGGCCATCTTCAAACAATGTTGTTGAACATAGTGCCATTATTGAGCTTCTACGGGATGCCATTTTACATGGCGTTCTCTCTCTTGAGGTACATCTTGATTTGGAGTTAGTAGTGTCACAACTTAATGGTTTGTACCATGTTAGAGATCTAACGTTATTAAGAAGATTCTTATGTGTGATATTATTAGAATGGAAATTTGACAATATAACATACATAAATATTCCAAAAATTAATAATCAAGTTGCTGACTCATATGCTAACTATGTGTTAGATTGGAATTTGTTTCATACACAATAAATTCATCACAAACACAAATTTTTAAACATGTAAATAAATAAACCAATCATCATAAAACTTTTTATAAACATCCAAAATGTGGTAATACATAGTGTCATGATACAAAAATGGGGCTCTTGAGCCACCAAAATATAATACACTGTAATACAAAATGTATCACTCCCAGGTATCTAAGCTAGTGGAAGAGGAGGGATGTTGTGATCATGGAATGTCACTACGGCTCTAGCTAGCCGTCAAAATAATCGTACCCATGCTCATGGTACACCCACCACCTGGAGTTGCATGGCCTCACGCAAGTCCTCAACTTGCGCCATGGGAACTCTGTGTGCCAGCCTCACAAAGTTAGTATGAATGCTCTGGAGCATCTGCTCTGCATCCACACCCGTGATATCGTCTCCTCTTCCCCTCTGTCTATGATGAGGGAAGCCTTCAGGCCACCGTGGTCCCACATCTGCATGCATATGGTATATGTCACTATGTATTGTCACCCAAAAATATGTCTTTTGATTCCATATAATCAGAAAACACATATAAAATTAAATAAATCAAAAATTTAAAGAGAGGGTCAAGATTCATTACCTATGTCACCATATTTTGATCTTGGTGGTAGAGGCATGTCTGGGTCCCCCATAAAATATATCCCCGCATAGGGGTAGTCATCGATGGCAAATATCTATTGTCGCCACCATGGAAAGAACTCAGTTGGATAGGGGTTGGACACCCTACCTCTACCAAGTCTGTGCATCACATCCGCCCAACGCCTTTGGGCCAGATCTCGAACCCCATGTAGAGGAATGTCAAATCTGGGGCTCAATCCTGAACACGCTCAAAGAAAAACATGCTCAGTATGCTGCTAAAACTAAAGTTTCGCACTCTTCCCATCTTACACTCACTAAGTTGGTGTTTCATGTTTCCCAAGAGTGTAGTGCTCCAATCATATACTATGGGTCTCATGCACTCCACTGCATAGAACATCAAAGGCCACGAGGCCTGGTGGAGTGAAGCCAAGCCTGCTATCCTAACCATTGTCAGTAGGATGGCCTTTAGGCCCAGCACCTATATGGAGTTAGTTGGGATATGACTCCCCACCTTCTCCATGTCTGGATAGAAATACACCGCAATGTACTCATCTATAGTCAGGCCACCTCTAAGTTCGCAAGAACATAGGTTCACTACTTCCCCCCATTGGGAAAGTCGAGTAATAAAGTATATCTCCTCCACCTATATGGTGAGGGACATCCCATCTATCTGGAATGACTCTGAGTCTAGATCCTAGTAGTCCACCAGCATCTGCAATAGTTATGGTTTGGCCCTTAATCCACCAAGAGACCAAAATTTGTAGAGCCCACATGCACATAGCACTTGTTGAGCCATTAGATCAGCCCTTACTGCCTCTTCTACATCACCATGTTCACATTCTCTCCACTCTAGGACCATCCTGCACAAAAAAATTGTAAGTTTTCCCATTAGAACACTTAAAAAACCTTATGCGCAGCCGCATACATGACTGATTTCCAAACAGCTGCATATGTACACGACTGTGAGGGCATTTTTCGTGTATATCCAGCCCTATACATAGAAAAACCCTCAATTTCCACATGGGCCACAGCGCCTATTTTGGATTGGCCTAGAAATCCAAAATCACCATGGAATTTGATAAAAATTGCATCAAAATGGAAGAGTAGAGCAAGGGTAAGTACCTGGAAGAAACGGTAGTGGATTCTGCCGGCTAGATCTCCTGGAATTCGCTGCTGAAAATATGAGCTCAAATGGGTAAAAATTTCAAATGTTTTATAATGTTTTGAATTCCTTACTATTTATAGAAATTTTTCAAATTTTTGAAAATTTTTACCCCCTTTCCTATAGTTTGGACCATTTCTAATCCTTTTGGACCATTTTTGGAATAATTTATGATGTAGGAGACCTTTTTGAGTGTCGTTTCAGCCATTGGATTGACTCGTTCCTACCGATCTTGGGTATCACATCTAAACTAGTATATAGGTTAGGTTTCATCACCATTTTCATTTTGCATGACCTTATGACCATTTCATTATAGCCTTAGGTACGAACCCACTTTATTATGTCATGGAACCTTCTTGTTGTTTTAGAAGTGGCATGATATGAGTGGTAGAGCTTGACATTACATGGGTACCCTAGTTAGCGTCTTATTTGCATTTGGTGCCCCTGCTGACATTTTGTCCCTTAGGGTGTGGGATTCCATTGTATATTATTTCCATGACACTTCGCAAGAGCCTCATACTCCTCTTGATCTTTTGCTGGCCTATTTCCCTCAGGACTCCCTTATGTCAAGTTGTAATTGCATTATCGTGAGCTTTTCCTGCCTTATTGAGCTATATGTCGAATTCCCTAACATTGATTTTCAACCATATAGCCTGAGCTTGTCTCATGTCTAGCCATGCAGATCCATTTTATATATCCTTTGTAGCTTGATTCCCTTTTTACCGGGAGGGCATTTTCCCCCGAGTGCTGCTATCCTACACATGTATCCTTGCATTCAGCATAGGTATGTTCCACTACTTGGAACTATTTTGTTTGCCCCTTTGACACTTGTCTCCTCCTAGTCTGTAACTATAAAGTAGTTTAATTATTTTTCAAGATTTTTAAATATTTGAAAAATTCCAAAAAAAATAAAAAAATAAAATGCCAGACAAGCAAAGATGTTATCTTTGGTAGCTGTCGAGTCGTGTCACCTTCGAACAGAGCACTATATATCACATCCATTGGTTGGGTTTATAGTTTGAATTTAGGAGCTATACTCGTTTATCTGAGTTTATCTCCACCGACTGGTTAAGCTTCCAGTCCCCATGGAGCCTCTGTCGATGCCTCCTGTGTCGCAGAGATGTCCCATTTTTGTATATCGAGTCTATGCTACCTTTATTCAGTCACCATTCACCGTTATGCTCTTGTTCGAAGGAAGTTAAAACCTGAGTCGTCCATTCCTCAGTTATATTGACTTTGCATGTCAGCCATTCCTAGTACATTTACGGGTTCATGCACCTTATGATCAAGTCCTTCCACATCATATAGCTTTGGTGAGTACCTCATGCTAGATGATGGGGGATGCCTTAATGCCCTCCTTCCATCAGATTTCATCCCATCGACTTAAGATCATTTATTCTGGGATTGGAATCTAGAGTCATTTTTTAGTGCCTTGAGACTTGCAGTCATTAGTGGTAGGTTCTCTTGCCATCGATAGTATTTTGGAATACATCAATGTCCCCTGATCGATGGATCCTCTCAAGTGTTTGACCTCAACACATTTATTCACACTTGTTAGTTTTCACTCTGGTACCTTGATTCCCATTTTCATTATCGGTGGGTGATCTCGCATCTGTTAATAGTATACATCAATGACCGGTAATCAGACGAGGGACTACTATGTTCTACCTCGACACCTCTATTCACATAATAGGACATGTACCCGTAGCGGTTTGTGTAGAAGACCTTCCAGATTGGTGGCATCTCTTATATGCTACCTCCTTGATCGTGCCAGTGTTCATGAGATTTCAACTCTCATGACTTGATTCCAGTATATGTCAGACATTTCCATCTATTATGGAGATCTTGATCCATTGTATATCTTCATCCATTATGGAGATCATGATCCTTTGTATATCTTCATCACAGATATTCTGATCTATGTGTATTGTACGTGGCGATGACCACTTATGTGATATCTTGTATCATACATATTTATGGCCGTTGTAATCTTATGTATCCAGGATTGTTATATATATTTGCAGTTATATGCAGAGTTGTATCATTATACTATGATAATTGGTGGGCTGGTCTTCCATTTGGGATCCTTCATAACTCCACTTCTGGGATGGACTTATAATGTATTTCGGCCATTGTATGACCCCTCTGACCTCACACATTAGGGGGCATCTGTTATAGCTGATTTTACCACTCCATGTGAATCACACTTGTATGGCCTTCCCCTGTCCCTCTACAGAGTCCTTAGACCCCTTGGACCATTTTTTGTCCTTTGATGTTTCCTAGAACATCCCTAAAAACATGTGAAAATTAATACACACGACTTTTAAACCCCTAATTGCGTATATACGCGGTTTTGACCCCTAAAACCGCGTACATTGGGATGTGTGCATAATCCAAATCCTTTTGGAGTTTTCCTTGACATGGATCCGACTCACTTGACTCCTAGCCTTCCATATGCCTTAAGATCACTCAGATTTGACCTTTCATTACCCCTTTGAAAAGCTATATAAGAAACTCTTTGGTACATTGAAGGCATATGAAAGAATTAAGAGCAAAGAAACTTTAGTCCATTGTTTTCAGAACTTGTGCTTGAGTCTGCATCCCTTTGTCCCTTGGAGCACTTTTGTGTTCTTCCCAAGCTTGCCTTTTGCTTGTGAGATTGCTATCAAGAGATGGAGGATTGAGGTGGTGGAGGGCCAAGTCGGGGATTCAGTTTCTCCAATTCGCAGACGTACCAACAGAGGTTGTATCCATTATAATCTCTGATTTTATATTAATAGAAATATATTTTCTAGTCCAATAATGTATGTTTGAATGAATATTTTATCCATGGATGATTTCAAATGCTTATACATTGTTGATTATATATGCTAGAATAGATCTAACACCAATATATAGTATGCTTGTCTTGTTTACTTTTTATTGAGGAAGTGATTTATCAATTCAAGCTGAAGTTGGAAAGCTCAACAGGGATCTACTTCAACTATCCAGAATAAGGTACGAGGTCTGATCCTTTAGTGTTAGATGTTTAATTTCTATTGCATATTGGAAAGGATTGATTTCTGGAGTCAATTTGTTTGTTGTGGTACCCCAAGCCATAGGAATTTCTCTCTATGACATACAGAGAAGAAGACTTGTGTTGCTAAATTGTGTCAAGAGAATACCTTCCTAGTTAGATGGAGTGTTGATGTAATTGTAACTTCGGAATGTATTCACTTGTATTTCTTACGTATTATACCTCGATATTTATTCCGGGAAGTGTTTATAATGTAATTGAGTCATGTCATGCCCTGATTGTTGGAGACATTTACCACCATACACACTCCTTTTGGTCAAATTGGCCAAGTTAAAACACTATCCTAAGTATTATTGACATTAATTGACATTAGTGGAGCATTAAATGTCATCATCCAGTCACACCCAGGCCTACCTTCAGTTAAGGAGGCTAACTTAGCCTTCTCCTACATTCGGGGAGGATAACTAGAGCACTCTGGGAGTGATCTAAGTGATATTAATGCACCTAATTGCTAACTAGTGGTTACAATCAGTTAAACAAGTCAGTGAAGGTGCCTCCTCTCATTTAATTGATTATTTAATGATTAATTAATGATTTAATTGATTCTTTAATGATTAATTAATGAACTAGAGTCAACAGGGGCACCTCCACCAACTTCTAATGTTCAGTTCAACTTCAGTTAACCTCATCGAGGTTCATTGAATTCATTGAAGCATTAGCACTTGATGGTTGGATTGCTATGACATGTCTCTGATCTCTTTCAGTTGAGACTTAATCATTTATTCCACTACGAATTCAGTTAGGATTCAATTGAGTCAATTAGGGTTTTGATCAGTGGTTAACTGAGTGTGGACCATGGCTTACTGTCAGTTAAGCTAGACTCACTCATTCAATTCGAATGACCTCCTTAGGTATTCAAATTGCTTATTCATTCATGCTTGTAGCATGACATTGTAATTGTTATCATTCATTCTTTATGTGAATACAGAGCGGCTACTATTCTAGTAGACCGATTACACCATTTCATGAGTTATTTGTTGATTAATCTTTGATGAGATTGATGATTTTTTTCCTAGATCAATATACAAGATTAATATGGTATCAAAGCTTATGGCAGGATGAATCTCTATCTCTCAAAAACAAGCTTTTTGGCAGATTTCCACATGAAAATTGAGCAATAGCTCAAAAATACAGCACTACACCAGAAGCCAAGGCTTACCACTTAATACCCCAAGTAAAGAACTTGTTGATCAAGCTTGCTTTATTGGCTATGCTGGGTGTGATGAAAACCTAGAATGTGCAGGTTGTCCAACCTTACATTGCCCTTTCTATTTTGATTTTTAGGTTTCTACAGGTGAAGCATTCGCTCCAGCACATCCAGATGGCCTCCTTAGTAGATCTCTTGACTACATATAATTTCCACTCACGGAAAGGTGATATGGAGATTCAACTATGCTCCAGAGGAATTTTTAGAGTCACCATGGAAACTGAAGATGAGCATAGATCTGCCATAGAAAACTCAAGATTCTTGAACAAGAAGGATGAAGCCTTTGGTTTCCTGTGCCTCTCTATTTCCTGAGACCTTCTCTTCCATCTTGCAGGATTGAAGACTCCAAAAGAAATATGGGAAAAATTGGAAACTCTATATGGAAAGCATGATGAATTGAGAATTTACCATCTCGAAAATGAACTCATGTCTCTCCAACCCTCCAATTTCGATACTCTGAATGATTTCTTCACAAATTTCAAGCATATTGTTTTACTTTTGAAGCAATGCAAAGTGGATAAGGAGGATGATCAGCTCATCCTCGCCATACTCTCCAAACTTGGGGCTGATTATTCTGTTTTTTTTTCTACATTCCGTGCGGGGAAGCTCACAACCCCTGGATGGAAGATGCCTACACTCAATGCCTTCATTGAGTCCCTAACAAGTGAAAATGACAAGCTTTTCCAGATGGGGATCATCATATCTTCCTGTGATCAATCCTCCATCTCTCGGGACCCAAATATTTGAAGGGTAAAGGAAAGTAGCAAAAAAATCAAAAAACTAAATTTGATGCTCCTAAACCTAGAGTTGAAAACCAGCAACATGATGAGTCTTCCGGCTCAAGGAAGAACAAAGGAAAAGGGCACCATGGCAAGGAAAAATTCAAGTGTTCTTATTGCGGGAAGGGATTCCACCCTAAACATGCCTGCATGAAGAAGAATATTGATGAAGTAACCTCTCTCCTTGAGAGGAATCACATCAATATTCCGGAAATATTTTGTAGGAGAGATCAGCAAGATCGAGAACCATAGCTTGAAAAAGGTCATGCCCTCATGGAAAGCACTTCGAAGTACAAAGCACTCTTGATTGATTCTAGAGATTCAAACCACATGATGGCTGAAAGAGACTCCTTTTCATCCTTGGAGACCGAAAAAACCATCCCCATCCACATGGGAGATGACTCCACCATCATTTCAGAAGGACAAGGTACTATAGATCTTGAAAATAGTTTTTTCTCTAATGTTTTGTATGTACCATCTCTGGAATCAAATCGCCTTAGTGTCTATCAAATGACACATACAGGAGTGCCTAAGAGAGTCTCTTTCATCCCAAATGATGTTGAGATAACAGAAATTGCATCCAGGAAACTCATTGCTAAAGGCCTTGCAAACCATCATGCAAAAGCCTCTAAGTTCTCTCACTTTGTTGCGGATGCAAAGCCCACTGCTCTGATAAATCATGGAAATGAAGTTAGTAGGCTGTGGAATGAGAGGTTTGGGAATATTAATTTCAAATATTTGTAGAAATTATAGAAAAATTCCATGGTTGAACTCCTCCCAGTCATTAAGGAAACCACGGGAATTTGCAAGGGTTGTGTGATTGGAAAACACCCTGAGCACAAGTTCGATCGGGGGAAGGCAAACCGAGCTACAAGCATATTGGGGATGATACATTCTGATATCATCAGTTCGATGCCTTTCACATCCATGAATGGATAAAGGTATATTCTTACTTTTATTGATGATTTTTCAAGGTACACATGGGTTTTCTTTCTCAAAAAGAAATCAGAAGTATGTGAAAAAAAATTTGAATTGAAGGCCTTGATCGAAAATGCCTCTGGGCTTAAGATCAAGATATTGAGATCTGATAATGGAGGGGATTATTTCAGTAATGAGTTGCAATACATATTCTCCCAAAGTGGAATTCAGGTCCAACATTCAATTCCCTACACTCCCCAACATAACAGAGTAGCGGAAAGGAAGAATCGGTCTCTCAAGGAGATGACCACCTGTATGTTGGAATATAAGAAGCTTGCTGCAAATTTGTGGGATGAAGCCATGCATTCTGCAGCATACATTCAGAACAGGGTGCCACATTCATCTGTGAAAGGGAATACCCCTTTCAAAGCATACTTCGGACACAAGCCAAATGTGTCAAACCTACGGGTGTTTGGGTCCACTGCATGGGCCCGGATTCCGCTTGATAAAAGAACGAATTTGCAACTGCAAAGCATAGAATGTATGTTTATTGGGTATCCTAATGAATCCAAGGGTTTCAAGCTATTGGATATCAATACCAAACAGATCATCATCGAGAGAAGTGTCAAGTTTGATGAGCCTCCTCAGGAGGTGGAACTAGTGAAGGAGAAAACTGCTAAATTTTCTTCCTATTCTACTAAATATTTGGATGATGAAATTGGGGGTGATGACCTTGATTTGGATCCTTTTATTTTTGATATCAATGTTTATAAATCATCGGATTCTAAATCAGAATCTGAAGTGTGAAATCATATTCGTACATGGGCCCGACAGACACTCTCCTCCGTAGGAGACAACATTGGAAATCCGGATGACACAAGGAGAACCCAGTCTGATTTCCAAAGAGAAGGTATTCCGCTCTCTTGTCCTGATAATTTTCTATCCAAAACTTGCTATTTGATGATTATTTCAGCTCCAAAATCCTACTATCATTCTCATAAGGATCCGAGATGGCAAGTTTCCATGGATGAAGAGATGAATTCTCTTCAGAAAAACACTACTTGGGAGCTAGTTTCTCTTCCTCCGGGAAGGAAATTGGTTCAATGCAAGTGGGTGTTTTGGACCAAGGTTGCTACTGATGGAAGCACCTGAAAATATAAGGCAAGGCTGGTGGCAAAAAATTTCTCTTAGGTCCAAGGAGTGGACTACCATGAGACCTTTGCACTGGTTGCAAAAATGGACTCCATTCGCCTTGTTTTGGCAATTTTAGCATCCAAGCACTGGGAAGTGCATCACATGGATGTTAAGTTATACTTTATGCATGGAGATATTAATGAGTATATATACATGAATCAGCATTAGGGATACATCACTGATCCATCTTTGGTTTGCAAGCTAAAGCAGTCACTATACAGGTTAAAACAGGCCCCAAGAGAGTGGTATTCCAAGATGGATGCCTTCCTTCTCTTGCAAAAATTTCAGAGATGTAGATAAGATCCAAATGTGTATTTACAGCAGTATGATGATAATATAATTATCATTGTTTTATATGTTTAATACTTACTAATCACAGGTAGCGCAGTTGCCTCCATTTCAGCCATCAAAACTGCTCTCCACAATGCCTTTGAAATGAGTGATTTGGGGCTTCTAAAACAATTGTTGTGGCTCGAAATTGAGCAAAATTCTGATCGGATTATGGTCACTCAGTCCAAATAAATTTCATACCTATTATTCAAGTTTAAAATGTCTGAATGTAGGCCTGCACCATTCCCTTTCCTTTCAGGGATCAACCTTGAAGAAGAAAAAAGCACACCTCCCATGGATTGCACTATCTATAGACAGCTGATTGGTAGCTTGTTGTACTTGACACATTCTAAGCTTGATATTTGTTATACCATGAATTCTATATAAATATACATGAAGCATCCTCATTATCTTCATTGGAAGGAATCCAAGAGGATCCTCCAGTATATTCAGGGAACCAGGACCTACGGCATTCACTATGCTACAGACTCCGAGCTAGAGCTGATTGGATACACATATTTTGATTGGGTGGGTGATTCTATTGATTGAAAGTCTACTTTAGAATATGTATTCATGTTTGGTGGTGGCCCCATTTTCTGGTTAAGCAAAAAGTAGGCTACCATAGTACTATCTTCAGCCGATGTCGAGTATCGAGGAGCGGTGAATGCTTGCATCCAAGCAATTTGGTTGCAAGGCATTCTTTCAGAGTTTGATCTTGGTAGTACTTTTTCCACTGTCCTCTTTTGTGACAATCAAAGTTCTATTAAGATATCCATAGATCCAGTTACCAGGCAGAGGACCAAGCATGTATAGATTCACATGCACTACATTAGGGAGCTAGTGCATGACAGGACCATCATTTGCAATATTGCCCGACTAATGAGCATATTGTGGACATACTCACCAAGAGATTTTCATAAAATAAGTTCACTTACCTCCATTCACTATTGGGGGTGAGATCATCAGGGTGATTCAGACTAATTTCAATGTTCAGCTTGAGGGGGGGGTTTCCCACTGGGTTTTCCCTCTTTTCCTCACTTAGTTTTGTTTTAGCATTGTTTCAGTTTCAACATTGTACAGAGTGACCTATGGCCTTAGTTTTCATGGCCCTGGCATTTTTATGCATTTGTGTTTTCTAACTCCTCCTGAGTATAGCTTAAGGGGGGGTGTTGGAGACATTTACCACCATACACACTCCTTTTGGTCAAATTGGCCTAGTTAAACCACTATCCTAAGTATTATTGACATTAATTGAAATCATTGGAGCATTAAATGTCATCATCCAGTCACACCCATGCCTACCTTTAGTCAAGGAGGCTAACTTATCCTTATCCTACATTCGAGGAGGCTAACTGGAGCACTCCGGGAGTGATCTGAGTGATATTAATCCACCTAATTGCTAACTGGTGGTTACAATTAGTTAAAAAAGTCATTGAAGGCACCTCCTCTCATTTAATTGATTATTTAATGACTAATTGATTATTTAATGATTAATTAATGAACTGGAGTCAACAGGGGAGCCTCCACCAACTTCTAATGTTCAGTTCAACTTCAGTTAACCTCATCGGGGTTCATTGAAGTCATTGAAGCACTAGCACTTGATGGTTGGATTGCTATGACATGTGTTCGATCTCTTTCAGTTGAGACTCACTCATTTATTGCACTTCAGCTTCAGTTAGGGTTCAATTGAGTCAATTAGGGTTTTGATCAGTGGTAAACTGAGTGTGGACCATGGCTTACAGTCAGTTAAGCTAGACTCACTCATTCAATTAGAATGACCTCCTTAGGTATTCGAATTGCTCATTCATTCATGCTTTTACGATGACATTGTAATTGTAATCATTCATTCTTTATGTGAATACAGAGTGGCTACTATTCCAGTAGACCGATTACACCATTTCATGAGTTATTTGTTGATTAATCTTTGATGAGATTGATTATTTGTTTCTAGATCAATATATAAGATTAATATTGAGGTTCCAATCACAAGTTTCTATAATGTAAACAAGTCATGTCAATTCATTATGGGTAACCCTCCTATTGATCAAGGGTTAAATTCCCCGCAGTTGCGGGGGCCTAGGTTTATTAGACTCTCCTAGTGAAGTCGACCCTAGTGAGTTATTTTCAAGTTGGGAATTAGTATAAATAGAGAGTGAGTCTCTCTATTTATCACACACTCGGTTGTAGTGCATAGATGAGGAAGAAGAAGTTGATGGGGCTAGAAAGAAAGAGGCTACTACTGTCGAGAGATCATCTTACTGTTTTGGGGTTTTACTTTTGGTTCTGATTCTATCTCTGAGGAAGTTGCGGGGCTTTCTCCATTTATGGTTTCCCTGAGGAAAAACACTGTGTTGATTGTCTCTTGTGTTTGATTGTTGTGCTTGTTATTCTCTCAGTTAAAGATCCTAATATAATGCTAGCTTAAATGTTAAAATTCTAACATAGGGTGAAAGCCAATTTTCCTCAATTTTCTTAGTAAATATGATTGGGATAGCCTCCTTTGAATTTTTTTTGGTAAATAAAATCTGGGATAAATTTCAATAATGAAAAAATTGGGTTTAATATAAACATTTCTCCCACTAAATTTTCAAAACACCCTAAAATTCTCCCATGGGATCATGTTTCTAGAGTACCCATATTTTCATCAACCTAGTACCAATAGATACAAAATGACCATAAAATTTCATAATTGTGGTCATAATATATATTTTGAGTAATATTAAGGGAGTTATGATCATTTTAAATTTGTCACCTCAAAACCCTAGCCATATAAGGTAAGTCCATTGAAGAGTAAGTTATTTCTTCAAAACCTTATCTCTATTTGTGGGTTATAGCAAGCAAGATGGATTTTATAGGAAAAGATGTTTGGTGGTCCTGTGAAGAATACATAAAATAAAAGAAAGTGGTTATGGGAAAACATTAGAGACTTTGGCTAAAATCTAGTTTAAGAGATCAGATTATGCTACCATATGTGGGAATTGATTAACCATGATAAAATAATGAGTCTTTTTAAAGAAGCATGTGAACAAGTATTTTTAGACAATTGGTCTCGTGTTGTGAAGAATGATAAAGAAATAAATAAGGCTTTATTTTCATGCAGAAACTTCCCTTTATAGGTTTATGGATGTAATTAGAAGGAAAATTCTATTATTTATATAAACCCTAGTAGCAAGCATAATTTCATCAATGTTAAATTGGATAAAAGATTGCAAGTCTCGGCAAAGCATATTCAAAGAACATAGGTTCAGGGTGAGAATGTTCAATTTTTTTAAGGATTTGA
>LPNX010902508.1:0-52217 GCA_001517045.1 Pseudotsuga menziesii | reverse complement strand
ATTCCTTATAGTGGAAATAAAATTGAAGAAGAATCTAAGAAAATACTTAAATTAGAGAAACTAAATGTTGAAGAGTCAAAAAACAAAGAACCAAAATATAAGGTTGTTGTATATAGCCACCTAC
The DNA here is from genome assembly GCA_001517045.1 of Pseudotsuga menziesii. Lineage (NCBI taxonomy): Eukaryota > Viridiplantae > Streptophyta > Pinopsida > Pinales > Pinaceae > Pseudotsuga > Pseudotsuga menziesii. The sequence goes on along the minus strand of LPNX010902508.1, from coordinate 52,093 downwards.
ACCACCCTAAAAAACAATAGTCATCAATGCAAGGTCATGAGCATCAACAAACTAATTATTCACTAAAATGAAACTAAAAAGACACTTAGTATGGAGGCACATGGAGGAATAAAATCAATTAATTCCAAGATATATGAGTAGCATGGTGACAACATGGAACCAAATGAGCAATTAAAATCAAGACCGAGGTGGCAAGGAAGCAATTAGACCCTATGTCCACATTTCACGAGGATGGATGGATGTTCATGCTTGGTAAAAACCAATTGACTACATTGTTTAGTAGATCATAGTATATGTCTTCCTCCCATGTTTTGAGGATGAACCATACAAAGGGGGTTGGAATGTAATGTACTTAGAGAGAAAAATATGGGGTGCCTGGGGAGATACCTAAAGGGATAAGGAATGCATTGTGGACATAATCATCAAATAAACTAACTTTGTAGTTTGTAGGTAGTAAAATTCTCACTAGGTAGTTAGAGAAAACAATATAATAATGTGTATTTGGTATATAACCCTAGGAATACTCATGAGAAAATGTAAATATAAGTGTGTATCAATGTATTGAGATATGTTGCATGTTAGATGTTATTGTATTGTATCAAGAATGACTTGTGGAGTGATTCCTTCCACAAGGAGTATTTGATGGTGTTACCCTACATTTAGGGCTCTCTCTACATTTTTATGTTTTTTATGGTTTAAATAAATTTTTATATTTACAAATTTAAGGGTTTATTCTCAAACTTAAGGGTTTATATTTCTTACTTGATTTTTTTATCTATTAAGGTTGTTTATTGTGTGGATGAATATTATGAATTTTAAGGGTTTTGTCTTATTTGTAATTCAATTTCAAAGGTTAAGGTTTTGGGCCAAAATGGGAAGAAATGAGTGTTTTCTATGATATTTTTAATTGAAAAAATAGGATGGTGGCATTCATACCCATTTTTGAAGTTTTTGTGCAAAACATGAAGAAACTAGTTGTACATATGAGTTCCTCTTGAAAAAAGCACAAGATTTCAAAAAATAATTTTATTGATTTCTTTATCATTCCTCCTTAGGGGCATTACACGTCCAATCACAATGTCAAAAAAGTTCCATAGCACAAAGAAGGAAACTCACTAAGAAGGGACACGAAAGGAGAAAACTTAAGTACTGACCACTAAGCAAAGGAAAAGTAATTTATAAGAAGAGAAGAATCTTTAGTCGTGTTGCTGCTGCAACTGCTTCCCCAATTTTTTTTACATTTTAGGGCCCCTCCTTCCATTTTTATTTTTTACACTTGTTTCCCAACTTGGTTAAGTCCTTCTGACATACTTAGTATTCCCTAGAAACTCGAGCAGAAGGTTTTTTCCCTAAGCCTAAAGTGTGTTTCTAGTAAAAATTTGCTTAAGCATGACCAAGAAACGGGCCCATTGGAGAAAATCCGCTCTGATTTATAGATAAACGGCTGTGAATCGCTCTGATAAAGATCCAATAGCCAAGAAAAGGGTGGAAGTGGAAACTTAAAGTTTGAACCTCGTGAAAGTTTCTTGTTATGGTTTCAGACTTCCACTTTCCGAAGTGCAGAAGTAGAAGTACGGAGGCAGAAAGTTAAAGTTTGAACCTCATGAAAAGTGTACAATCCAATTTCCAATTTCCGCTTTCCGAAGGGTGAAGGGAGAAAGGCGGAAGCAAAAACTTAAAGTTTGAACCTCATGAAAGTTTGATGTTCCGGCTTCCGACTTCTTCTTTCCGAAGTGTGGAAGCAGAAAGTTAAAGTTTGATATTCATGAAAGTTTGATATTTCGGCTTCTGACTTCTGCTTTTTAAAGTGTGGAAGCAGAAGTGCGAAGGAGCAAAGTTAGAGTTTAAACCTCGTGAAAAGTGGAAAATCCAACTTCTGATCTCTGCTTTTCAAAGGGAGGAAGTGGAAACTTGAAGTTTGAACCTCATGAAAGTCTAATTTTCTGAATTTCGACTTCCTCTTTCTGAAGTGTGGAAGGAGAAGTGTAGAAGTGGAAGTGCGGAGGTGAAAACTTAGAGTTTAAACCTCAAAAAAATTGGAAAATTCAACTTCTAATTTCCACTTTCCAAAGGGCAGAAGCAGAAGGAGCTATCAAGACTACAAGATGTAATAGTCCAAACCAAGCCTGATCCATATCTGAGATGATCTGAGCCATCCAATCTCTATTTTGGTTTTTGACTGTGAACCATTGGTGAAACTGAGAATTTAAACTTTGAAGCTTAATTAGATAAAATTGTTTACGTGACAGAGCACCGGTCATTATATTTTTAATCAATGTTAATCATTAAATTGAAGATACTGTTATTTTTGTTGTTTCTAGTTCAAATGTAACTCTCATTAGGTTTCTTTGAATATTGCAAGTACTATGGTTCACAAAGCCAAGATGGGCACTTGCGAAATAGGCTAAAGGATACATCAATGGATGGTTGAGATGAAGATATAGTCTTGATCGACAATTGTAAGAGATTAAGTTGTATGAAAGTGCGAAGATGAAGGAAACCATTGCAAACTAACTAGAGAGGTTATAACTATCAATTTCAGCAAGAAGGCCTGAGTACCTACAGTTAAATTTCCCAAACTCATCCACCATGCGCGTTCTAGCATTTTTCTATATTTGTTTTTGTGAACATGGCAAATATACCAAATCATATTTTGTTAGTATTTATGTAATTAAATTTGTCTTTGTTATTGGGGTCAGTCTTAGGATCCCATAGCGCTATAAATAAGAGGTGCAGAGCACCAAAAAAGGACTTTTGGCTAGTGAAATAATTATGGACTATTGTTCTAAAAGAGATACCTCTTTGCTAATAAGAAAGATCAGTTTGGTATAACAAAGGGCCTATGTAGATATTTAATCAGAAAGTGTGGAATACATACTGTAGAACTATGTCTTCTTGTTTTTGTACATCATACAGTGAGATTGTTCTAACTTCCTGGAACTATTTCCTTGGTCATGAATGTCTGTTGTCTGTATAAATGTCTATGTTGACAGGGTAATAAATGGTTTAATTATATTAGAGCTACCTCTGGTGTTATTTCTACTGTGAATGTGATTATTGTGTTGGTACGGCTATCTATTATACCTTTACAAGCATTTACAGTATATTCCTCTAAACTCTAAATTTTCTCCCTAAACAGGGATAGAATAGTTTATTTTTAGATCTAAATTAGATATGCATTTAGCTTAGGAACATGCATATCATTCTTTAAACAAAAATATTATAAACAATGGACTGGGTCATAACCAGTAAAAGATTAAAGAACGCAATCTATGGTAGTTGAAACCATGAACCAAAAGGATTCCCCACACCAAATGGTGTCTAATCTAATTGGGATCGTTCATCGGGGAGAATCCCTACTACTTGGTACCTGGGATTTTCTAGGAATCAACAGAATTAGCGCTAGAAGGAGGGCTCCATCCCGTGCATTGCTGGTAGAGGAAATCTTATTTTCAAAGAAGATTACACTCGAACATCATCATAAAATACTTTCACTGAAGATCTTTTTCTCGAGTTACAAGAACAAACAGGTTCTAGTGAAGAAGAATCAAAACGTTTGTATGATGTCCCATTTGAAGAAGTAGATATGTTTAGGAGACATACAAGATCATGCGTCAAGAAACTTGGGGGTTTAAAATTTATTCTTTCATTACCTAGAATTTCGTCTTCCAAGAAAGTAACCTCATACACCAGGGATTCAATTCTTGTGGAAAATTTAGAAGAACTAGTAGATCTATCCATCCAAGAAATTGTTCAGCCTTTGGATCAATTAGATCTAGAATCCCCTGCAGTTTCAGTATTCAGATAGTCTCCACCACAATCTCCACCTAGAATTATGGTTGTTTTTAATCAACTTCCATGGAGAGAGAGAACGCCACTCAACTTGGATGCTCCCTTGCATGATTTTCCTAAGAACTGAGAAAAGGTTTTACCAAAATTTGACCTTGGGAAAAATTTTTCTGCTAAATATCACTTACAGAATATTTATCTGGGTTTGAATCTCTTAAATGTTAACCATGAAGATGCAGTTTGCATAATTTTTCAATATATTTTTGAACCTAAAGCACATTCATGGTACTTTAGTCTACAAGCTAATTCCATAATAAATTGGGATAGTTTTGAAAAGGCATTCTTAGGGAAATTTGGCAATCAGAAAAATGTGGCCACTCTCATGAAAGGATTACTATCTATGAGAATAGAAAAGAAAGAAAAGGTCCAAGAATTTAATCAAAGGTTCACTACCTTAATGAATAACTTTAGTGCTACAACCAAACCTGTTTAAGAGTCTCTAATAGAGTATTATGCTACATCAGTTGATCCACCAATAGAAATGTTTGTAAAAAGGTCTGGTAAAATTACATTGGTAGAAAGCTATGAAGAGGCCAAGAAAGTAGAGGAAAATTTGGATAGTATAGAAAAGCATACACCGGAACATGAATTAAAACATACCACAAGCAAAAGACCTTTGTTGTTGACTAAGACCAAAAAATAACATTCTAATGAGCTAGAAAATGTGGTGAAAATGGTGCAGAAGCTATCAAATAGAGTAGTGGACATGGAAAAGGATAGGAGAAATAGTTCTTGTAGAAATCCATTCAACCCATATTAAAAAAAAAAGGAAGAGAGTGCACAACCCCAACCACCTATGAATAATTCCACTATTTTAAATTTTAACAAGGAAGGCATGGATCATTTATGTACCTTTCACAAAGAACCTCATTCTGAAAAGAGTTGTCTGCAATGGATTAATTCAATGACTCTAGTCATGAATAAATTGTTAGATACCCAGTTATCAGATCTTGAGGAATAGCAAACCCAAAATAATGAGCCAGAACAAACAAACGAGGAAACCACAATGGTTTTATGAGATTGCAAGGAAACCACAATGGTTTTATGGGATTGGGCACCTGCTTTGGGGCTTAGTGAAGATGAACCTACTGAGGCAATTCAAGTGTCATCACTTAATGTCACAATGAGAAGTAGAACCCCGATAATGGATGAAAGTATGGGACTGCCTAAAATAAAGAAGTTTAGGGAAAACATGAAGAATATTCTCAATACAACTCAAACAGCACCTAAGCCTAGTCTAGCAAGTATAAGAGAGACAATCCTAGTAGGTAACAAGTCAATAAAGACAACAATTAATAAACCTGTGGAAACTCTGGCAAATAAAATAGGGACTACTAAAGAATAGGGCATGGGGTATGGAATCATATAAGACATTAAGAAAACAAAGGAAAACATTTCTCTATTTGAACTATGTAATTTGCCTCAGCAAAGGAAGAGATTTCTAGAATCTTTTAATCTACAACCTTGCAGTATCCCAAAATCCATGGAATGTGATGATGAAGTAAATGAAGCAAGAATTGGGGGGAAGTCTAGATCTCGAACTTTACCTTTTTTGTTATCTTTTGATATTTTTAATCATAATGTATATAACTGTTTAGTAGAATCTAGGGATTCATCAAATGTCATGTCACTTTCAGTATGTAAAAGGATTAATGGCCAACCCATACCATCCCCATCTCAAATAATTCAACTAAATATATCTGTTGTTAGAATCATAAGGGAAATGAAAGATGGTATGATTCATTTGTCTGCAGATACCAAGGTTTGTCAGTTTATAGATATTATGGTAGTGGATATACTAGAATCATATGGATTAATTTTGATTAGGGACTGGTCAATGAAACTAAATGTTTACTTTGCAAATGGTTGGTCGCATATGTGGCTGCCATTCAACAATGTCCAAAACCAAATTAAAATACTAAGAGAACCACACATGAAGTATAATGTAACTCAGTTAGAGGGGAAGAATGAACCTATGAACTTCTCTTCTTCAGTCTTGTGAAATTAATAATTGGAACTTGAAACCGAGAACTACCAGGTTGAAGAATACAATTATGAATCAGACACTAAGTCCAATGTCCTTCAATTCTCATGGGCTTATAATATTGATTGTGATATAGTAAACTTAGTGACTGGCATAGGAGATAATACTAACCAATTAGAGTTAGATGCTAGATTTTGTTTTCTGTATTTTGATGCTTCTAATACCCAAGATGGATCAGGGGTAGGTTGCATCCTGATTGATCTAGATAAGAACAAACACTTTCTCTCTTGTAGATTAGAGTTCAAATGCATAAATAACACTATTGAATATGAGGCTCCAGTCTTGGGTCTGAAGAAAGCTATTGAACTTAAGGTTAGAAATTTAAAAGTTTTTAGGGATTCTGAGATAGTAGTCACACAAGTAAGAAACACCATTCATTGTTTATCCCACATCTTAAGGTATAACAGTGGGAGGAACGGATTTTGATTATGCACTTCAATGCTTTCAATATAAATACAGTACCTGGATTGCAGAACGTTGCAGCTAATTTATTAGCTACTTCTGCATATAGATTAAAACCAACTAATAACAAATGTTTCATTGAATTTATTTTCAAGCCATCAGTAGCTAACAATGTTACAAATATTAGGGTGTTCGAGAACGATGAATAAATCATTGATTTTTTAACAAATGAAGAATATTGTAAAGAATACATAATATATGAAGAAGAACATTGGGCAGGTTTGCGAAATGAAGATGTGATTTAGGGAAATTTTATGCCTAAAGCAATAAGAACCCTCAAAGGGATGTTTGATTTAAAGAATCAATTATGGAAGCCAAACAATGTGAAGACAAATAGTTCATCAATGCAACGCAAGCTGGTCAATCTGGGATCAGAAGCTGAACCTAAATATGTCAATTTGGGAAGATGTTGCTCGCAAGGGGAAAGATGTAAGTTCATCAAGTTGTTCCAGCATTACAAACACATCTTCACCCGGACGCATGAAGATCTAAAGACCTATGACACTTGCAGTATCCAACATATGATTCCCATAAAAATAGGAGAAAAATTGTTTCATCAACAACTTAGAAAGATACACCTGAAATTAGAACCTCTGATCCACAATGAAGTAACGAAGTTATTGGACGCAAAGATCATTTTCAAGGTTCAACATTCAGAATGGGTGGCCAATCTAGTCCCAGTGAGAAAAATTCATGAGAGATAAGACTTTGTGTTGACTTCGGGAATTTAAATAGAGAATCAGAGAAATATAATTATCTGGTTCCACCAATGGAACATATTTTATAGATAATTTCAGGATCAAAAATGTTCTTGATGTTAGATGTATTTTTAGGGTACAATCAAGTGTTAGTGGCCAAGCAGGACCGATTAAGGACAACATTTTGTATGAGGTGGGGGACATTCGCTTACAGAAGAATTCATTTTGACCTCATGAATGGAGGAGTGTTGGAGGGACCAGTCGGTGAGCCGACTAGTAGAATAGCCGACTAATTAGAGATTAGGTCGGCCATGTAAGGTCATGTCGGTTGACCAAACTGACAGGTAGTTATATGTAATCATTTGTAAATCATATATATTAGGCTGTTGAGCTATATGAGAACTCGGTTCAATTCTGTGTATGTATGGACCCTCATGATATAATATAATCTATTATTCTATATCTATGTTCTTGTCTCTTGTGTTTGTTATGTCTGTATGATTCAATGTGTATTATTGGTAACCCTCTGTGATCTGTGAGATTACAACATTGGTTTCGTTGTCAGTAGTACATATCTGAGATGACTATAAGTAGATGATATCATAATAGGAGATTAATAACTAGTGGGAGTGTAAGATAGAATATTATTTGCAGAATTACGCGAGGAGAAACAGATTAACCACTGCTCAAGTGAAGGAGAAATTCTTCACTGAAACTCATGAGAAGTTAGTAGAATTGATCCCCCAACTTTTGAAAAAACTTCTGGATGAAAAATCCAGAAGCAACTAAGGACCAAGAGCTGCTAGAGAAACTGATTCGAGGGGATGAGCAAACATGTCGAAGTGGTTTGAAAAGATCACAGATGAATTCTGTGAGGAGCAAGCAATAGAAGAAAGAACTTCAGTAGAAACTGTTTAGAAAAAATTCTATACAGACCTTACCGAGCAGTTCCTATGCTCCCTACTAACCCTACTGTTCAAATTCCTGATAGAAAAAGGAGTGGGTCATATTGTAGAACTTGTCTGTCACTGCACGAACCGCCACCAAATTGTAACTGGGAAAAGTGTTGGGGTGCGCACCCTAACGGTCCTTAAGGTGGGTAACTCCGCGTGTTTTTAGGAGTTTTGTAAGCAGAGTTATGACTCAAAATAGTCTTAGGGGTGTCGGGGTTGAGTCAAAGCCCTATTTTTGTAACAAACCCATGGTTTAAGTCTAGGGTTTAGGGTTCGGGGTGCCCATGGTTTAAGTCCATGGTTTTGTATTAGTGCGCTATATAAATAGACACTTGTGTAAAGAAGTAAGGTTAGTATTTTGATGAAAAGAAATTGACACGAAGCTAAGGCTATTTTGGTAAGAGAAGGTCAAGTCCTAGCTGTGTGCGTGGACGACCTCTGCAACTGTGTGTGCAGAGGGTTTTGTAAGTGATTCAGAATATCTGTAGCTGTGTGTGCAGAGGCCTATAGCTGAGTGCACGGCTTTAAGGACTTGAAGGGATCTGCAGCTGAGTGCGCAGATTAGAACTGTGATTTTGTAAAGAAGTTGAATAAAACACAGTTCTGTAGACGTAGCCCCTACACTGGGGGTGAACCATGCTATATCTGGTGCTGTGGTTCTTTGTGTTATTTCTATTATGTTCTTTTATGCATTGATAATTATATATATCTGATAAGTAAGATCGCTGCTAAAATACTAGCTTCGCTGTGAATTCCCAGTAAGGGTTAAGCAAGTCAATGTTTGTTTATCTATCTGCGAAGTTGTATATGTGAATATCGAAGCTCTATGTTGTAGGATTATAAGTTATTAAAGGCTAAAGGTACAGTAATATCCCTCTTCTGCTTGTAGAAACTTGATTCTGTGGCACCCCATAGCTATTTCGGGTGAGACTGCAACCTGTTCGCAGGTTGCTGCCGAAAGGGCCAACACTGTGGGTCTTTTGTTGGTGCGAAGTAAAAGGTATAAAACCCGAGTCTGCCCTAGTGCCCAATAAATTGGTTCCGTTGCCGGTTGAACTCAGTATTTGCTCAAGAGGGGTTTACATCATACCTCGAGGGCTATGTTCTGGAGACCCTCTGTGAAGGAAATCGGTGATTGGCTTGACGAGACTTATCTAAAATTCGTTGAGCAAGAGAGCAAAGATCCGCGTCGTAGTGTAAATGACTTTTTACAAAGGTATGTTTTTGCTGATGCTTATGAGATTTTTTTTGGTACTATCCACATAGAGTTGCACTAGTGGTTATCCAGGTTAACAGAGAGAAGGACGAACTTCCAAGATGGTCAGTTTCCTGATTGGACCCCCGCAAGAGTTAATCTTCTGAAAAGGGTGAACAACGAGATATCCCGTGCTGTTGATTTCTGGACAACGTGAACCCTTGCAGCATTTGTGACAGAGTTTACTATCGACACAAGTACATCTTTCAGCGAAGCTGAACGAAAGTTTTTCAAAGGACCAAGGGGTAAGTTTTTGAATTCATTTAGTTTGAGAATTAAAATGCTATTAGCTGAAAAAGGTATCTTGCTAATTGAATCAAACTATTAGATTTAGTATTACTAACCTATGTTTGCAAGTGAAAATACCTTCAACGAGCAAAGTGGTTTGCTGCGAAGTGGAAAAAGGTACAAGAGAGATTTTGGATCCTACTCCCAAGGTCAGCATACCGAGTATTCCCCTGTAAACCCCGCAGATTTAGAACCCGAAGAAATCCCCTCTGCTGGAAACCCTCTAGTAACCCCGCAGTGCAGACCTGTTATCCCTGAGAACCCATCGCAGTCTGACAGTAACCCTAGCTCGAGTATCCCTACCCCAGTAAATTCCCCCCTGCCTGCTTCCAGCCCCCCTCCAACCCCCCCTAGATCCACTATGGCCCACATGCATGATGATATTAAGCTACCTGTTTTCAAAGGAACTGGATCAGAGGATCCAGAACAATTATGGTTTTTATGCGAAGCAGTATGGACTGCCAAGACCATTACGGATCAAGATACAAAAAGGGCGCAGCTGGTTACTTCATTCAGAGACCACTCTCTGACCTGGTTCATGAAGTTTTCCAGCACTCAGAACCATGCCTTGGCCAACATAAAAGCAGCAATGATAAAGGAATTTAAGAAGCCAAAATCAGAGTCGCAGTGTATAACTGAATTGAAAGAGATTCAGCAGAGGCGCGGTGAATCAGTGTGGGACTTTGATCAAAGATTCAAAGTTTTGCTAGACCAAGTCAGTTTCCCCATTGGACTGGTGTAGCACAAGGAATGGTTCATTGCAGCGTTGCTGCCGCATATCCGAACTCCCCTCATGCAACAGAAGGTTGTTGATCAGCAAGAGGCTCTAGAAATCGTGATGAAACTTGAAACCGCTCCTATAGAAGATAGTTCTGGTATCGTTCAAATCCAAGTGCAGTTGGCAGTGATGGCTCTGGAGCTGCGCGACATGAAGACAGGAAAAAATGGTCGTGAAGAGGTTTGGTGTACACAATGTCGGAAAGAAGATCATGCCAAGGAACAATGTCCTGTGGTTCGAAATTACCTAAATACCGGGGCGCCAAACCCATTTAACCCGCAAATTCTATATTGCGAGCTCTGCAGAGAAACTGGCCAGCATCGACCTGAGAATTGCTATCTGCTACAGAGGTATGGGCAAGTCCCTAAGAACCCTTATTGTAAATTCTGTAAGTCTGTCGGACATAACGAAGATGAGTGTCGTAGTTTTGACCTCATGAGAGAGCGCACCTATGACGCCTATCGGGTACATTAGAGGAATTTTGGGGTCTAAAATGGGCCTCCTAAGGAAAATAATAAAATAATAGTTAAAATAATAAAATAATATTGATTAATTTTGGAGGAAGAAAGAAAAAAACTACTTTTTGTGTTCGTATTTTTGACATATCTCCCTGTGTTTTTTCTCAAATTTCGATCAGGAGAGCTCGTTGGATGCGGAATTTTATTCCGCATCCAACGAGTACCCACACTGCATACTTTTGACGGACCCCGCTACCCCAAAAACAAGAAATACCTGAAAAAATGTGATGATGACATCATCATCACATTTTTTCAAGTATTTATTGTTTTTGGGGTAGCGGGGTCCGTCAAAAGTATGCAGTGTGGGTACTCGTTGGATGTGGAATCAAATTCTGCATCCAACGAGCTCTCCCAATCGAAATTTGAGTAAAAACACAATGAGATATGTCGAAAATACGAACAAAAAAAGTAGTTTTTTTTAATGACAAATATGTTAATTCAACCATTATGGTTGACTTATTTTATTGAAATTCTATTGGTTCTTGAATTCCAGCTTACAAAAACTTATTTTGGCACGTTTTCTTATAAGGCCCATTTTAGACCCCAAATTTCCTCTAATGCAAAATGAGGGACAGAACAATGATGGCTATGGTTACCGCGGTGGTGAATCCGGTAGAGGTGCTTTTGGAGGTTGTGTTCGTGATGGTATGGCTGGCAGGGGCCGCGGTCAGGTAGTGTGTTATAACTGTAACCAGGCCGGACATCTGGCTTGCGGCTATCGAAACCAAACTATGACATGTCAGTATTATAGAGCAATTGATCATGTCATTGAGCAATGCCTGCAGTTGATAGCTAAGATTCAGGGAAGACACAGTACCCCTACTCAAAATATTCAAATGATTTCCGTCGAACAAAGACCTGCACCAGCCATTAATGTTGTTACATGGAGTGGAGCTACGACGCACATACAGAATATGGAGAAACAGCCTGACGAAGCTTGGGATCGTAAGGCCCCCCAAAGAGTCCCAATATTTGAATTTGCAAGAGAAAAAGAGACATTCATGGACACCAAGAGAGATTTTGTTGATCCTAGCTCATCAGTTGCACCTGCGCAGCAACATCAGCAGGAGTCGCAGCTGCAAGAAGCTTCGACGAATAAAGTAAGTACATTGTCCTCCTTTTTACAGAGCTGTATGAAACTCTTAAGGAATCAGAATGCTTTACAGGAGTTGCAGAAAGTTATTTCTTCCTGTGAACCTCAGAGAAGTGTTGGTAGGGAAAAAAACTATTAATAGAGTCAGAAGAACTGGTAGGGAAATACGATTAAATGTTCAGATAGGAGAGTATGATATGACTGATGTCATTCTGGAGCTACGATCAGAAGTCAATGTCCTAACCAAGCAAACCTAGGAACAAATGGGAAAACCTGCCCTTTCCTGGTCCCCTATACAGTTGAGGTTAGCCAATCAGCAGAGGATTGTGCCCCTAAGGAGATTCCCTAGTGTCCCAGTAGATATTGATGGGGTCAATACTTTAGCGGAATTTGAAGTTATTGAGATCATTGATGACAGCAATCCCTATCCAGCCTTGTTAGGAATCGAATGGGAAATGGAAAATGGTGCAGTAATTAACCTTAAGAAGAGACAGATGACTTTCGAAGGGAAAGATTTGAGATTCATAGTACCACTGGATCCTTCTCAAGGAGAAAGGTACACAGAACCCCTCAGAGATGAAGATCAAGATGTCCTGGACCATATTTATAATATCACAGCGAGAGAAGAAGATTATGTTGATCCTACTGCCAAGGGTATCATAGATTGGCAGTATGACAACTCCTGCATGACAGATTCAGATGATGGGTTAGAACACTGGCAGATCAAACTTTATGAGCTGCATGGACATAGATGTGCCAGAATTACCAAATCCCTCAGATGGCTAGGTGCACAGGAAAGAGTCCTCCCTACTTTTGATGGCCTGTCAGACCCCGAACAGTTTATTGAACAATTCTCAGACTAGATCCCAGATTCACAGAAAATGGAGACTCTAGATTTAGCATTCAGAGCCACAGCAGCCAGATGGTGGAATAGCCACAAGAAGTATATTCCTAGTTGGGAAGCTTGTCAGAATTCCCTTCGCCTCATATTTGTGGATCAGCCCCTGGAGGTGCGCAACCAGTTTGATGGAAAGACTAGCCCTCAGGAACATTTGGCACGGTGCTACGAAGCATGGAAGCAGGTACCTCAGGAAGAATGGGTACATCGATTTGTGCATACTCTGGAACCGATAGCAAAGAATTGGTACGCGACGGCTGAGCTTCGCCAGGATACTGTAAGTTGGAATTTTCTTGTTGATAGTTTTGTGCTGACCTTTTCTACTAAGGAAGTTTGTCTAGCTTTAGATGCCGCTATCAGGTTGATCCATACTAAGGTATTCGATGATCAAGAAGTAGTAGAATACTGACCTGATTGGAAAGCACAAGAAGCTTATGCAGTGGAATGTTATAACCTCGCAATTGACGAGGATGATGATCCGTGCAATATTGATATTCTTGAGTCAGAAGGACACTGCGACATCCACGGACCAGCAGTCGAAGCCCCTGAAGTGACTCAGCCCCTGAAGACGTGGACAGTCAACATTGGATCAGAAGAACAACCTAAGTATGCTACCATTGGATATTATTGGGATGACGAGATGGTAAGCAAAGTAACCCAACTTCTCCACGAATATCAGGACCTATTTCTAACGAATTTCTCAGAGATGAAATGTATTCTGGGTGATATCGGTGTGATGAAGATCCCCTTGAAACCTGATGCGAAGCCTGTGAAACAGAGCCCTTATAGGTTGAACCCGAAGTATAAGGAAAAAGTTAGGATGGAGCTGGATAAGATGCTTGCTGCAGGAATCATTGAGCCTGTTGAAGAATTCGAGTGGGTCAGTCCTATGGTGGTGCAGGAGAAGAAGAATAAGGGTGCAATCCAAATCTATGTTGATCTAAGGAAGCTGAATGATGCTTGTCTACATGATCCTTTCCCTACTCCCTTTACAGATGAAGTGTTAGACAATGTTGGGGGTCAAGAAGTGTACTCTTTTACAGATGGATTTTCAGGTTACCATCATATCAGAATTGCTCCCGAAGATCGACATAAGACAACCTTTGCTACATAAATGGGATCCTTTTAGTATACAGTTATGCCCTTTGGAGTGAAGAATGCTCCAGCTATATTTTCTAGAGTAGTCATCTCTGCGTTTAAGGAATTTATCCATAAATTCTTAGAAGTTTATTTTGATGATTGGACTATCTTTGGGCTACTGAAAGGCCATATAACTAGTTTAAGACTTATATTGGATAAGTGTAGACAGCACCAGATTTCCTTGAACTTAAAAAAGTGTATCTTTTGTGCACCCTTTGGAATTCTGCTCGATAACATTGCATGTAAGCAAGGATTGATGATGGATCTTGAGAAGATAGCTATTATTGTGAACCTGCCACCTTCGAAGTCCGTTAAACAACTTTGAACGACACTTGGTCACACTGGATATTATAGGAAATTCATCAAAGGCTATGCTCAGATTCCAGATCCGATGGAAAAGCAGCTGAAGAAAGATATTAAGTTCGAATGGACATCTGAGTGCCAAGCAAGCTTGGATATTTTGAAGGAAAAGATGGTCACTACTCCTATCTTAGTATTCCCTGACTGGAATAAGGAGTTTCATGTGCATGTCAATGCATCCTCCATTGCTCTGGGTATAGTATTGGCTCAGTCAGGTGAAGATAATATCAATCACCCTATTTCTTTTGCAAGTAGAAAATTGTCCACAACAGAGAAAAATTACACTACAATAGAATGTGAAGGTCTTGCTATGGTGTATGCATTGCAGAAGTTTCGACATTATCTCTTAGGATCTCATTTTAAGATGTTCACTGACCAGTCTGCTTTGAAATATTTGGTTAACAAGCCTGTGCTAGGTGGCAGGATATGCAGATGGTTGATCCTATTTCAGGAATATGACTTTGAGATCATAGTTAAGCCTGGAAGACTTAATCTAGGACCTGACCACTTGTCGAGGCTTGAGTCAGGCGAAGAACCCACTAGTTTGGACAAAGGTCTTCCTGATGCCCAGCTGTTTGCCATCCAGATGGTTGATGAATATTTTTAGGATATTGTTCAGTATTTGTCTACAGGTTTTCCACCCGCTGAGATGACAACATAGCAGAAAAAGCAGCTGGTGGTGAGAGCAGCCGACTTTACCTTAATAGCAGGGCAGCTGTATAAGATGGGACCAAATGAAATACTGCGCAGGTGTGTCTTGGAGCACGAAAAGCCACTGATTTTGGCTGAGGCACACTCTGGAGCAGTAGGAGGTCACTATGCAGGTAAAGCTATGGAACAGAAGATTTTGACAGTCGGGTTGTGGTGGCCCACAGTTCACAAGGATGCAAGAGAATATTGCCACAGCTGCGACATCTATCAAAGGATAGGCAAACCATCCAGGAAGGATGAGATGCCTCTAGTCCCGCAGGTAACTTTACAAGCATTTGACAAGTGGGCTATTGATTTTGTTGGCCCTATCACTCCCCCTGCGAAGAATTCTGGAGCAAGATATATTATTACAGCAACTAACTACCTTACCCATTGGGCCAAAGCTCAACCAGTCAAGAACTGTAGCACTGCTACAGCTGCGCAGTTCATCTTCGATAACATATTGTTCAGGTTTGGGTGTCCTAGAGTTCTTATGAGTGATCAAGGATCACATTTCCTAAATAAGACTATTGAAGTATTAACGGAAGAATTTCAAGTGTATCATCAGAAGAGTACTTCCTATCATCCGCAAGCCAATGGAACTGTCGAAGCTTTTAACAAGATCCTTGAACATGCTCTAACAAAAGTTTCCAATGTTAACAGAAATGACTGGGATCTTAGAATTCCAGCAGTACTATGGGCTTATAGAACCACCTGCAAGAAGTTGACAGGTCATACACCTTTTAGGTTGGTCTATGGACAAGAAGCAGTCATGCCCATGGAGTACATTGTTCCTAGCCTTAGAATATCTACTTTTACAGAGATGAATGATCCAACTATAATGACCGAAAGGCTGACAAATATACTAGAACTTGAAGAGGACATATTTATTGCAAGGTTCCAGCAGCAAGTGCAGAAAGCTTGAGAAAAACCATGGCATGATAGACACATCAAGAAGAAGCAATTCCAGCAAGGTGATCTTGTGCTCTTATATGACATCAAATTCATGAAATTCCCAGGTAAGTTCAAGACACATTGGAAAGGCCCATACATAGTGCAGAAAGTTACTGATGGTGGCGCAGTCCAGTTAGCTAAGCTGAATGGTGAAATTTTACCTTCTATGGTAAATGGTAGTCGATTAAAGAAGTACAGGGATAGGCCAGGACCTCCTAATCAGAAGTAACAGTAAGAAGGCAAGTCTAAGTACCAAGAATAGTTGAAACTGGGTGCTAGACTATAAGGAAGTTGTTCTCAAAGCCACAAAGTGTGGAAGACTGCCAAAATTTGAAGGTTACAGTTCAGTTCTCGTGTGGGTCAGCCTGGGTCAAAAGCCACTATTCTGTCGAAGGTACTCATCAAAGTGAAGCGGAAGTTAGTAGGTATGTCGAACATCAAAGGTGTGTCGCAGCCTAAACTATGATGGATGGGACAAACTAGACTTGGCAACACCGGCACAAGAACTTCCCTAACTAACTATAATGATGAGATTTTGGGAAAATCTCATGCTAGGTGAGCAGGATTTTCGCCACTCCATCAGATTCGGCGTCATTAATGCACCATGATGACAGATAATGTTGCAGGATTCTATAAGAAGCTACACTGGCCTGTGACTCCTGCATTGTGCATTTCTTTGAGTTCTACAGTTATGACCATGTCGAATCATTGTGAAGCCCAGCAGTTATCACAAGAGTTCAAGGAGAGAGATCTGCAAAACCTTTTGAGCAATCCACCTATGCAGACATGCTCCAACAGGACGAACAAAGGTAGAAGTTTCCTCTAAATCGGGCGAAGAAACGTAGAATTTCTCTCTAAGGTGGAGCGACGAAAGGCACAAGGCCCCACAAGAAGACTCTGCAACATCCCGAGATGTATCCTCCTGGATTGGTAGAACCAAAGAGGTTGTTTGTCTTATGCACTTTGACATGCACTTCTGAGGACCCTAAGTTGTGAATGGTCAAATGTTCGGCAAGCAGCTCGAAGGAGGGGGTCGTTGCTATATCCAGAAGGCCTTAACCAGCATAAATATTATGAATAAAAGGAGCAAGTAGCCAACGACAGCATGCACAGCCCCAGCAAGCAGTTCAGTACCGTTTCCAGCAAGGTCTTCCCTCCTGAGAAGTAACAGAGTGTCCTGGGACGGGACACTGGTGAGTCTTAGGGGCCTG
The DNA here is from genome assembly GCA_001517045.1 of Pseudotsuga menziesii. NCBI lineage: Eukaryota > Viridiplantae > Streptophyta > Pinopsida > Pinales > Pinaceae > Pseudotsuga > Pseudotsuga menziesii. Next base: position 34,902 of record LPNX010902508.1, on the reverse strand, counting down.
TTGGGGTGCGCACCCTAACGGTCCTTAAGGTGGGTAAATCCATGTGTTTTTAGAAGTTTTGTAAGCAGAGTTACGACTCAAAATATTTTTAGGGGTGTCAGGGTTGAGTCAAAGCCCTATTTTTGTAACAAACCCATGGTTTAAGTCCAGGGTTTAGGGTTCGGGGTACCCATGGTTTAAGTCCATGGTTTTGTATTAGTGCACTGTATAAATAGACACTTGTGTAAAGAAGTAAGGTTAGGATTTTGATGAAAAGGAATTGACGCGAAGCTAAGGCTATTTTGGTAAGAGAAGGTCAAGTCCCAGCTGTGTGCGTGGACGACCTCTGTAGCTGTGTGCGCAGAGGGTTTTGTAAGTGATTAAGAAGATTTGCAGCTATGTGCGCAGAGACCTATAGCTAAGTGCATGACTTTAAGGAATTGAAGGGATCTGCATCTAAGTGCGCAGATCAGAACTGTGATTTTGGAAAGAAGTTGAATAAAACACAGTTCTGTGGACGTAGCCCCTAAACTGGGGGTGAACCATGTTATATCTAGTGTTGTGGTTCTTTGTGTTATTTCTGTTATGTTCTTTTATGCATTGATAATTATATATATCTGATAAGTAAGATCGCTGCTAAAATACTAGCTTCGCTGTGAATTCCCAGTAAGGGTTAAGCAAGTCACTTTTTGTTTATCTATCTGCGAAGTTGTATAAGTGAATATCGAAGCTCTGTGTTGTAGGATTATAAATTATTAAAGACTAAAGGTACAGTAATATCCATCTTCTGCTTGCAAAAACCTGATTCTGCGGCACCCCATAGCTGTTTTGGGTGAGACTGTAACCTGTTCGCAGGTTGCTGCCGAAAGGGCCAACACTGTGGGTCTTTTGTTGGTGCAAAGTAAAAGGTATAAAACCTGGGTCTACACTAGTGCCCAACATGGAGATACAGAAAAAGTGGGAGAAATTCATTGCTAAAAGGGAGTGGGAATACTTTATAAGCAAGTAAACAAAAATATCCAAGATTTCTAAAGCATCGGGTAGGCTATGGGGGGGTAGATGGTCATATGTTGGGGTAAAGTGAAGAGGATTCTTGTCGACTAAAAGGAGATACCATCACCAGCAATGAAAAGTCAACCTAAAAAGGAAATTGAATGAACAATGACACACAAAGGTATGGTGGATTTACAGAAAGTAGAGAGTGAGAAGAGGTTGAAAAGAAGGGATGAAAGAAGAGAACAGGTTATAGCACTGCAAAGAGAAATGAATACTAGGGTGACAGGCCAGGAAAGAAATCCACCAGAGTTGGGTCATGACCAACAGGAAGAAGGCATGGATGAAGAAGCATCACCCATGGAAGAATACTTATGGATAGATAAGCGTGAAGCTCCCCAAATAGAAGTTCCCCAGGAGATAAGACCTTTGTCTCCAACGAATCTGAGTACCATGATACAAGCCATTGTTGAAGAAGACCTAAGACTAAGAGCTGACGAGTTTGGTATATGGAGCCGACTAGACGACGATGTAAATGATGATAATCATCTAGTGATCCGTCAACCGAAGGAAGAAAACTGGGTCACACTTTAGGCATACCCTTCCAACTGAAGTATCCACTTACTTTACCTGACACATGAAGGAGCACCCCCCTACCAAACATAGCTTTGGAAAATACAGAATAGTTGGACCTGTAGACAAATTAGTGCAGTTGGAAATCAATAGGAGAAGTCGACACGAACCGACTGCTTTTCAAAGAAGAAACAACAAACAAAACGACTGATGAGAATGAAAGTTCTGTCGACAATAGCTCTGCACAACGAGACAAGCAAAACATCCCACTTCCACCTCCTAGAGGAGATAGTGACAGCGATTCCGACATGGGTCACAGATCAACACATATCCCTCTATATGAGGGTGATGAAGATCCTAGAAGAAATTAGTTCATCTTTGAGTCAACATAGGAGGCAAATCAGGTTACATCTAAAGATCGACAGATGGCACAATTCACCAGTGCCTTGAGGAAAAGAGCACTAACTTGGTACATTACCTATATCGAGAGAACTCCCCAAGCATCTAAAGCAGAAATTAAAGCGCAATTCTTGTCTTTCTTAAAAACTCCAGACACAAAACATTTGAGAGCCAAAAAGTTGAAAACAACATCTCAAAATCCAGCAGAGTCTGTCCGAGAATATGACAAACAATGGAAATACCTCCTTAGCCATCTGGATTATGTAATTGATGAACAAATATTAATTCAGTGGTTCCTTGCAGGTCTATCATAGAAAATTCAGTGACACATAAGCTTGGAGACGTTTAAAATGTACGAAGATGCGCTTACCAAAGCTCTGCAAGTGGATATGGACGAAGATTTCCCAGCATATCCAACATATACTAGACTAGAAGAACAGCTAGAAATCATGCAAAAATCATTGAAAGCATTAAACCTCAAGAATTAGGATGTATGGTGCACAAAATGCTCAATGACTGGACATGCTAAAGATAACTATCGACAAGACATAATTCGATAGGACGTTCGATTTGTTCAGACAAAGTGCTTCTGTGACATCTGCCAAGAACATGGAGAACACACAACGAAATATTGCCCGTATAACATGAAAAATGGAAAAGCATCTTGGTGTGCAATATGTGAAGTAAAAATTCATGCAACGGCCGACTGCCACTTAAACTTAAAGAACCGAAAAAACTACCAAGCAATTTACCAGACAAATGTAGTTACGTAGAACAACAATACCAACCAGTGAAGCAATGATCAAAATGAACTGAATAATCAAAGATATGAAGGCTGTCGATATGAGCGTTGATTTGAAAACCATCGTGCAGTATATGGAGGTCGAGGCTGATTCTCTGGGAATCACAAAAATTGACCACGTCGACCCATCCAGTGTTTTACATGCTATAAAGAAGGTCATCGATATGCAGACTTCCCATACAAGGAAAGAACCGATTTAAAATTTTGTACTAGCTGTGGAGTTGGTGATCACTCATTTCCCTACTATGCTTGATAAAATAAATAAAAAGAAAAATTTTAACATGTTGTCATGCATTCAAAAGCATGATGTAATCAATACGAAAAATCTGCATATAGTAACCCGACAAGCGACAAACATTGGGAGTGATAATCCATGCATAAGTAAAATAAAATAAAAGAACAATTATCCTAACCTAGCTAAACAAAAACGATTATATAATGACACAATGAATATATTTAAAGAATTTTCTAGACAAGAAGAAGCTGATAATAGTCGACAAAGCACAGTTAAAGAATTAATACGTTTAGTACAAGATGATAAATTGGTATCTCAATTGATTGAATTATTGTATAATAGGAAGCATAATAATAATACAAAAAAATAAACAAAAAACATATGCAATTTAAACCAAAAAGACAAAAGTGATGCCAACCCACTTGTCGACCTAGAAATCGAAGGATACCATGTTCGACAAGTTGTACTTGACTACGTCTCACAAGTAAATATTATGACTTGTGACACTTGGGAACAATTGGGTAGACCTCGACTATATGAGTCAAGAATCTACCTCAAATTAGCTGACCAAGGTCTGATCGAACCTATCAGAGTTTGAACAAATGTCGATACAACAATAAAAGGAATATCGACCAAAGTTGACTTTTAAATTATTGACCCTAAGGAAGGATCCAATTCCTTCCCAACTTTAGTAGGCCGACCATGGGGAAGAAAAATGAAAGCATCAATATCTTTAGCTAAAGAAAGTATATAACTAAAAGGGAATGGAAAGAAAGTTATAGTACCTATCCATCCATCCCAAGGAGAACCTTGGATAGAACCTATTGATGAATAAATCGACATCCGATAATTATATCAAATACAAAATAATGAAGACTACACATTACCCAATGTCTATGGTGAGCTTCACTTAGGAAATCAAGATTCAGTAGGATACAACTCAGACACAGAATTATATGATTGGGAAGTCAAAAACTATGAGACACAAGAAAGAGGTTGCTGGACCATTCAAACAGTGCAGAAGAAACCAATCCAACAATGTTTCCTAGTTTCCATCATCCCAAAAATATTCGAAAACAAAAGCAAGGAATACCCTAATTTAAAACCAACAAATATAAGTATCAGGAAAATCCCCAGATACAAAGAAAGAGAATCACGAATTATGCATATAGAACAAGTATCTTAAAACATTGGTGAACATGGTCGATTACAAAGCTTAGTAGAAACCTTCACAGGATAAGATGCTAGTTGGTGGGATACCCATCAATCAAGATTGCAGACATGGACAATAGCTTCGACTTACTTTGTAGAAAGATTTAGAGGAAAGAGGCTAACCAAATAGGCATAAATACCTATGTTCATCTAGGGGCGGGACCCAGAAGAACACATAAGAACATGAGAAAAAGAGTGGAAAATACTTGGGTATAAAGACAAACGTACATGGCCACACCTGTTTCAATCAACGCTATCCGACTTACCAAACAAATGATACAAAATGGAAGAAGAATGGGGTGAAACATTTCAATGGCATGAACTTAGAGAGAACTTCATCAAAGACTTTAGCTTTATACCACAAAACAAAAAGTTAGTCAAAACTGCAAAACAAATCAAAGCATTTATAGAACCGACCAGGAACAACACCCTAACAAAAAATTATGATCAACCGACAATAACATGTAATAACATACAAACCAAGACAATACCACAGTCAACAAGACTACAAATGGAAAATGAAAATCTGGAAGGGAAAATCTTTCAATGGAAGACATACCATTCAGAAACAACAAAACCAATTCGCATACTACTTAAAGTCGAGATAGCCGACAAAGAAGATGCCGACTCAATGACTACAGCAGACTTTCCTACTACATTTTCACAATTCAAAGAAGGGAGACGACCAATCAATGAAGCCAAAGCACTAGAATGGTTAGATGTTAAAGTGAAAACTAAAAAATTTGACATATCAAACGATGATCGACCAAAAATGGAAAAAATTAGCGATTACTAGAGTGAAGAACAAACAACCGAAATAGTAAACTTACTAAAAGAATTCCAAGATGTATTCACTAGAGACTACAAATATCTCAAAGGTCTAGTCCATGAAATGGGAGAAATGAAGATTGACATTAAATCTGATGTCCGACCGGTAAAGAAGAGGCCATATAAATTAGCTCATAAATACAAAGAGATAGTCAAGAAAGAGATTGATAATATGCTTGCAACAGGAGTTATCTACCCTATTGACCAATCGAAATGGGCAAGTCCAATGGTTGTACAACCAAAGAAACACGACTCGACAAAGCTAAGGATCTGTGTTGACTTCAGAGAATTAAACAAAGTCATCTTAACAGACCCATTCCCAACACCCTATGCAGATGAAATCCTAAATGAAGTCACAGGACATGAATGCTATTCTTTTACAGATGGATTCTGAGGTTACAACCAAGTACCAATAGACAAAGAATACTAGAAAAAGACAACATTCGAATGTGAATTCGGCTCATTTTCCTATTTTCAAGAATTGTGTTCAAAACATTTCAAGAATATATCTACAAAACAATGGCAGTATATTTTGATGATTGGATAATATACTCTATGTTGAAAGATCACTACAAATGGCCAAGGCTCATGTTGGAATGATGCCGACAAATCCATCTATCTTTGAACATAAGGAAATGCATATTCCTAACTCCTATAGGGATACTATTAGGACACATTGTATGCAAAGAAGGCAACAAGGTCAACTTTGTAAAATTAAAAATTATCCTCGACTTAAATCCACTGGTGAACCCAAAACAAGTCAGGGTACTACTTGGTCATATAGGATATTACAGGAAATTTATGAGATACTATTCATATATTACCTATCCATTGGAAGAACTATTAAGAGAAGATCAAGAGTTCGAGTGGACAAATGAATGCAACATATCATTTGAAACACTAAAAATGAAGCTAGTTGAGGCACCCATCCTAAGGTTCCCGAATTGGTCGATCAAATTTCACGTACACATCGATGCATCAGGCCTAGCAATAGGAGCGATCTTAACACAACCAGGGGACGACAGAATGGATTACCCCATAGTTTACAGCAGCAGAAAACTAAATAAGGCAGAAACAAACTATTCGACAACAGAGAGAGAAGCATTAGGAATGGTTTTTGCACTGCAAAAGTATCGACATTACCTACTAGCAAACCCTTTCATCTTTTATACCGACCACCAAGCATTAAAATACCTTGTAAACAAACCCTTACACCATAGGAGAATTCATAGATAGCTACTACTATTCCAAGAATTCGAATTTGAAGTCGTTATTATACTAAGAAAATTAAATGTCAGACCTGACCACTTGTTGTGAATCGACATAGGAGAGGAGCCGATAGGAGTTGAAGACAACCTATCGGATGCATACTTATTTCGAATAGAAGCAGTCCCAGCAGAATTAGAGGAAATAGCTCAATTCTTAGAAAGTGGTCAAGCACTAGAGGGCATGAGCATGAAAAAGAAACAAATCTTAGCTATGAAAGCTGCACCATATAGCCTCATAAATGTATTTTTATATACAAAGGGCCTTGACGACATCCTCAAACGATGTGTATTAGAACACAAAAGAGATAATATCATGTGCGAAGCACACTATGGACCGACGGGAGGACATTTTCAAGTAGATACAACTTCCAATAAAATCCAACAGTCAGGGCTATGGTGGCCGACACTATACAAGGATTGTAAAAAATTTGTAAGCCAATGCGATAGATGTCAACGACTAGGTCGACCTCTTCCTAGTAAAGAAATTCCCTTGATATCAGTAAACCCAAGTTTGACATTTGAAATTTGTGCCATTGACTTCATAGTACCATTCCCGATACCAGCAAAATGAACAGGTGCAATATACATAATAAATGCAGTAGAATATGTAACCAAGTGGGTAGAAGAAGAACCTATCAACTCATGTTCTAGTGAGATAGCTACTAAATTTATCTATGAAAATATAATTACCAGATTTTGATGCCCAATAACCCTAATCAATGACCAAGGTTCACACTTTATTAACAAAACCATCAAAGCACTAACAGACCAATTCAAAATTGACCACCGACGTAGTACAGCTTATCACCCTCATTTGAATGGAGAAATCGAGGCATTTAACAAAACATTAACAAGGGGCCTAACAAAAATCTGCAACACTGACAAAGATGATTGGGACGAAAAGATACCTGCAAAACTATGGGCTTACAAAATAGCATACAAGCATTCGACCAACCAAACACCATACGAACTAGTCTATGGCCAAGAAGCAGTTGTTCCACTACATTTTCGACAGCAAACACCTATCATAGAAGATATTTTACATGTCGATGTCGAAGAAGGAAGGAAGGATCGACTGATGCAATTAAGCAAGCTAGAAGAACACCGATTGCTCGCTTTACAACATCAAGAAATCCAAAAACAGCAGCAAAAGGCTTGGCATGATCGCAATATCAAAAACAAAAATATGTCAGTAGGGGACCTCTCCTTACTATACAATAGTCAAGTAAAAGGAAAACCCAAAAATTTACATACAAAATGGATGGGACCTTATGTTGTTAAAGAGATTCATGCCAACAGATCAATACGACTAAGGAAATTACAAGGCATAATATTTCAAAAACTTGTTAATGGTGCCCGACTAAAATGATACAAAAATTAAACCAAGTTCTAAAAAAAAGACAAACAATACTAGAAACAACTAGCTAAGGCAGCACATTGTTGAAGTACCTCCCTTGTTTCTTCGGGACGAAGAAATATTTTGTTCCTGGGGGAGATTTTGGAGGGACTAGACGGTGAGCCGACTAATTAGAGAATAGGTCAGTCGCGTAAGGTCATGCCAGTTGAACAAACCGACAGGTAGTTATATGTAACTGTTTGTAAATCATATATATTAGGCTGTTGAGACAGATGAGAACTCGATTTAGTTCTGTGTATGTATGGACCCTCATGATATAATATAATCTGTTATTCTATATCTATGTTCTTTTCTCTTATGTCTGTTATGTCTATATGATTCAATGTGTATTATTGGTAACCCACTGTGATCTGTCACATTACAACAAGGATCCACATTTTAGAGGGCCATGGGCATTGCATTCAGAGGTTTGAGTGGCTATTGTGTAGTATTGTACTTGGATTATGTAACAGTTTTCTCCAAGAGAAGGAAAGACCATGTTTTCCACTTGAAACATATTTTTTACTGTTGTAGAAAATATGGTATATCTCTAAACCCAAAGAAAAGCATATTTGCAGTCCTTAAGGGAAAATTGTTGGGACACACCATCTCAAAGAAGGGAATCTCGATAGATCAAGAGAAATTTGAGGCTATAACTCAGATTCCCATGCCCTATAATAGGAAATTTATGCCGTTATTTATGGGCACAATAAATTTTGTTTGGAGGTTTATCCCTGAATTTGCTCAAATTGTGAAACCTTGGTAGAAAATGGTGAAGCAGAGTGTACAGTTCAAGTGGACTCACATTGAGAAATTTGCATTTAAATATATCAAAGAATAAATAGCTTGGGAACCTTCCTTGAGGAGTCCAAAATTTGAAAAGGACTTTATTTTATATATCTTTGCTTCAAACAACTCTCTCGCAGCAGTGCTTACACAAAAAGGGGAATTGGGAGATGAATACCCAATAGAATTCATGAGTACTAGGTTACAAGGGGATGAATTGAATTAACCAGTAGTGGAAAATCAAGCATATGAATTCTTCAAGGAAGTAAAATAGTTTAGACCCTATATTCTAAAAAACAGAACAAAAGTTGTAGTTCCTCACCCAGTTGTTAGGTCTCTTTTTGTGCAAAAGGAACTAGGTGAACGAAGAGGAAATTGGGTGACTTCCCTATAGGAGTGTGACCTAGAATTCAAACCAGATATCATCATCAAAGGTCAAGGGTTGTGTAAGTTGATAGCAGATAACCAAACTGATAAATATCCTGATTAGGAGAATGAAGCTAGAGTGAACTTGATTGTTGTATGTCCTATCTTCACTGCTCCCCAATCTTGGTACATAGATCTAGTGTACTATATTCAACAAGGATATCTACCGGAGCATTGGAGCTCCAAGCAGAGAAGGGAACTTCGGTTGAATTCAACCCCATATCAAATAATGGATGGAGTGCTTTTTACAAAAAATTATGATAGAGTTTTGCTCATATGTCTAGAAAGAGAGGATGCCTCCAAAATAGTCAAACAAATACATGATGGACCAGCAAGAGGACATTATTCTGGGGATACCACAACTCGCAAGATACTTAGGGCTAGAAATTACTGGCCAACTTTGTTCAAATATTCCCATGCACATGCTAGAAAGTCTGATGTATGTTAGAGGAGTGGTGGAAAATTGGAAAAAGCGGTGACACCATTACAACCTGTTACTATTTCAGAATCATTTGAACAGTGAGGAATAGATTTTATTGGGGAAATCAATCCAAATTCTTCATTACAACATCGATATATCCTTACAGCTACCGATCATTTCACACAATGGGTGGAACCGATTCCATTGCACAAAGTTAATGAAGATGTCGTCATTGATTTCATGCAAGAAAACATTATGACAAGGTTTAGAGTTCCAATTTTCCTTGTTTTTTATAATGCATCTTATTTCTCATATGTTAAAATAACTGAGTTTTCTTATGAAAAGGGAATTAAGTTACATTACTCAGCTATTTATTATCCTCAGGAAAATGGTTTAGCGGAATCGACAAATAAGAACCTTATTTGAATTTTGAAGAAAACCGTTATTGAAAATTAGAGAAATTGGCACTCAGCCCTTCCAAATGCATTGTGGGAATATAGGGTCACTCCAAATAATTCCTTAGGAGTGTCTCCCTATACTCTAGTATATGGAAAAGAATTTTTATTTCCCCCAAACATTCTGCTCCCTTCTTCGCAGTTAGCTCAGCCCTCAAGAGGTTCCAGTAGCGAAGTTTTACAAGCACGTATTGACACTTTGTTAAAACTGAAGGAACAACAGCAAAAGGTTAAAGATAATATCAACCAACATCAGGGTATCATCAAAAGATGGTTCAACAAGAGAAAATATGGTACAAGAAACTTTGATGTAGGAGACCTAGTTTTGAAATGGGATGATCCTTATGTAGAAAAGGGAAAACACACAAAGATCCAACATTTATGGATTGGCCCTTACCTAGTCACTGAAAATTTAGGCCCTGCAACTTACAAATTGCAAGATTTACAAGGACATGAAGAAAGTATTCCTGTAAATGGCCTTTGTGTCAAACATTACTTTACTTAGAGTCCTAGGTTTGTACATAAGTATTCCTGTAAATGGCCTTTGTGTCAAACATTACTTTACTTAGAGTCCTAGGAACCCTTTGTACATAAGTATTCCTGTAAATGGCCTTTGTGTCAAACATTACTTTACTTAGAGTCCTAGGAACCCTTTGTACATAAATAAACTTGTTACTATTTTTGTTTTCCAATTGTTTATTTTCCTCTTGTTTCACCTTATTTCATAGCCTTAGTTGTTTGCTTTTAATAAACTAACTCAATTTTTGGTGTTTGGAAGTATAAGCATCTGATTAAACTCGAAATCTTTGGATGTCACGAATTTCTTATGGGAAAGAGAAGATGATAAAGTTCGATCATAATGAGATTCTTTAACTGTTGACAAATGATAGAACGGGAAGCTAGTCTTCAAACTCACATTTTAATCAGTATAACCCCTGTGAAATAGCCAAGACTCATGAGGTCTAGAGTATTATCTTGGGGTTTCATCCACTCTCACACTAATACCTGTCTCAAGAAGCATAATATGATGGACCCATGGAAAGGAAGTAGGTTTGACGGAGGTATGGTATTCAAAATGATCCCATTGCTACAAATAAAAAAGGGCCAAAAGGCTTAGATTGAAAAGCCATTTTTCTTAAATATTCATTCTTCAATTAAAGAAATGATGCTGAAGAATAAATCATCAAAAAAAAAGTGTTGTCAAAATAACAAATATCATCAAGGTTCTTCTCTGTCCGTGAGCATGATAAGCAAACAAATTTTTCACTCACACAAAAGGACATTGTGGATGGAAGCACCTGTATCAAGCTCTCAAAATGAAAGAAGAAACCAAAGAAGACTTAGAAAAAAATTTCATCCATAAAGAAAGCATCAAAAGAATGATTATCGCATGGGAATGAGGAACAAATGAATACATATGTCTTACTCTGTTACGATCTTATGGAGTTTTATCTTATGGAAACATAAAGACAGGGGGTAAAATGAACTTCATTCTCCGGCCCTAGGAGAGTTATCGAGACATTGAACTCTTGGTTACCCTACTCCCATAGAAGTGGTATAAAATGTGATGCTTGAAAGTTGCGTCCTTAAATAAATATGGTTTAAAGAAGTCTCAGGAAACACAGTTAAGTAATCACTGAACATTCACATTGCAATACCATATGGAAATCTTGTTGTTCAAAGAAGGTTTTTTCAGAGATCTGTGTTCACCAGCTAGTCACCAATTTTTGTTGCTGCAACTGCTTCCCCAAATTTTATACATTTTAGGGCCCCTCCTTCCATTTTTATTTTTTACACTTGTTTTCCAACTCGGTTAAGTCCTCCTGATATACTTAGTCTTCCCTAGAAACTCGAGCAAAAGGTTTTTTCCCTAAGCTTGAAGTGTGTTTTCCATAAATCGTTACTTAGGCGTTACCAAGAAACATGCATGTTGGAGACAATCCGCTCTAATTTATAGATCAACAGCTGTGAATCACTATGATCAAGATCCAATGACCAAGAAAAGGTGGAAGCGGAAACTTTGGAAGCGAAAACTTAAATTTTGAACCTCGTGAAAGTTTGTTGTTTCGGCTTCCGACTTCCACTTTCTGAAGTGCGGAAGCAGAAATGCGAAGGCGAAAAGTTAAATTTTGAACCTCATGAAAAGTGGACAATCCAACTTTTGATTTCCGCTTTCCAAAGGGCACAGATGGAAAGGTAGAATAAGAGACTTAAAGTTTGAACCTCGTGAAAGTTTGATGTTTCGGCTTCTAACTTCTGCTTTCCGAAGTGCAGAAGTGAAAAGTTAAAGTTTGATCTTCATGAAAGTTTGATGTTCCGGCTTCCGGCTTTCGATTTTTGCTTTCCGAAGGGAGGAGGCAAAAAGGAGGAAGCAAAAGCTTAAAGTTTGAACCTCGTGAAATTTTGATGTTTCGGCTTCCGACTTCTTTTCGAAGTGCGGAAGCAGAAATACGGAAGCGTAAGTGCGGAGGTAGAAAGTTAGAGTTTAAGCCTCGAAAAAATTGGAAAATTCGACTTCCAATTTCTGCTTTCCAAAGGGCGGAAGCAGAAAGGCATTGTCAAGATTGCAAGATCTAACGGTCCAAATCAAGCCCGATACATCTTTGAGATGATCTGATCCGTCCAATATCTATTTTGTTTTTTTACTGTGAACCATTGGGGAAAGTGAGAATTTAAATTTTGAAGCTTAAATAGATAAAATTGTTTGCATGACAGGGAACCGTTCATTATCGTTTTAATCAATTATTATCATTAAATTGAAGATACTGTTATTTTTGTTGTTTCTAGTTCAGATGTAGCTCTCATTAGGTTTCTTTGAATATTGCTCGTACTATGGTTCACAAGGCCAAGATGGACGCTTACAAAATAGGATAAAGGCTACATCAATGGATGGTTGAAATGAAGATATAGTCTTGATCGATGGCTGTAAGAGATTTTGCTTTATGAAAGTGTGAAGATGAAGAAAACCGTTGCATACTGACTAGAGAGGTTCTAACTGTCAATTTTAGCAAGAAGGCCTGAGTACCTATGGTTAAATTTCCCAAACTCATCCACCATGCGCGTTCTAGCATGTTTTCCGATTTGTTTTTGTGATCATGGTGAATCTACCAAATCGGATTTTGTTAGGATTTTTGTTTAACTAAATTTGGCTCTGTTTCGAGGTCAGTCTCGAGAGCACATAATGCTATAAATAAGAGTTGTAGAGCACTGAAAAAGCACTTTTGGAAGGTGAAGAAATTGTGTACTATTGTTGTAAAAGAGCTACCTCTTTGCTAATGAGAAATATCATTTTGCTAGAACAAAGGGGATGCACATAGATTTAATTGGAATGTGTGGAATGCATACTATAGAACTATTTCTTCTTGCTTCTTTACATCATACAGTGAGATTGTTCTAACCTCCTAGAACTATTTCCTTGGTCATGAATGTCTATTGTCTGTATAAATGTTTGTGTTGACAGGGTAATAAATGGTTTAATTATATTAGAGCTACCTTTGGTATTCTTTCTACTGTGAATGTGATTATTGTGTTGGTATGGCTATCTTTTAGACCTTTACAATCATTTACAGTATATTACTCTGAACTCTAAATTTCCCCATGGTCAGGGATGGAATAGTTTAGTTTTAGATCTAGATTAGATCTACATTTAGCTTAGGCACCTGCATGTCATTCTTTAAACAAAAATATTATAAACGGTGGACTAGGCCGTAACGAGTAAAATATTAAAGAACTTAATATACGGTAGCCGGAACTGTGAACCGGATGGATTTCCCACACCAAACGGTGTCTGATCTAATTGGGATCGTTCACCGGGGAGAATCCCTACTGCTTGGTACCTGGGATTTGTCCATGCGTCAACAAGTATATAGGATGAGATAGAGGGGTAAGACATTAGCACTAAACAAAAGAAACACGGTTCAAATGAAAAAGAGATAAGCCCATTTCATAGAGTGAATTATGGTTGGGTTTTTCTTATCAAGTTTCAAGTGGTGGAAATTTTTGTAGAATAGCAAATTCACATTGGGTTTTCTAACACAAGGGAGAACTCAAAAAACTATAAGAATAAAACCCAATAGGCTGGTCATGCATCAAGATAACACGCAATCCAAGTGCATAGGGTAAACACAATGTGAAGGTGAGAATAAGAGTATAATTTTTACTATGGTTTTTGTTGCTAAGGAGTGAGGCCTTGAAAACCTGGTGGCCAAAAACTAAGGCAAGGAAAAAAGAAACCACGAAGAAGTGAGACTAGGGATTTCCTTTGGTAAACTCATAAAACCCAAGTGAAAGAGAATGTCTTCAAGTAAGAACCAAAAGATAACAACGTGAGGCCAATATGTTTCAACATCTAGCGGAAGAGGATCAAGTTCTATTAACAATTTTCACAATTATTGAGGACTCTAATAATTGGGGAGTTGAACTGTTTCAATTATCCTAACAATATGTAGCTAAATCTTGTAGTAAGAAGATAACAGGATTAAATCTTATAGGAAGAGAAGAGAGTCTATACAAGGAAATATTCAAGGTCCAATGGAGAAGTTATTTTGTTGTCCCTTTGTTGACGCAAAAATATGAACTTTCTTCAACAAGAAGAATTAGGTAAAGCTAGGAGTATTCAATTAATTCTAAGTCATTTGGGATGACTAATTCTTATGGATTTTATGGTCTAGTTAACCTCTAAGTAAGTTTTCTTTAGATAAGACTTTAATCATCAATTTTGACTAAATTTTAAAAATAAAAAATAATAAATATATATATATATAATAATAATAAATTAATCTACCTAAAAAAACCTATGATCTAACGATTATAACCATAAAGTTACATGATTATAACCATAAAGTAAAATTCTATGCAAAATAATTTAACATAATCAATTCAACATGATTATAACCATAAAGTAAAATTCTATGCAAAATAATTTAACATAATCAATTCAACTTGCATCCTAAACATATAATGATCATAAATAACAGAAGACATTCCATTAGTTAATCATTATTTAAAAATTTATTCAAAATAATTTAAGATAATCAATTCAACTTGCATCCTAAACATATGATTTTTAATTTTGCAAGACTGAGTTGATTTACAATAAATCGATCAAACAAAATGATAATTATAATCTTCGAAAACAAAGTTAAAAAGACTATAATTCTAAAAGAATTTGAATAAAAGAGATGAAAATACAGTTCAAGTTTACTCAAACCCTGCTAAAAGCAACGATAAACAGAAAAAATAAAAAATCTGATTTTATTACTATTGTAGAAGACATTCATACAGAGCAGGAAAAGAGATTTTACAGATTTCAGCATGTCGTTGCTTCATAATAATAAAAAAGCTTGATCCATAAACTGCATTCAGTTCTCTGCTTCTTTTACAATCGAAGAGAATCAGCTCATCTTTGTTGTTTGTTAACTGAATGATCCGATATCATTGCTTAAGATCTCGAAATATGTTTGTAACCCTGTTTAACAGCTTGTTAAGCTCTCGAATGAATCAACTTCAGCTTTATCTTTTACGATCTGTTCCTTTTTTGGCGAGTTCTTCTTCCAAGATCTTCTATGCGTTCGCTCCACTTCGATCAGTTATATCGTAAAATCTTCATGGTTTTCGTGAATTAATCTTTCTTCACTCGACAGATTCACATAAGTTCTCCTGGCGCAGTTACTGCCGAATCTCTATGGAAGCGATCTATTATCTTCGGTTGGTTGCGGGCTCTGGCGTGATCCCCTTGTGACCCGGTATAATTTTCTGCTAATAATTTTGGTACCAAACCCTAATTCTCTGCAACCTTGGCAAGGGATGGAGCCCTGCGATCTTGCAATCTTTTTCATTGATCTGGCCACACATGATTTCTCAACCGATGTACCGATAAGAAGGCAGCATAATCTGCTATCTAGCAGCGATTTTATCTTTCGGTGTATGATCAAGCAATTGCTATGGCGTTCCTCTTGGATATGGCAATCTGATTGTTTCCTTGTTGAAATCTTTACAGCAAGTTTGATGCCGATGTGGTGGTAGCTTTTACTTACAACAAGATCTTTAACAAACTTAATCTGAGTCACCTTTACAGGCCCATCCTTCTTTTGCTCTTTCATCTGATCTTTAGCAATGCCTGGTAAGCAGCGAAGTGGAAACCTCATAAAACAATATTTTCAACAGTAAAGACAGAGTTTCATTACAAGTTCTCGTTCAGTAATTTTTCCATCTGTCGTCAAAATAAGAATGCAGAGATAACAATTATACTAAAAATTGGGGTTGAGGTGAATCTTTTCCATCTCTCATCAAAATAAGAATGCAGAGATAACAATTATTATAAAAAATGGGGTTGAGGTGAGGAACTAGTGGTGGGGTTTGAGGGTTGTCTCCACTGAAGTCTAGTTTGGATTTTTGGGTCTGATGGTTGCTCCTTCGTTTGGATTCTTGCTGGAGAGGTGTTGGTATATGTATGTTGCACCCAAAAAAAGCTAGTTTGGATTTTTGGCTCTGATGGTTGCTTCTTCGTTTGGATTTTTGCTGGGGAGGTGTAGTATATGCATGTTGCATCCAAAAAAAACTTGTAAAGCTTTATTGTGGTTGATTAAGTTTTGAGGGTTGTCTCCACTGAAGTCTAGTTTGGATTTTTGGGTTTGATGATTGCTTATTCTTTTGGATCTTGGATTCTTTTGCTTCACTAGTGGTTTGATAACGTGAACAACTTAGTGCTAAAGAAAAGAGTTAAAATTTAAAATCATTACACCATAATATATTTGTTAACAAATGTTTTAAATCCGTCATTACACTTAATCTAATGCCTTATTTCTCTTGAGGTATTCAATGTATAATGATAAATTTAATTGGAAAATCAAATTTTCATTTGAAAAGTATGTTCACCTGGAATTAGTAAAACCTTGTTTCTCTTGAGGTATTCAACGTATAATGATAAATTTCATTGGAAAATCAAATTTTCATTTGAAAAGTATGTTCACCTGGAATTAGTAAAAGAATATTTGAATAGTCAAAAAGTGTTTTCATGTTTATAATTGGTAAATAAAACATTTGGATGTAATGATATAAGAAAATTAATGTAAAGTTCTTTTTATGTTATTGTCAAAGATATGGTGGTTTTTTGGTGGGGTTAGATGGATTTCATTCCATCCACCCAGGTTAAGTTTAATTTAGATGAGACATGTTCTAGTTTGGATGTCCCGCTAATGCAGTCATTTAAATATAGTTGTTTAAAACATAAAATGACCATATTTCAATCAATTTTATTACTTAGCTTTATTTTATCAAAAAATGAAAATGATAAATTTTTGACAAAACTAAAAATTCATAAAAAAAATTTATGCAAAATCCAAAATCTACAACTTGAGCTTATTTACATTCATACATTCTCTTAAGGTGGAAATTTCAATGTATAACTTAAATAAAACCAAATTAAATTATCGTAGTTGGTGAAAACATTGAGAATATAAACTAAATATGACTTTTAAGTAAAATTCAATGAACACAAAAATTCAATACTTAGTTTAAATTCATAATCATTCATTCATAATTAATAATCTTTAAAGATATAGATTAAATTTCTTAAAAATAGGCCATTACTCAATTTATTTGGATTCCTCAAAGTGAAGATTTAATTTATTAATGGAGTGAAGGGAAATTTAAGACAAAGTGGTCAAAACATTATATCAATCTAACTAAGCCAAACCAAAACATGCAATCAGCACAAATTAGTCAAGCCAGAGCATGTAAGCATTTTTTAAACATCCAAGAAGCCAAAAGATTGAAACGACAAAGATCAGTCAAAACACCAAATTCTCATGTAATAAAAAACAAGGTAAGGAGCCAACAAGCATCTAAGAGATAAAATATCCAGTCACACTCCCAAATCAAGCAAGAAAAGTGTGTATGTACAAAATTCAACTCGAGGCCATTAAAATTTTGTAAAAAAATTAAGGAGGGCCTATTGAGGGGCCAACACACTTTACAAACATAAAATCGCATAGGGGAGCCAGTTGCAATTGTAAACATTTCCAATTTTGGATAGATAGACTCATAATTGCATCTCAAATTTAATCCCATGGGGGTTCTCGAGTTCGAGTATTAAACCCATAATTATATATTGTTGTATTGTGTAAATATATATGTGGTTATCTTATATTTGATAGTCAGTTTTCCTTGGCATTTTATCAACTGAACCAAAGTAGTAAAAGACATAATAATAAAAGAGAGTGTAAACATAGTAGTGTAGCATTAATAAAGAAAGTGTACTGTAAATATGTTGAGAAATTCCAACTCGCCCATTAGAATATGGAATGATTCATTAATACCCATAACTACTTAGTGCATTTGCACTCTCAACCAAAAAATCTAAGGCCTCTCCCAACCTATAAACAAATTCCATCAAATCGAAACAAAAAACATGTAGTGCAACAAAAAACTACTTACTGGAGAGGTGAAATAATTTCCTTCAATAGGACTAACAAATCGTAGTTGTGGAAGTTGTCACAAAATGACTTCATGTTTTCTAAATGAAAATGACTTCATGTTTCTGAGTAGAGAAAGCAAAGAAAATAAGAATATAATAAGATATACCATCACCAATAAAATGCACATTGTGTATCTAATCTTAATGGATACACATATATAATTTACCATATCATCAATTTTAACACCCCACATCATTACTGCCCACATATTCATCTGAACATACACCACTTTTCTCTTTCACCTTTAAAAAATCATTTTCATAGAAATTGTATTGATACATGTCCTTTACAATTACACAAATACATCTTAACCCCAAATTTGTTATACATATAAAAGTATCAAAATAATTAATTATTATGTTTGAGACATCTTACAATCATTTTGGAACCTATTAGTCGATTCGTACGATCACAAGATTCCACATTTTTTAGCTTTTACAAGGTTGTTCAGTGGTTAGGCTTTGATAAAGGCACCTTTAAAGCTGGAAAGGGGGTTTGGATTGACATATGTCCACATTGGATTTTGTGTGATTGTGGGAGGTTTAAACTTGGTGTACTTGTGTTTGATGTGGGTTTTGTGTCATATGTGTTGCATATGGCCCCGACAGAAGGGTTGTGGGTTTGTTGTTTCATTTTGTCGATAAGGAAGTTCATCGACCAGAGGCGTGCCAGTTGCAAGATGGAAATTTTTTTGGCTTTACGAAGGTCATTCCATGGTTTAGATTTGATATAGGTACCTCAAAAGTTGAAGCAAGGGTTTGGATTAACACATGTCCATGTTGGAGTTTATGTGATCGCAGGAGGTTTAAGTTCGGTGTTCTTTGTGTCGTTTTCTTGTTTTTATTTGGATGTGTTGTATATGGCTTTGGTAGGAGGGTTGCATAGGTGTTCTTTCATTTTGTTGGTCGGGAGCCCGACAGGAAGTTTACGAGAGGGGTGTTTAATTGTAGTGGGTGTCTAAGAGTTGTTGTAGTTAATGCATGTAGAATGGAATTTAATGGGTGCCTGGGTGAATTTTTTTGCACTATTTTTTTGGAAATTGCTCGATATTTATCCTTTGTCATCCATTGGTTGTTTCCTATGCTATGTTGTGAGTGGTGGCATGGTTTAGTTTGGTAAAAGTGGTCCTGCATTTTTACATGGGCGAGGTGGCATTCAAATGCCTTTCAACATGGTAGATTTGGATACGGTCACATTTTCAAGGTATGGTGAACACTGGTTTTTTCCCCAATAGGAGGGATGTAGTGGTTTTCGAACCTTATGAAAAGGTGGTTGAGTTATTATTATTATGTGTTATATGCATTGAATGGTATACGTTGATTTTGGGAAGTAGCATAATGTATATTTTATTGTTCATAGTAATGAAAGGATATGATGATATTTATCCCATAATGCCATTATCGGCCTTGGCCTTTGTTTCAAATATTCATTTTTTTATGGAAGAAGGTCAACATGGCATGTTGGCATGACTAGATGATAGAGTGTTTATTGGTTGATGGTTGCAAAGTGGCAAAATCTAGCATCTACAAAATCTAGGGTTGGCATGAAGACATGTTGGAACATTGAATTTTATTGTGTGTGGGGTGTTAATGCTAACTTTCTTTACTTTTCATCTGGTTCAGAGGTTTGTGTTACCATTTTTTTTTCTTTGCACTTGCGCTGTTTGTAACTTGCTCTTTGAGGACTATTGTTGTTTCCATTTCTCTTTGAGGAGGGTTTCAAGCATTGAAAGGTATGTAGCTTAGCAATATTTTGGCTATATCAAGTATTTAGTTTACAATGCAATGTATTTTTAGCTATTTTGAGGGTGCGGTGTGCTTGTATTCATCCATGTGCCTTTTTCCTTTAATGAAAGTGTTGAATAAAGGCTTTGTTTCAGAAATTTGTGATGATTTCAATGTTTAAAGTCATGTGAGTAATTGAAATCAATGTAGAATCTTGATTTTAATAATCGTTCATTTTGTCCTAGGCAATATCAATGTGATCATTCAACTGAGATAAATTTACGGCTTTGTATGAGAGTCTATAGTATGTTTCTTGTCATTTATCCTTTTCGCATGTATTGTTTCTCTAAAAAGAAATCAAGCATAGTTTTCAGAAAAATCAGAAGCTTGTAATTGCTTTAATCCTCGGCGAGTAATTGATCTAAGTGTTTTTTTCAAAATACCAATCTCAGAAGAGCTAGTTGTTTTCTTTTAGATTGGGAATCCAATCTCATGACCATGCATTGGAAGTGCTTTGCTTAAACATTTTGGTGGTATTTTGGTGGTCAACAAGGTATCAATGATATTTAAAAAACCCTTTTTTTGTATCTCCCTACTCATACAAATGGTCATGAGCATCTCTTGGCTCATTAAACACCATACCTAATGCATTAAATCTAGCAACGCCCAAAATTTCCTCTGATAAACCTCTAACCGAGCTCTCGTCTAGCAAAACAATGTAAACACAACATACATCCCTCNCATACCTAATGCATTAAATCTAGCAACGCCCAAAATTTCCTCTGATAAACCTCTAACCGAGCTCTCGTCTAGCAAAACAATGTAAACACAACATACATCCCCCCTGCCATATCCAAATGCAATATACCCAATTCAAGTAAACTCGTGGATAAATAAGGAATTTTTTTATACTTTGGATACTAGTGGATAGTCAAAGGTTAGCTTTAAAATTTGAACCCTAACCTATGACTTGTACTTTGAAAAAATTGGGTGCAAAAGACTTAGATGTTTGTATGATGGAAATATTCCATATTTCCATTCTTTTGCAAGGTTGTCCCATGGTTAGGCTTTAATAAAGGCATGTCGAAAGTTGGGGTTTGGACTGGTGCATGTCTGTGTTGGAGTTCAATATGATGTAGGTAGGTTTGAGCTCGATATGCTTGTGTTTGATGTGGTATTTGTGTTGTTTTCTCATGTGCTTGTTGCATATAGCCTTGGCAAGAGGGTTGCAGTGATTTTTGAACCTTTCTAAGGTATAAGACATTGTTTGGTGAATAAAAATGTGGCCTCAAGCCTTATGAAGGGTGTTGGACTTGTCATATGATTTATGCATTGAATGTTGTACATTGATTTCCGAAGTAGCGTAATGGATATTTTATTTTTCACCATAATCAAAGGATATGATGATATTTTTCTCGTAATGGCATTGACAACCTCGACCTTTGTTTCAAAAGTTCATTTTTTTGTGGGGCGGGGAGAACACAGACATGGCATGTTGACGTGGCTAGTTGATAGTGCGTTCATTGGTTAATGGTTACAAAGACGTTAAATCTAGAAACTACAGTATGTAGTATTGGAAAGTATGCATATTGCAGTGTTGAATGATCATGTACATGGGATGTTAATCCTAACTTTCTTGACTTTCCATTGGGTTCAGAGGTTTGTGTTTCCATTTTTTCTGATAATTCTTTGCATGTACATGCATTACTTGTATTTCTATATCAAGTATTTAGCTTGCAATGCAATGTATTCTTGGCTCTATTGAGGGTGCGGTCTACTTGTATTCTTCCCTTGTTTTTCCCTTGAATGAAAAATGTTGAATAAAGGCTCTGTTTTAGAAGTTCGTTATGAATTTAGTAGTTGAAGTGATTTGGGTAATTGAAAATGAAGATTAATATTTGTATGATTTGTGAACTTTGTCCATAAATTTGAAATGGGATAACTTTTACTATGGAAATGTGGAAGCCTGTGGTGATGGTTATGTATGGCATGTTTCATTGTGTATGACTCAAAATTCAATTTGAAATCATTATGTATGATAAGCGTCATGGATTTTTATGTGCTATTGATTAATAGATGGTGCACTTGTAGATTGAATTGACTGATATGTAATCCACATGAACTTTTTCATGTATATTCATCTAGTTTTTTTATCGATGTCTAAAATAATGAAATAAACCTTAACAAGATTGTTGAAAAAAAAATTGCTAGCAATCATGTTGCAAACTAGAAAATTTTATATGCATTTACAAGATCACTCCATTGAGAAACATAACAATTCTTAGATTGATCTTGTATATATATGTGCAAGGAATGATCATTATTAGTAATATGAACATTAATACAAGCACCAGGGAATTGCACAAATCCAGAGAAATTTTTAAAGTGGACATCTCCTTAATTTGCTAGTATGTTGCACAATAAGCTAGATACTTTGCAAGAATATTGCACAGCACACTAGATCCTCTTGATATGCAAATTCATTATTTTCCCAATTTTCACATATATTACACAAAGTAGCGGAAATTGTTGCTTAATTCCTATCTTGACACCTTCACATACTTGTGTTACCCTATTCCCACAAGTACTCCTTGGATTGTTCTTATCTTCTTGTTTCATTAAAGCACCAATGATAATAGGACAGTTGACAAAATCATTGCTACCATCCATGCTATAAAGATAGAATTTCTATATGCATTTACAAGATTACTACATTCAAAAACCTGAAAATTGTTAGAGCGATCTCTTGTAAAATCATATGCAAAATATGATCATTATTATCAACATGGACATTTATACAAGCATCGGTCATAATAGGACATATTCAAAAGAGAACTATGTAAAACCATGCAAGCATCTAGCACTAGGACAATCATTTGCATAAATTTCCAATCTTGGTAGGACTCTTGACAAGATGGTTGCTAGAAAACACATTGCAAATGAAAAATATTTAATTTCCACACTAGGAAACATGGAAATTCTTAAAACAATTTCTATTATAACCATGTGCCAAAAAAACAATAATTATCAGCAATATGGGCATTTATACAAGCATCAGTTATAATAGAACATAGTGATAAGACCATTGTGCAGAACCATGCAAAGATCATGTTTCCCGAATTTGTTAGTATATTGCATCACTTATTAGATCATGCTTAAATGTTAACTCGTTGTATTCATTATGCAAATTAGGCCTCTCTTTAATTTACAAGTATATTGCATAACACACTAGATCCTATTGAAGTGTTGATTCCAAACATTTCATATGCAAATTCAAACTTTGCATAATTTGCATAGTAGTTATCCTAGCTAGAATTCATGCTGCAAAGCATGAAATCTTAAATGCATTGACAAGATCAATATTTTTCCTATTCCTTTATTCCTTTATAATATAATTACATGTATGATTGCTACTTGATATAAAGTCATTAATGAACTGTCTTAAGTTGCAAGCTTATTTGGTGTATCTTTTTTTATGTTGTGTATATGTATATAATATCCCTGATCTGATATTCAGATCAGAATACTAACTCTTTTGTAATTATTAATTGAGATGTGCAATTAGAGTTTTGTAGTGACATTAACCACTCAAGATGCAAGGGAAGATATGTGGTTTACTGACAAAGTTGTGGTAATATGGTAGACGGTTAAGGAATAAACGAATGAAAATTTATGACAGAGAAAGTACCTTCCCTAGCACATGTAAATCAGGGACCATTTAGGTTTTAGAATCAGCTCCATTGATACCTACTTCCACGTTTCTAGGTCACCCAACCGTGCAACCAATTCAACCAGGGGTTTGTGCAATGTAGAGAGGTTTTATCATACAGGTAGTAAGCATCAAATTAGGTTTCAGAAGTTCAAGAACATATTTGGGATGATTTGGGGTTGTTTGGGATAATTTGGGAAAAACTAACAGGTTTGGCTCGGGGAGACCCTACGCAAATATGGTTGTCCAAACGTGGTACGACCTCAATGAAATAAATTTATGAGGGTTGGAATAGGTATTGGATTGTGTTTAATTCATACAGAAACTTTCATAATGGAATTTGGATACATAAAATTTTCAGAATGAAGAAAATTGTAAAACTAGTAGGATTTTCCTAGTCAACTAGCAGGGGTGTGCAAAAATGGATGAATTTCGATCCGGATTGTATTCATACCTGCTAATGAAGAATTACAAAGACCAATATATCATTTTTTAACACATCATATTATCTAATACTTATTCCATGGACATTAGTTCATTCTTATTACATTAAACTGTCAAAAACCCCACTAGATGGGCACATAAATCTCTTATCGTGACCATTTTAACATGGAATATCTATGGGATGGAATATTACTATCATATATAGATCAGAAGGATTAGATATCAGCTACATAATTTTATATAAACTTGATGGGATCCTCCTTAGCTAAAAGTTATCTACAATAAGATAGAAAGGGGAGAGAGATGAAGGGGAATGGGAACCTTAGGGCACATCTCCCAAGAGACTGAGGCACAAAACCCAGTGAGGAAGCCTTAGCTTCATAAACAACAAAATAATCATCAACCAAACTGAATAATGGAGTTGGAAGCACCCTTAAATAAACCTTAAGTGACTTGGGTGACTTGTTGAGCAAGTCCTTCACCTATTGAGCAAGTTTCCACTTGCTAAAACCTGAACCTAGCCATGAATTCACCCTCCATGACGAAAATATCAAGTAATAGGCTTAGGTGATGTTTCCTTATTTGTTCCCTTCATTCCAAAATGGAAACTGTGCCCTCCTTGACCCAAAAGTTTCCTTCTTTGTGTCTGACAGCTTTTTCTGCACTTTCCTGTTTTGAAAATTGACTTGTTTTTCCTTCTTTTGATAGTTTCTATATTTTTATGACAGTTTTCTTTTCTGGAAGTTTTTTTTTTTTGGATTGAGTTCCTTTTTAGAATTTCCTTGATTTACTTGAGTGTTGTCATTTTTCCATTCTAGGCAAGTTTCCTAATGCGCCCTCCTGGCATGGTACTCATTTCCACATGTCATTATTTTCCACATTAATTAAATAATTACATAAAAATAATCCAAAATTGGAAACAAAATTATTACATGCTTCCTAAGTATGAAATTAACAATATTCCCTAGGAAAAATAATTAATTCAACTTTTGTCCCCCTAGGTGTTTGTCAAGGTCAACACATTCAAGGTCCCTTCAAGGGAGGGGCATGACAATCCTCACCTCCCAAGTTTGCTTATCCTCAAGCAGAAGCACTCTAGAGTGTTGCAAAATTTGTCCACCATGTTTCTGTTGCACCACTCTGATCATAGTCATTTCTTCAATTACCACTTCTTTCAACAAAATTGTCAACGAGGTTAAGGTAACTAAGTAGAATGATTGGATCCCACTTCCTTCTCTGCAAGGATCCAAATGTTGTTTCCCCCTTTGGAAATATTTCATTCCCAAGAATGTCAAGGTCCCAGGGTATTATCTGCCCCCTTCCAAATGTTAGTAACAACAACAAAATTTTATCATCATAGAAAATGAAATCCATGATGTGGATGTCACACGACCGCACTCAAAATTGAAAACTCCCATTGCAAAATTGGAAATATTTGAGACTTACCCACCCAAAATAAAGTTATTTATGTTACTGATGCACACTAGCACTGAAACTCACAATTTTTTTGTTGCAATGACATAGTTGTGAGTCCCATTCCCAACCCCAATGTATATAGGCATCATCCAACAAACAAGGATTCCCAAACTGCTCACAATAAGATGATGCATCACTAATATCTTTAAGAATGCAAGCATGAAATATAAGAGTGTATCCCCTCATCCAACAAGGGAATGTATTGACACTCCAACCAAAAGGTCCATGTGAACACATCCAATAGCTCAACTCTTTTCCATTGGTCAAAGGGTGCAAGCATCCCTCCAAATGTGTGGATTTCCTCCATAGAGGCCACCTTGTGCAAGATATTTTTTTCAATAACTTCTCTTGCCATTTTTCTTTCTTAGTTTCCTTCCACTAATCATGAGCATAATTTTTTCTGCAAGAAGACTTCATGTGTGACATGTAATATTCCACCCAATCCATATGTGGATTAATGGAATCAAGTGTCAGCAATATGTTCCTATACTTACCCATCCATGAGTCTTTCTCACCTAGAGAAATCTTATGATATTCCAGACTTGAAACTAGTGCACAACTCCAATGGCTCAATTATATACCACTAGGTCCACGCAATTGGTGCAATTGAATAAAGGAGGCATAAAAGAATGCAAGTGGATTCCTATGTTTATTTTGAGAAGGAAATGGTGCATTCCTCAAGTCATCATGAACACCTATGGGAGCCTCATGCTCCTTATGTGGCACCAACCAAGAAAATTATTTCTCCCAATTTCCATCCCCACATGATATGGCTGAAATAGAATTACGAGATGTAGAATTGCGAACCAACCTTTTGTGATAATCATCCACCCAAGTTATGATAATCATCCACCCAAATTATGGTTGTCCCTTCTTCATCAATGTTTGATCCAACTAAGGTGAGCTCATTTAACTCTTCCATGGAGAAGAGACTCTCCCCAGAAAATAGTTAAAGTTTTCTCTGGAAACAATCAAGATCTTGGTTCTCATCAAGCTTGTATGCACCGTACTCAAGCACATGCAAAACCAAATGCATCTCATGATCCACCATCTCATGAGATCCCTCCATATGATAAAGAATTCAATCAGCCTTGTGAAGATGGTTGAATGGTGTGTAGGAGGGTAGGTAAGATCTTTGCAACTTCTCACGAAGTTTCTCTATCTCCATCTTGGACTCTTGGAGTGCACATTGAGTAGACAATTCCTTTTGAATCTCCTCCTTGGCTTCAAGAGAAGACTGATCTTCCAATGAAGCAGCTATCCAAAATTGGTGGGATATTGAATCATGTGTGTCATGGAGAAGGTATAAGGCATTTTGAATCTTATTTTCATCCATCTTTAAAGGCCAGGAAAATGAGTGGAGTTCTTGAGGAAAATAATCCCCTTCTTCTTTACTGCAATGATCTTGCAGTGACTTGCACTTCTCTTCATGAATCTTTGCTTCTACTTTCCCACTTGAAGGAATAGATGGTTCATAGTTATCCTCAATGATGATAGTGGGATTTGGATTCTCACTGATGTCAAGCCTCTCCTATGATGTGGTTGCAACTTCATTAGGAAATTCAAATGATGATTTCATATATGATCTATGTTCTTCTTTTGGATCTGGTCCAAAATATACCTTATCATCATTAACAACATCATCCTCCTTTGCAATGATTTTGTGATCATTAAAAGAGAAGCTAGAAATGAATTATTTTCCCTCACCATTGTCCTTAATGCAAGTGAAGACTTTTTATCCTCCCATGGATCAGGTGGTTGTAAGTAAACATGGCTGCTGCAAAAATCCAAACCTTTACCATACGTGTTCTTCATCTTAACCTCTTCTTGTAAGGATACTATGGTGGCTTGCTCCACCAAATTCTCTGGGTCTCACCCAAGTGTTGTGACCTTGTCTCCTTCTTCCCTATGTGGATCAAAAGGTGACTTTACATCTTATTTATGAACTTATTTTGGATATGATCCAAAATATGTCTCATCACCCACACATGAACCAACATCTTGAGCAACGATCCAGAGATCACCCACAAAGAAGCTTGAAGTGCATTCACCTTCACCTCCTTCTCCTATGCAACCACCTTGTGGTGACTTGCACTTCACCTCATGTATCTCTTTCTCTACTTCATTTCTATTCTTCTTCAAGGAACTTGAGACTTCTTCATCTTGAGTGGTACTCAACTCACAACTTTTGGGAGATTTGTTTGAAGAAAAACCAAACATTCTCCTAATGCTTGGACAAGCAGATGGATTTGATGAATCTTCCCTTTTTTCTCCTCTTTCTTCTTCTTCTGCAATAGTTGGAACAATTTGGTTCCTCTATGGATGATTTGCTACTCTTGAAAGAATTTTCATCAACATTCTTGTGCCAAAATCCATACTTGAAATAAATGTATTCTTTGAAGGACATGTCTGCACAAGTATTCTTACCCAAGACTAGATACTCCTTGTAGCAGCTAGGCATGTTTTCACATGCTTCCATCATCTTTTCCAAGTATTTATTAACAAGGGGAGAATCAGATCTGATCTCTTCACTATCTGATAGAAAATAGACTGCATCATCTTCAAATCTTGGTAGAATGCCATCAACATCAAATACTTCTTCTTCCTCATATTTTCTGCAGTACTCTTCATACTTCTCATCATAGTCCTCATCAAAGTATGACATGGCTGAAATTTTTTCTTCTATTTGAGAGCTTACTTTCCATAGGTTGGGCCAAGGAAAGAGCTCTAATACCACTGTAATATCCCTGATCTGATATTCATATCAAAATACTAACTCTTCTGTAATTATTAACTGAGGTGTGCGATTAAATTTTTGCAGTTATATTAACCATTGAAGATGCAAGGTAAAATATGTGGTTTACTAACAAAGTTGTGGTAATATGGCAGAGGGTTAAGGAAGAAACCAAAGACAATTTAGGGCAGAGAAAGTACATTCCCTAGCACATGTAAATCAGTAACCATTTAGGTTTCAGAATCATCTTTGCTGAGACCTACTTCCACGCTTCTAGGTCACCCAACCATGCAACGAAGAAGAACTTGTGGAATGGGATTTGGATGCATAAAACTTCCATACTGAAGAAAATTGTAAAACTAGTAGAATTTTCCTAGTCAATTAGAAGGGGTGTGCATAAATGGACAAATTTCGAACTAGATTCAATTTTGATCGGCTAATAAAGTATTACAGAGACTAATATATCATTATTTAACACATCATATCATCTAAGACTTCTTCCATGGACATTAGTTCATTCTCATTTCATTAAACTGTCAAACCCTGTAACACATCGGTTTTGACCTCGTGGTATTAAATTGCATATGACATAAATATTTTATTTGATCATGGTGTGGAGCTCAAGCCAAAGGCCCCACCATGGATTTAGTATTTTATGTATCGATGATTAAAATGGATGTCCATGGTTTATGTGCTAGCCAGGCACAATATGTTTGAGACATCATGTAAAATGAAAATTAATAAAAATACCACAACTAGCTATGCGCCAGAATGTTAAAGAGATGGGGGCATGATTTCACAAGGAATAGGGAGGGGGATTATTCAAACCCCTGAGCCAATGGGGAAAATCCAAATGCCAAGGGGAAAAACCATAAATCTGTCAACTATCCCTTTTTGTCTTTTGTGCCTAGCCATGTAAAGTTGGTGAAGGAAGTTATTTCCTTGGGATGGGAAAGGTATGGAGGTCAAATTCGAATTTGGGAAGTCACCCATTTTTGGAAAACATGTTTTTGGATTCTTGGGAAATTAAATGCTTGGAAATACATTTCCAAGCCATTATTCACCCATGTGTTTGCTTCCTCACGCACCTGGAGATAGCTGGGGAATTCTGCCTCATGATTTGGGTTGTTTTCTTCATTCCTCCATGGTTGGGGATTTTGTTTTTGGTATGGATGATGGAATGTGCAGCAATGATGCCCGATTTGGGGGTTTTGAGAGGCCATTTTTCCTCCCTCATGCAGCTGGAGCATGTTGTGGGTTTCCCCCACATTTTTACATTGTCTCCTCAATCCTTCATGCCCAGAAATCCATTTTGTTATTGTTCAGTGAATGGGGCAGGAGAGAACCACAATTTTGGGGTTTAACGCAGTTTTTTTTTCTCCCATAGTGCCATAGACATTTTTATGAATTCAGATCCACGATTTTAGGGTTTAGGGAGGTCGTTTTTCCCCTGTAATGCCCATGGACGTTTTGTGAATTTGTATTTGCTATCGAGGGGGTTGTTCTTCCCTTTCACCAAATCATTTGTTTTATTGCAAAATGTTTTCCTTCATACCCAACATGTGCATTTTGTTGTTGAGTGCATCCTTGTGTTGGATTGGAAGAGTAAGTCCAAGAAACCCATATGTAGATGGTTGACTATGTTTTGGGGTAAAGTGTGGCTTGGCTGAGTATGTCCAAGGAACCCCTATGTTGTTGGGTTGTTTCTTAATAGTTGTGGAACCCAGTTGTTCATTTCCCTGGCTGGACAGTCTGTGAAACCCAACTATGTGTTGGCTTGACTGTGGATGTATGGTATTGTTGCGTGTAAGCCTAATGTTCCCTAGTGCCTTGTGGAATCATGCCCAGCTCAGGGGTGGTAGTATTGCTGAGATATTGATGAGCACATTGGACTATGGTTGAGTGGAACGTTCCAGCGACACATCTAGTTGCGAGGAAAGCTTCTTTTCAAGATAAGTATTCTTGTGTATTTAATCTCAGCAATGAATTTGTTTATGAATTAATATGAACATGATGAATGCTTGAATGTGTTGAATGAAATGTCTTTGATTCCATTGTATTTACATGTCTTATGCACCTGTATATGTTTTTATTCCAATACATTTTTATGTTTATGTTCATGGGGCTAGATTTCCCAGTTTTGATAGTCGAGAAGTCATGTTCTCTCTCTGGTAGAGGGGTGGGGATGTGACAGTGTGGTATCAGAGCCCATGTTGTAGCATTGGGCCTCAATGGGCCATGAAGAACAGTTGAAAAAGGTAGCATCACCCTCTGTGGTCAGCAGTAAAAGCAGTAGGTAGGTGAAATTTTCAAAAATTTCCTACGTGTTGGAATATTTTCACATGTCAGCTGAGATAGCTGCGTTGAGCCGACAAAGAAGGTAGGGAAAGAAAAAAAATTCAGATTTCTTGAAGAAAATTTGCATGTTGTCAAAACTGGGTGAGTTTTGATGATGTGTCGGCTACGTTGGGTGAAGTCGAACTGATACGTCAATTGAGTTGGTTGAATGGAGACGGCAAGGTCACAGTGACCATTTCGGTTGCATTGGCCAATTGGAACCAACGAAGAGAAAGACGACGAAATTTTTCAAAATTTCTCTAAGTATGGAAATTTCTTGTCGATTGAGTTAGCCAAAGTCAAGCCGACACATGTTGGCTGAATTCCCTGGAGCGGAGCCGATGTATGTCATTAAATGTTGGGAAAATCGCAAAAAAAATCAGAAATTTTTGCCGATATGTCAGCGAAAGGTTCGATAGGGAGAAAACTTTGAAATTTTTTGAGACGACGAAAGGATCGATCGAAAGAAATTCCGAAATTGTTCCGACACAGTGGAAGGTTCGATCAGAAGAAATTGGTGAAGTTTGTCGATACATCAGCTGATTTTTGCCGACGTATCGACAAACTACACCAGAAATGCTAGACCTAAAGATGCAGCTGCAAGAGTTGTGGGAAAGGAAGTATAACAGGCCAAGTGTGTCCCCCTGGGGAGCACCAGTTTGGTTTGAGAAAGAGAAATATGATACACTCTGATTGTGTATTGGTTCACACAGTTGAACAAGGTCACTATGAAGAACATGTATCCTTTTCCTAGGATTGATGACCTCTTTGATCAAATTAGGAGAGCAAAGGTGTTTTCCAAGAATGACTTAAGGTAAGGATAAAGGATGAATGTGTTCATAAGACAACCCTTGGAGCAAGGTATGGATCTTATGAGTTTGTGGTGGTACCATTTTGTTTCACAAATGCACTAGCTACATTCTTGTGCCTCATGAATAATGTTTCCAGTAAGTATCTCGAAGGGTTTGTTCTTGTTTTCCTTGATGGCATTCTTATTTATTCTAAGAATGAGGAAGAACATGTGGAACATTTGAGGTTGACTTTGAAATTGCTCAGAAAGCATAAGTGGTATGCAGGGTTGAGAAACAATGACTTCTATGAGGATAGAATTCATTAATTGGGTCACATTATCTCAGATAAAGGAATGTCTGGAGACCCTGAAAAGATTGAGTTTGTGATGAGTTGACCTGCTCCAAGAAAGTTAACAGATGTAAGATCTTTTGTGGTACTTGCAAGGTATTGCAGGAAGTTCACTAAAGAATATTATGCAGGTAAAGTTGATTCTATGTATAGGATAAAGAATCCTGCATGTGAACTTGTAGTTCCATGAGGAAATGTCCCTTATGTGTATGGGCATACATATGAGGACTTCCTAAAGACTTAGGCAGAATGACCTGAGCAGAGCAGTATGGTTGTGCCCAATGAAACCCAGGGCAGGAAGCTTCCATGTTCCATGAGAAGGATCTCATGATTGAGGACATATTTTGAAACTTCAGGTTGCATGTTTTTCTATTGATTATGGGATACTATGATGGTTTTGAATCATTCTAACAATGGATATGCTTGTCTTGCATTGCTTGATGTTTGAGGTTTTTTGTTGCTAACTGTGATTGTTTGGCTGATTTGAAATTGTGTCGGGATGGCATGTTGTATGTGGATGTCCATGTTTTGGGCAGCATGTGTAAGTAAGGGATAAGCACTCCCACTTGCAAAAGCCAAATAGTATGAGGATGGCCTCATGGTTGCAAAAATCTGATTTTCTGCAGGAAGCAGAATTGTGATCTCGGATTTTTATTTGACTATCAATGCTATTGATTGTTCGATATTTGGGAAATCATCTATGCATGAAATATATTTGAAGATATATGATTGAAATTTTTATGATGACATCTCATGTGAACTGCATGCTTGTATGTAATGTAGGTGAGATGATGGAAGTACGTTCCTGGACTAAATAACTTCTCGAAGGATGTACTGGGTGTACATGGTTCCTCAGAAGGATGTACTGATTGTACATAGCTTCTGGGAGGAATGTGCTTGGAATAGGTTTGGAAACCTATGATTGAATTTTTTATGATGACATCTCATATGACCTACATGCTTTTATGTAACACAAGTGAGATGATGAAAATATGTACTGGACATACATGGCTCCTCAAAAGGATGTACTGGGATACATAGCTTCTCAGAGGGATGTGTTTGGAATAGGTTTGAAAACCTATGAGTGCAATTTTTTTATGATGACATCTCATATGAACTGCATACTTGTATGTAACACAGGTGAGATGATGAAAATATGTACAGGGTGTACACGGCTCCTCAAAAGGATGTACGGGGTGTACATAGCTTCTTGGAGGGATGTCTTTGGAATAGGTTTGAAAACCTATGATTTAAATTTTATAATGACATCTAATGTAAGATGGATGTCTATATGTAATGCAGGTGAGACAATAAAAACATGTACAAGGAGTACACAGCTCCTCTAGAAGGATGTACTTGTGTACATAGCTTCTCCTCCCTGCCAGCTAGGCACCAATATGCATCACTGGGGATGCCCAGGGTGTAAAACATTCGGTTAGACTTCTTTCTACACACATTCACGTCGTAAGGGGACTATCATGAGAGTAGGAGATCTGTGAAGAGAATAACCCCTAGGTATTATGATGTCTGGAAAGGAAGCGCCTGAGCATTGGTAAGAACTTGGAGGAGGTGTTGGTCCCTTAAGCTAGAGTTGTCATTAAGCACTTGAGGAGGTGTTAGGACCTGAAGCGAGGCTGACCAGGTCTCATTTGAGAGATGCTATACATATAAGTATTGGATTACTTGGAAAATATTGGTCGATTTTCTATAATTACACATGTGCATAATGATTCAGCTAAGATTTTGAAAATCTTGTTAAGAAATAAATCCTGCGAAAATGAATCTGACATGTGAACTAATCTATTATGGTGCCTGGACAGGAAGCACCTAAGCATTAGTGAGCACTGGAAGAGGTGCTAGGACTGTAAACTAGAGCTTCCATTGAGCACTTAGGGAGTTGTTAGGCTCTGAAGTGGGGTTGACCAGATATCAGTTGAGAGATGTTATACAGATAAGTATTTGGTTTACTTATCAAACTTTTGTTGTTATTAATTTTCTTTAAATATACATGAGCATATGATGCAGCCATGGTTTTGAAAATCTTGCTATAGATTGCATCCTATAGGAATGAATATAACATATGAATTAAATTAAGTGTGGCGTCTGAGAAGGAAGCATTTGAGCTTGGTAAGCACCTAGAGAAGGTGCAGTCTCTTGAGCAGAACTGCCATTGAAGCACTCGAAGAGGTGTTGGGCTCAAGAACAGAGCTATCAGACCTCAGTTGAGAGGTATTTTCAGGTGATATAAGGCTTGCATAAATTTGGCTACCCTTTAATGCACACCCAGGTGTGGGGTGGGGCAAGGTTGGGAGTGCCATGGTTGTATAAATCCCATTCGAAAACCTGTGGAACCAAAACAAGATACTTATGCAAATGAGTATTTGGTTCACTGGGAAACTTCTTGTTGATTTTATGTCAATATACATGTGCATGTGATTCATCTATGATTTTGGAAAATCTTGTGAATACTAACATGAGAATTGACTCATTACTGGGGGCTTGAGCATAGGTATTGCTGGTTACCAAAGACCTTGGAAAATGTTCCAAGCTGAGGAGAAGGATTC
The DNA here is from genome assembly GCA_001517045.1 of Pseudotsuga menziesii. Classification (NCBI taxonomy): domain Eukaryota; kingdom Viridiplantae; phylum Streptophyta; class Pinopsida; order Pinales; family Pinaceae; genus Pseudotsuga; species Pseudotsuga menziesii. The sequence goes on along the minus strand of LPNX010902508.1, from coordinate 524 downwards.
TCCAAGACCTAGAAAAAGATCTGGTGGTGTGTGTTGATGCATGCAAGCAAGGACTTGGAAGAGTTCCAGATTGTGCCATTGGACATATTGTTGTAATGGATAATTCACCTAATAACCTAGGTCTGGGGGTTACCAACATACTAGACCTTGCAGACAGTTTGATTATAAAAGTACAAATAGGAAATAGGGAAGTAGCAGGAACTTACTTGTAATAAACGAAGGTTGATCCAAGCTGATTCCTTCCTCTTTGTTCCACTCTTATAATCTCCAGGATAATTCCTCCTTCAACCTGTTAACAAAAGTTTCTTCCAATATACAATATGATTCATATATAAAGATGCAGGTTAGGTAAATCACATATTATAATGAAATATAAATCTTTACCAAACTACAACACATGAGACACAATATGGAAGAAGTAATTTGCTTTATTAACAATAAAAGAGGGAGTTTAGGTTACAACCCAATGCCTGTACAAGGGACTCCTCTGTCACCAAAGGACTCTGAGTTTCTCTGCTCCAAAG
>LPNX010902503.1:25273-37149 GCA_001517045.1 Pseudotsuga menziesii | reverse complement strand
ATTTGTCATGTGAAGGAAGGTGAGTGCTATTGATTGTTGCTCTTATTCAAAGTGATTTTGATATGATGAGTTTGTTTGTTTGTATACTGCTTCTTTTAACTTTAAATAATATCAATGTACATTTTACACATTTATACATAAACAATGGGTTGTGTAGTTTATGTCACAACCTAATAAAATTTAAAATGTTAATCCAAATTGCTTAAAGAGCATAAAAATAGTTATCAAAATTGGAAACTAGGAATTCACATTTAGTGATTTTTCATAAATGTCACTTAGCACCCAAAATATAGCAACCCTAAAGCTTTGCCATTAAGGCATGAGAGGATGCAATCACACAAATCCATGAACATCAATTATGTTTTCATTCAAAGTGGACTCCTATCCATCATTATCTAGCTTAGCATTCATGACAATGGTTGCCATCCATTGTTCTTGAGCAACTTCTCATTCTTCAAGAGAGCAAGGCGAGAACTTTTCATTTTGACATTTGTGGGTGAGGATGGGCTATGAGAGGCTAATTATGGCATTGTTCATGCATTCTTGTACATCACAATGAATTCTATGCCTTGAGCTTTCTTTAGAGTGATGCAAGTACTTGGTGCAACACAAATGTTGCAAGAGAGTCCATAAGAGGCTCCTTGCTTATGCTGCAAAGAATTTTACCATAATACTCAAACAATTAACATAGAGGCACCACATCCAACTCCAATTTTTGTTCTTATATAATAATCTTCATATAGAGATTAACACAAATTAATGAACCATTTTCCCATTAAGAACTTTGTACATGTTTTCCCTGGTTAAACAAGATGTGTTCATTTTTTTTTGTATGAGAAATATGATTGCATATCCAATGAGTTGCAACACTTTTTGAAAACTAGTGAACTAAATCATTTTATCCTCTTAAAGGGCGACCTTCCATGAAATGGGTGTAGGGGGATATTGAATGGTTGCATGACAATAAGATTGCGTAATTGTTTAGGATATTTTGTTGCCTAAGCATGGTAGATTTTTTTGCTTATTAGTGTGATTGGAAAAATAAATTGGATTTTATGCATGTTTGTCTTTGGATCTTATTGTCTTTTATTATAATTACAAATGATGAAATCTATGTGTTAATATTGCTCCTCTTCCTGATTCTTAGAGGGTGCTAGCTCAATGGAAGAGCACCTGCTTTACAAGCAGGAGATTGGTGGTTCGATTCCTCCATGCCCTAATGATATTGTAATGTATTTTTAAAGGTAAAAAATGTAGTAGTGCAAGATGGATGCAATATTAGACGCAATACTAAATGCAAAACATGTTGTAAAAGTGGACGTCACACCAAACATGAAAGTGGACACAAAATACGACCTTATGTCAGACACAAATGTGGACACAAAAATGGATGTCACACTAAACGCAAAATTGGATGCAAAAAGAGACTCAACACTAGACACAATTAATGACTCAAGACTAGATGTAATAATAGGTCCAGAACTAGATGCAACAATAGATGAAAAAGTGGATTCCTAACTAGATGTAAAATTGGACATTAAATTGACCACAAAATATGGTGTATCGATGGACATAAAACTAGGCATAACACCAGGTGCAAAACTGGAAGCAACATTTGGCGCAAACAAAAACTTAAAACGAGACACAATTTAGATGCAAAATGGGACAAAACATTGGATGTAAAACTAGATGTAATATTGAAAGCAAGATGCGATGCAACATTGGACACACAACGAGATGCAATATTAGATACAAACATGGGCTCAAAACTAGGCACAACACTAGGCGCAACACTGGGTGCAAGATTGAGCTCAAACATAGATGCAAAAAAAGACATCAATCAGGATGCAACACTAGGTGCAAACCTAGATGCAAAATATGATGTAAAACGCGATGAAAAATTTGGCACAAACATGGATACAAAAAAAGACGTAAAACAAGATACAAAATTAGATGCAAATGGGGATGCAACATTATAAGTAAATTTTGATGCAAAACTAGACGCATAATTGGGCCTAAAATTGGATGCAAACCTAGATGCAAAATTGGACACATAATTTTATGTAAAACATGGTGCAAAATTGGGTGCAAGACTTGATGAAAAACTAGGAGCAAAATAAGACGCAACATTGGATGCAAAGATGAGCGTGAAACTGGGTGCAAACAAGGATGTAACAAAGGACGCGAAAAAAGATGCAATAGAAGTTGAAAAATTGGGCGCAAATAAAGGCATAACATTAGATGCAAAAAATTGTGTACACTAAAATCCGACGCTAAATTCGACGCGAAATCCAGTTTTTGTTGCAGTGACACAATGTAAAATAAGTGTCACATAAATAATAAGTCTGTGTCATGCAACTAATAAGTGCACCAGTGACCTTGTCACTATAATAAAGTACATAACGATAATAATAATAATCAGTGTAATATCCCTAGGATAGAGCTACAAATACGAGCGCTAGTGACCAAAACAATTAGCACTTTTCGTTAAGCTTTATAAACAAGTTTTCCATCGCCAAGTATACCTGCACGTAAATGGGACAAGAGTGCATTATTTCAAAAAAAATAAGCAAGATCGATGTGACAAGTAGAAATTGTTACCTCTCAGGTGGTTAGAGGGGAAACTAGTCTCGCAACTCTACCCCTTTATCCATTAATAGAGTCAAGTTAGAATCATTCATATGACTGTAAGCACATGTTACAAACAATGAAGTACGTAATCAAATTACTAACTTACAGATCGATGCTTAACCATAATACAAACAATAATCAAGATCACAACAACGTAAGTAACATAGTAACAACCGCATCGAGAAATATGAAAGTAGTATGTATGAACAACTTGCAACAATACAACAATAAAATCATAGTACGACACATTCTGCAAAGTTCAATTAATGTCCATCATAGGCAGTCTAGACTAGCCTATTAAATTTTATTTTTTTTATTTTCAATTTTTGTGGACATTGCAAGTGGTATCAGAGTTCAGTTTCAACACTAAGAGACCTAATGGGAATACTAGACATTCGTTGTAAGGAAAATAAAGTATGTTTTAAATTTTGTTATCTAACATAAAAAATTTCTGTTATTAAAAATTGCAATTTCAGGAATTTTTACAGAACAATTCAGATCATGAACACTGAAGAAGATAACAACAGACAAGGGAAATTGAATACCCTAACCCAGGAAGCAGAACTGGTGGTGAAACTGAATTATGATATTATGAAAACCATACAAATTCTTCAAGAAGACTTGTAAAGTTTCAGAGATGAAAATATCAATGAAAGAAAGGAACATCAAGCAATCAATGAAGCATTGCTACGAAATATGATGGGAGGAATCCCACAGGGAAAACCCACTCATTCCACAAACAGATTCAAGAGGGAACCTTATCATAAACGAGCTAGCAGCCCAATAGAAGAAGGAAAAAAGGAACATACCCATGAAACTCCAGAAGGAGAATATCACAGTCCTTCCAATGAGGACTCTATTTCTCCCTGCAGAAAGAAACAAATAAGTGATGACAATCTCCAGGGGGATTTCAGGAAAATAAGATCTCCAACCTATGAAGGAGAGGTGAACACGGGAGAGAGAGCTGAAGAATGGTTATTGGGCATGAGCAAATATTTCTGAGTTCATAACTACTCTAGCAAAATGAAGGATCGACTGGCCATCTATAATTTAAATGGAAAAGTAGCGAGATGGTGGAGAGACTTGAAGCATACCAAGAAATATGAGGTAAGAGAAATAAATTGGATTAAATTTCACAATATCTTTCAATAAAAATATATGTCGGAAAGACTCTTTGACATAAAGGTGAAATAGTTTCATGAGTTATGTATGGGATCCATGACTATGGATGCTTTTATTAATAGATTTTCAGATTTATTACAGTATGTACCATACATCAAGGATGAAAAGGTAAAGATTGAGTATTTTTTACGATATCTGCCCCCCAACTTTCAGGAAATGATTGAGTTTGACATGCTTGAAACCTTGGACACCACATTGCAAAAATATAGGATGTACTATGAGCATGGACAACCAAGGCAAGAGAACATGAACAGAAGTAGAGAAAAGTCTAAGAACTTCTATGACATCGCAAACTGGGTTTTAACCCACCCATGTACATGAAACAAAACAATAGTTTTCCAGCAAACAAGAACTTCAAAAAATCAGGTACAAAGCCATATGTACCAGCTCCAAATGTTATCAAACCAGTAGAAACTGGGGGAGCCAATGCTACCCCAGTACAGATCAAATGTTGGAAATGGAGCGAGCCTCATTATGCCCGATATTGTAAGAACAAGACTAATGGGGTCCTGCATAGCTTACAAGAAGAACCAACGGTGAAGGACATTATTGGAACACCGTGAATCTATGTAGCCTTGAATGTCTGACAGGCAGACCATCGAGATACCATGGTTGAGATAGAAGGTAAGATCCTGAACACTTCTATTTCAATATTGATTGAACCTGGTTCTTTCCGAAGCTATGTATCGCTTAAAATTATTGATATATGTAAACTAGGCAAAGAAAAAGATGATAAACCTTGCCTGGTACAATTAGCCACAAGTATGAAATGGAAAGCTTCAGAAATAGTTAAAGATTGTGAGGTAAACCTAAATGTTTTTCTTACAAAAGTAAACTTGAACATCCTCTCTTCAAGATCATAATATATACTTATTGACATGGATAGGTTGGAACAACACCATGTCATGCTCGATTTCTTGCACAAGTCAATTTTGTGTATAGATAGCCAAGGGAATCAAGCAAAGATTCAATGTGTACCAAAGAAAGTGTTGGCAAGACAAATATCTTCCTTACAAGCAAAGAAGTGCATTAGAAAAGGCTGCAAGTTGTTTGTGGTAAATATCTGAGACATAGAGGCTGAAAGAGAACATCACAGAAAGGATTTTCTCATTGTTGTAGAATTGAAGGATGTATTCCCCGAGGAAATCCTTGGATTACCTCCAAAACGAGAACTAGAATTTTCCACAGAACTGACATTAGGATCAGTTCCTACTTCAAAAACCCCTTACCACATGAGTGCACTAGAGTTGGTGGAACTCAAACTACAGTTGCAAGATTTGATAGAGAAGGGATATATCTAGCCAAGTGTGTCCCCTTGGGGAGCGTCAATACTTTTCATAAATAAGAAGGATAGTATGATGTGGATGTGCATCGATTACCATCATCTTAAAAAACTGACTATCATGAACTGATACCCACTCCCTAGGATCGATGACTTGTTCAAGCAAGTAGGAGGATCCAAGATCTTTTCAGATATTGACCTGTGATTTGGATACCATTAGGTATGGATTTGTGACAAGGATATTCACAAAATTTCCTTTCGTACAAGGTACTGGCACAACAAGTTTGTAGTAATGCTATTCAGGTTGACCAATGCAACCGTGAACTTTATGTGTATGGTGAACAGTATATTCACTAAATATCTAAACAAATTTGTTTTGGGATTTATACATGACATCCTAGTTTACTCCAAGAGTAAAGAGGAACGTGAGAAACACCTCTGCATAGTGCTACAGGTGTTACGAGAACACCATCTCTATGTCAGGTTTAGTAAATGTGATTTTTACAAACCACAGATATAGTACCTGGGTCACATTATCTTCGAGACAGGGATAGATGTGGACCTGGAAAAGATTAGAGCCATAGAATACTGGCCTACCCCTACTAGTGTCACTGAAATTAGGTCCTTTTTAGGATTAACTGGATATTATTGCAAGTTAATTGAGAGCTTCTCGATAATATCTTGTCCCATGACCACTTTGCAGAAGAAGGAAAATAAGTTCTTATGGAAAACCAAGTGCGAGGAAAGTTTTCAAAATCTTAAGAAACTTTTAACGATTGCACTGATACTATGAATTGTGGATACCAATGGGGCTTTCATTTCTTGCACTGATGAAAGCAAGGAAGGGCTCGAAGGAGTCCTGTTGCATATTGATTATGGGATCTATTATGAATAGCGAAATCTAGAAGAACATGAGTAGAACTACTCCACACATGATCTTGAGTTAGCTTCCATCATTCACTCCTTGAATATGTGGAGGCACTACCTCATGGGAAAGAAATTCCTTCTAAAGATAGACAATATGAGTTTGAAGTATTTATTCGAGCAACCGGATCTGAATGCTCAAAAAGCCAGATGGTTGGATTTCTGTGCCGAGTACCATTTCAAGCTAAAGCATATTAAGGGCAACGAGAAGAAGATTGATGATGCTTTGAGTCAATGAACTCATATGATATATGAGGTGAATTTAAGTCAAACCGATTTAGATTTGCACGAGAGGATCAGAACGACCAACAAAGTTGACCCTTTCTATGTAGAAATCCTTAAGAAAGTCCAAGAGGACAGGTTGTTTCAACAACATAAATACTACAAGGTATACTAAGTAGGACTGCTATCATCCAAGAAGAGATTGTACATTCTAGAAGGAGGGGACATTCAATCTAGAATCCTGACATAATTTCATTGAACACCCTACTTAGGGCATCCGTGATATCAAAAGATGAAATCCGCCATTAAGAGACACTTTTTCTGGCCTAAGTTAAAGGTTGACATTGCGTTGTTTATTGCGAAATGTCAAGAATGTCAATTGGTAAAAGCTAAGCATTAGCATCATTCAGGATTGCTGCAGCCATTACCCATTTTGGAATGGAATTGGAAGGTAATTAGTATGGATTATATCACCAGTCTACCGAAAAGTAAGAAAAAAATGATTCTATCTTTGTAGTAGTTGACAAATTATCAAAAGCAACACATTTCATTCCAGTCAAGTGGACCTACAAGGAAGTACACATTGCCGATATCTTCTTGAAGGAGATATTTAGATTGCATGGGATACCCAAGGAAATCATCTCGAACGGAGATACTAAGTTTACTGGAAACGTTTGGAGATCTTTATTCTCTGAATTATAGACACAGTTGAACTTCAGTATTGCTTATCACCCACACACAGACGAGAAAATAGAAAGGGTAAACCAGATTGTTGAGGACATACTTAGGAGGTATGCCATGAACAATCCCACCAAGTGGGAATATTACCTACATCTCATAGAGTTTGCGTATAACAATGATTACCAAACTTCTGCCAAGATCAGTCCCTTTGAGGTACTATATGGATGAACGTGTAGACCACCGGTTACTTGGGATAGCTCAGTGGATCGGCTCATGTTGGGGCTTGATTTATTAAAGGAGTTGGAACAGTTGTTTACCAAGGTCTAGGTGAACATAAAAGAAGCACAAGACCTCCAGAAAAGCTACGCGGATAAGAAAATAAAAGATAAATATTATTAAATAGGAGACCATGTCTACTTGAAAGTAAAAGCAAACTGAAGCTTGTTGAGCTTGGGAAGGTGCGGTAAGTTAGTACCTACATTTTGTGAACCCTTTGAAATGCTAGCCAAGAGAGGGACAATAGCATATGAACTAGCATTACTCGCTCACATAAGATTCCATAATGTTTTCCATGCATCATTATTAAATAAATATGTTTATGATACTAAACATGTGATTGATTGGTCCTTATTACTGGTGGAACCTGATGGGGATTTTTCCCCTGAACCTCTTCATATATTGGACAAGAGAGAGGTGAGGCTTAGGAAGCGGACCATAGTTCACTTGAAAGTGCAATAGAACCACTTCAAATCCGAAGAGGATGCTTGGGAGAATGAAGCCACCATGAGAAAGGCTTACCCCTCCTTGTTTCGTGATTTCATTCCGAGTCCCTAGAACACCAGGGATGGTGTCGTTCTAAGAGGGGAGGGATGTATCCTAAATTTTGGACCTAACACTTATGGGTAGGAGCCATTTACCATCATACACACTCTTTTGGTCAAATTGGCCTAGTTAAACCACTATCCTATGTTTAATTGACATCAGTGGAGCATTAATTGCCATCATCCAGTCACACCCACGCCTACCTACAGTCAAGGAGGCTAACTTAGCCTTATCCTATAGTCAAGGAGGATAACTTGAGCACTCCAAGGGTGATATGTGTGACATTAATGCACCTAATTGCTAACTGGTGGTTACAATCAGTTCAACTAGTTAGTTACGGTCAGTTAAGGTGCCTCCAGTCATTAAATATATTATTTAATGATTATTTATTATTATTTAATGATTTGGAGTCAACAAGGCTCCTCCACCGACTTCTGATGGTTAGTTCAACTTCAGTTAACCTCATCGGGGTTCATTGAAGTCATGGAGCAATAACACTTAATGGTTGGCTTGCTATGACATGTGTTTGAACTCCTTCATTTGAGATTCAGTCATTTATTGCACTCTGACTTCAGTTAGGGTTTGGTGAGTCAATTAGGGTTTTGTTCAAGTGGTTAACTGAGTGTGATTGAATGGCTAAGAGTCAGTTAAGCTAGACTCACTCATTGAATTCGAATTGTCTCCTTAGGTATTTTAATTATTCATGGAGTTGAGCTATTTCTTAGCATTGGTATTGTAACCCTTCATTGTTTTATTAAATATACAGAAAGGAAACCAATTTCAGTTCCGATTAACACCAATTCAAGAGTATTTGTTAATTATCCTTTGATGATTTTGATTCCTAGTTCCTAGATCATGTGCAAGAATTAATATGGTATCAGATAATGCGGCGAGACAAAGATCAATCTCTCAAAAACAAGATTATTGACTGATTTCTCCATGAAAAGTGAGCAATAACTCAAAATTCCAGCACTGCACCAGATTCCAAGGCTTACCACTCAATATCCCAAGTAAAGAACTTGTTGATCAAGCTTGCTTGATTGGCTATGCTGGGTGTGATGAAATCCTAGAATGAGCAGGCTGTCTGACCTTATTTTTCCCTTTCTGTTTTGATTTTCAGGTTTCTACAGGTGAAGCATTCGCTACAGCATATCCAGCTAGCCTCCTCAGTACCTTTGTTGACTCCGTACAATTTCCACACATGGAAAAGTAAAATGGAGATTCAGCTGTGTTCCAAAGGAGTCTATAGAGTCACCATGGACACTGAAGTTGAGCCGAGATCCACCATAGAAAAATCAAGATTCTTGAACAAGAAGGATGAAGCCTTCGGTTTCTTGTGCCTCTCTATTTTCGATGACCTTCTCTTCCATCTTACAGATCTGAAGACACCAAAACAGATATGGGACAAATTAGAATCTCTATACAGAAAGCATGATGACTTGAAAGTTTACCAACTCGAAAATGAACTCATGTCTCTCCAACCTTCCAATTTCGAGACTCTGAATGATTTCTTTACAAATTTCAAGCATATTGTTTTCCTCTTGAAGCAATGCAAAGTGGAGAAGGAGGATGATCATCTCATCCTAGCCATCCTCTCCAAAATTGGGGCTAATTATTTAGTTTTTGTTTCTACATTCCGTGCGGAGAAGCTCACAATTCCCGAATGGAAGATGCCTACACTCAATGCCTTCATTGAGTCCCTGACTAATGAACATGACAAGATTGTGTAGATGGGGATCATCCAATCTTCCCATGATCAAGCCGTCCATGTCTCGGGGCCCAAAGATCTGAAGGGTAAAGGAAAGCAGCAGAAAAAATAGAAAACTAAATTTGATGCTCCTAAGCCTAGAGTTGAAAATTAGCAGCATGATGAATCTTCTGGCTCATGGAAGAACGAAGGAAAAGGGCACAATGGGAAAGAAAAAGTCAGGTGCTCTTACTGCGGGAAGGGTTTTCACTCTGAACATTCCTACATGAAGAAAAATCTTGATGAAGTAGCCTCTCTCATTGAGAGGAATCACATCAATATTCCGTAGAGCTTTTGAAGGAGAGATCACCAAGATCGCGAACCACAACATGAGAAAGGTCATGACCTCATGGCAAGCACTTCAAACTCCAAAGCACTGCTGATTGACAGTGGAGCTTCAAATCACATGATGGCTGAAAAAGACTCCTTTTCATCCTTGGAGACTAGCAAATCCATCCCCATCCACATGGAATATGACTCCACCATCATTTTCGAAGGACAAGGTACTGTAGATCTAGAAAATGTTTTTTTTTCTAAAGTTTTGTATGTACCATCTCTAGCAGCAAATATCCTTAGTGTCTATCAGATGACACATACAAGAATTCCTAAGAGAGTCTCTTTCAGCCCAAATTATGTCGAGATAACAGAAATTGCATCCGGGAAACTCATTGCAAAAGGCCTTGCAAATCATCATGCAAAAGCTTATGAGTTCTCTCACTTTGTTGCAGATGCAAAGCCCACCGATCTGTTAACTCATGGAAATGAGGTTAGTAGGATGTGGACTGAGAGGTTTGGCCATCTTAATTTCAAATATTTGCATCAATGACAGAAAAACTCCATGGTTGAAGGCCTCCCGGTCATCAAGGCAACCATGGGAGTCTGCAAGGGCTGTGTTATTGGAAAACACCCTGAGCACAAGTTTGATCGGGAGAAGGCAAACCGAGCTACAAGCATATTGGGGATGATACATTCTGATATCAGTGGTCCAATTCCTATCACATCCATGAATGGATCAAGGTACCTCCTTAATTTTATTGATGATTTTTCAAGGTATACATGGGTTTTCTTTCTCAAAAGGAAATCATAAGTATGTGAATTTTTTTTTGAATTGAAGGCCTTGATCGAAAATGCCTGTGGGCTTACGATCAAGATATTGAGATCTGATAATGGAGGGGAGTATGTTAGTAATGTGTTTCTGTAAATTTCCTCCCAAAGTGGTATTCAGGTCCAACATTCAATTCCCTACACTCTCCAACAGAACATAGTAGCGAAAAGGAAGAACCAGTCTCTCAAAGAGATGACCACTTGTATGTTGGAGTAAAAGAAGCTTGCTGCAAATTTGTGGGCTGAAGCCATACATTCTATAGAATACATTCAAAACAGGTTTCCACATTCATCAATTAAAGGAAAGACTCCTTTCTAAGCATACTTCGAACACAAGCGAGATGTGTCGAACCTACGGGTGTTTGGGTCCACTGCATGGGCCCAAATTCCGCTTGATAAAAGAAGGGCTTTGCAACCACAGAGCATAGAATGTCTGTTTATTGGGTATTCTGATGAATCTAAAGGATTCAAGATGCTGGATATCAATAAAAAACAGATCATCGTTGAGAGAGGTGTCAAGTTCGATGAGCCTCTTAAGGAGGTGGAACTAGTGAAGGAGAAAACTGCAGAATTTCCTTCCTATTCCACTGAATATTTGGATGATGAAATTGGGGGTGATGACCCTGATTTGGATCCTATAATTTCTAATATTAGTGTGAAGCAATCATCAGATACTGAATCAGAACCTGAAGTGCAAAATCATCTTCCTACATGGGCCCAAAAGACACTCTCCTCCGCAGGAGACAACATTGGAAATCCGGATGATCCAAGGAGAACCAGGTCTGATTTCCAAAGAGCAAGTACTCCGCTCTCTTGTTATAATAATTTGATGTATAAAACTTACTATTTGATGATTATTTTAGATCCAAAATCCCACTACCATGCTCGGGATGATCCGAGATGGCAAGTTGCCATGGATGAAGAGATGAATTCTCTTCAGAAAAACACTACTTGGGAGCTAGTTTCTCTTCCTCTAGGAAGGAAATTGGTTCAATGCAAGTGGGTGTTTCAGACAAATGTTTCTTCTGATAGAATCACCTAAAAATATAAGGCAAGTCTGGTAGCAAAAGGTTTCTCTCAGGTCCAAGGAGTGGACTACCATGAGACCTTCGCACCGGTTGCAAAAATGGACTCCATCCGCCTTGTTTTGGCTATTTCCGCATCCAAGCACTGGGAGGTGCATCACATGGATGTTAATTCATCCTTTCTACATAGAGATATTCATAAGGAGATATACATGAAGCAGCTTTAGGGATACATCACTGATCTATCTTTGTTTTT
>LPNX010902503.1:2149-15051 GCA_001517045.1 Pseudotsuga menziesii | reverse complement strand
TTTCGTTCTATCGCTTCTTCATAACTGGAAGGTTCTTTATCAATGAAATCACATAGTAAAGTTACATACCCGAAGCAAGATCTAGTCCTCTTTCTTTCTCTATGATTCTATTCTGGAGCCCCATATCTTTCCGCACCTTGGATAATTTCATGTACACAGGAAGGTTTCCTCTTATGAGTATTCTTCTCTAGAGTTGGATCTAGAGGTATTTGTGGTTCTTCATATTCTTGATCTTCTTCTTCAGTTTCTTCATTTGTATCACGAATTCTGGGTGCTTCTGCTTCTTTAGGTTCTTCAGTAGGTCTTTTTCTAGATTTGTTGTAAGCTGTGTCTTCATCAAATTTCACATCCCTACTGATTTCAATCTTCTTATATTCTAGGAAGTATATTCTGTAAGGTTTCGAGTTTTCAGAGTATCCCACAAATATACCCTTCTTTCCTGAAGGATCTAATTTTGTTCTCTTCTCTTTTGGAATGTGTATGTATACAGGACAGCTGAATATTCTGAGATGGATGGCTTCTGGTTTCTTTCCGGAGAAGACTTATTTAGGAGTCTTGTTCTCAAGTAATCTATGTGGAGTACGGTTTTGTACATACACCGTTGTTCTGGTAGCTTCCACCCAAATATGAATAGGAAGATCTTGATCATGAAGCATTGCTCTTGTAGTCTCCATGATAGTTCTATTCTTCCTTTCTCCAATCCCATTCTATTGTAGAGTATAAGGAGTGGACAAATACCTCTTAATCCTTAAGTATTTCCATATCTCCTTGAATTCATTCGAAGTGAATTCTCCGCCATTATCTGATTGAAAGGTCTTGATCTTATTTTCAGTGTGATTCTCAATCAAGGCTTTGAATTCCTTGAACTTGCTGAATATTTCATCTTTGTTCTTCATGAAGTAAATCCACGTCTTCCTAGAAAAATCATCAATGAAATAAACATACTATACATACCCACTTAGTGAGCTTGATGACATAGGACTGCATACATCAGAGTGGATGATTTCCAAGATTCTTTTTTTTTTCTTTCACTACTTGGAAATGTCTTCTTTGTGTTCTTTCCTTTTGCACATCCTTTCCAAACCCCATCATGTCTTGCTTGAACTTTTGGAAGACCTTCAACAGCTTTACTTGCAAGAGGTAGTGCTCTATAATGCACATGAGTAAGCCTTCTATGCCAAAGTTCATTTCTCTCTACTGTGTCATGGACCAAGGCTTGTTCTGGATGGCCCTTCAATTTGTACAAACCTCCTTCTTGTTCCCCAATCACTATTGCATCATCAATAGTCTTTACTTTTGTCCACACGATGACTTGACCATCTATGAATGCAACCCTCATTCCTTTTGAATCTAATGTCGATATGGAGAGAAGGTTATTCATGAGTCCTGACACAAATAATACTTTCTTCATTGTCATAGACTTTCGAGAGTCTAGCTTATAGGAAGATTCCCCACTACCCTTTATTGGATATTGGTATTCATCTCCTAGCTTCACCTTGTGAGGTGATTGATGTTCTGAAAATCTCACAAAGGATTCCTTGAACCCATTCATATGTTTGGAAGCCCCAATATCTCTAAGCCAATCATTGCTTCCATGAGTAATGTTTCTTGTGAGAGTAGAAATCAAAACATATTCATCCTCGCTTGAAGAATCTTCACTTTCATATCGGTTTCTCTTTGATGAAGGTTCATCATCCTTTGCAGCATAAGCATGATGTCTTCTCTTGTTTCCTTTCTTCTTGTCAGAGCTACTTTTGTTCTTAGGACAACCTCTAGCAAAGTGTCCTCTTTCATCACATGTATAGTAAATGAACTTAGACTTATCTCTAGGCTTTCTAGATTTATTCCTTTGATGAGAGTACTTACTTCTATGATGGCTGAATTTGGGTTTCTTGGATTATACTGTGAGAGCTTGATCTTAACTTCCCATCTTTTCTTCTCGAGCTGCTATCCTAGCTTCTTCTTGAGAACATTCTTCCCATAGTTTGCTGAACTTGACTAACTTATTTCTAGCAGAGATCCCTTGAATGAAGGAGTCCCTTGTTTTAGGGAGACCATTGAAGGTGGTCATCACAATTTATGCATTCTCCACTTCTTCACATTCTTCAGTTGATTCCTTAGAGTCATCTTCTGATTTATGATCTTCGCTTCAAACAATTTGGTTAGGGAATCAAACATAGCTTTAGGTGTCTTGAGGGAGCACACCTGTGGTATAAGGTGATCCTTGATAGAATCAGTAATGATCCTCTTTTCCATAACCAAATTCTTCTTATGTAAGGCCTTAGCCTCATCTCCCTCTGGAACTAGAACCTCCTCATTGATGTAGGAGTCTAACTCATTCTCTTCTAGAACCAGGGATATCCTATACTTCCAAGCTTGGAATTTATTAGCTCCGTCAAGATTTTCATCAAGCTTGGTGTGATGAGACATCTTAACCGAGAACCTCAAATGGAAATACAAAAGAGTTGGATCTTAGCAGGTCAAGATGTTGGATCTGGATTTGGAGCTTAAATCTTGCAGTACTGGTTCAGGAGCAGATTAGGGTTTTGCTTTTCCATATTTCTGTTTGACCAAATGCTTTGAAATTGATCCCTAACTTTGATTTTGGGGAGGATATCAATCCAGGCCTGGGATCATTGAAAAATTCCTCTTCTATGAAAATCCCTAATTTCCAGCAGTAGTGTCGGGTCCAAAACTGAAAAACCTTAGAATTGGTTTCTACTTCGACAGAAAGATGTGCCCTGGGTAGGAGAGTTATTCCACCTTACTTTTGCTGAAAATCTATGTAGGAAGGTCCACAAACTAGGAAGCCCTAGTTCCTGCAGCTGCATAGTGTTTTCTTCTCAGGTTAGCTCTGATACCATGTTAGTTTTTCAACATTAAGCTAGCATTATTAGGATCTTTAATTGAGAGAATAACAAGTACAACAATAAAACACAAGAGACAATGAAAATAGTGTTTTTCCTCGGGGAAACCATAAATGGAGAAAACCCCGCAACTTCCTCAAAGATAGAATCAGTACCAAAATAGAAAATCCAAAATAGTAGGATGATCTCCCAACAGCAGTAACCTTCTTCTATCTAGCCCCACCGTCTTCTCATTCCTCAACTATGTGCTACACTTGAGTGTGTATGAGATGTGTGTTAAATAGAGAGGTCACCTTTGTATTTATACTACTTCCTAGCATGACTAAAACCCTACTAGGATGACTTCACTAAGTGAGTCTAATAACCCTAGTGCCTTGAAACTGCACAGAATTTAACCCTTAGACAATAAGAGGGTTACCCACAATGACTTGACATGACTTGTTTACATTATAGATCCTCCTGATCGAAACATCGGGGCATGACAACATGAATCAATTACATTACAAAACCATCCAAGAATAAACATTGGGATACAAGACATAAGATACATAGATGGATACATTTCAAAGTTACAAATACATCAACACTCACTTATACCCCTTGTCTCTGTAACCTCCCTACTCCTCACTATACCCTTGAACCCGATATATTTCTTTCTCTTTCTCTAATCCCCTACTACTCTCTTTGTTTATCTACCTCTTTCACCATAAACCCTACTAATCCTTAGTGCCATATAAAGTATAATTTTAGTGGTACATATTGTAGATGTGTTCTAGGGATAAAATTGTCTTTGTATTTTGTAACTCTATATCACACACGGGTTTTGTAGGCCAGTAAAATTTTCAAGTTCTAAGACTAAAACGAACGAAGTATTAGACCAAGATAGAATTTTCCTACAGATTCCGAACAGTTGATTTCTATAAAAAAAATTACTATTCCCTCTCTCTCCCTATCTTCCTCTCCATCCACCTCACCCCCTTTCCTCTTCCCCTCTCTCTATCCCTCTCTCTCCCTATCTTCCTCTCCATCCACCTCACCCCCTTTCCTCTTCCCCTCTCTCTATCCCTCTCTCTCCCTATCTTCCTCTCCATCCACCTCACCCCCTTTCCTCTTCCCCTCTCTCTATCCCTCTCTCTCCCTATCTTCCTCTCCATCCACCTCACCCCCTTTCCTCTTCCCCTCTCTCTATCCCTCTCTCTCCCTATCTTCCTCTCCATCCACCTCACCCCCTTTCCTCTTCCCCTCTCTCTATCCCTCTCTCTCCCTATCTTCCTCTCCATCCACCTCACCCCCTTTCCTCTTCCCCTCTCTCTATCCCTCTCTCTCCCTATCTTCCTCTCCATCCACCTCACCCCCTTTCCTCTTCCCCTCTCTCTATCCCTCTCTCTCCCTATCTTCCTCTCCATCCACCTCACCCCCTTTCCTCTTCCCCTCTCTCTATCCCTCTCTCTCCCTCTCTATATCTAACTCTCTCTCTCTCTCTCTCTTTCTCATACACACACACACACACACACATGCATGGACACACACAATCCATCTCTTTCCCTTCCTCTCTCTCTCACTCTTCCCACTTCCCCCTCGCACACACACACTCCCTCTCTCTCTCTATATATATATCTCTATATCTTTGCACCTCCCTCTCTCACCCCCCCTCTCTCAACCCTTTTGTTTCTAACTCTCTCCCCATGCTCTCTTTGTCCTCCCTCTCTCCCTTTCCCCCCTTGTTCGCTGTCTCTCTCTCCTTGTCCCTCTCTCTCTCTCTCTCTCTCTCTCTCTCTCTCTCTCTCTCTCTCTCTCTCTCTCTCTCCATATCCATCCATATATTCCCCTCCCGCTCCCTTTATCTCTCTCCCACCTCTCTCTCTATATATCTATCTACCACCTATATCCCTCCTTCCATATCCTTCCACCTCTCCCCTTCCCTCCCCTTCCATCTCTCTCTCAACCATCCCTCTCCCCCTCTCTTTGGTTTTGTACATTCCAAATATGTAATTTGTTTTTAAAAATATGTGTTCTTATATTTTTCTTTTTTCATTACTCCTCAACTCAAAAATCACTTTGTTAGTGTTTCTTCCATAACCTTTTCATTTCTAAAGCATTTAAAAAAATTGTATGTTGCACTATTAGACACCACCTCTACATGCTATAACAAAAATTCATTATCATTGCATTAAGACCTTCAAAATATGCCCTCACACTTAATGTACCATTTTCAAGGTTTGAGAACTTAGATAATTTTAAAAAAATATAGTATTAATTTTATTTGGAAAAATTGTGTTGCAATAGTACTATTTGTTTTTATGTCTTCCAGTTTTTGTAGGTTGATTCCATCATTTCTGCACTCAAAGTTTGTACCCACAAATAAATATACCTTATCATTTCCCCCCAAAATACAAAGTATCTACTAGAAAAGATCAAACGTGATATAGTTATAAACATTTTGAATAGATAAAACTTATATAATAGCAAAAGTGATTCAATTTCCTAAATTTCATCTTTTTTACTCAAATCAATATTTATTATGTAAGTATCTCAAAATATCAACGTAAGTTGAGGGATGCATGTATTTTTAGTTTTCTATTGCATATGACGCGTTAAAAGAGACCCTCATTAGCTATCACCAATCTGTGTCCTCATCTATATTAGTGATTTAGGTTGGTCATTTATAGCTATGCCACTTAAAATTTCTCAAATGTGGTAGTGTTTAGCTTATGAAAAATGTCATGACTAACATTTTTGGTTGTGTAAATAGAAATTTTCCAAATTGTACTAGTGATGGTATAAAAATCTTAGTTACAAATGTTGATGACTCTAGAGTGGTTTTGTCATAGAATGGCCTCTCAATTATCAGCTGATCATGAACCTAGCACTAGTGTTGAGCATAGAACTATTGATAATAGAGGCAATTTTGTTTCAAACATGTTGGTTATTTACTACTGCCATTATATATTGGAGTATTAGCTTTTTTCTTAATTTTTTACATGGCTCCCATAAATGCAATATTCTTGATTTTTCACAAGGTTTATGAACTATTATTTCAATGATATTGATTCTTTGGTAGTTAGTTAAATATTGGGTTTTCAAAGATTGTAGGAGTGTATATTTTTTTCTATGACTTGTTGCATAATTCAAAGTTATCAAAACTAAAGTAGGACTAGAACTAAAGTTCTCAAAATTATGAATTGGACTAAAACTGGATAGAAAACCGATCACTAGAAAATACATCAAATATTCAAATTTTAATAAAAAAATATATTCATGTACATTAATGTAAATCCAAACCATTATAAACAGGACAAAAAAAAATTTCCTTAAAATTGTCTAGATCTTACTTTTCATACCTCCATTTGACATCACACTAAGTAGTACAACACATATATATAACTATGTTTTGGGATTTGACTTAATGATGGTTAGGATTCACCCATATAAGAGAAGTTGGAACTCATATTCCATACTTCCAATAAAATGGATCATTTCATTTAATGATTTTTAACATGCACTATTTGAAACATTGATAATTGCATTCATGGATAGTAATATAGGAATACGTTCTTTAAAAAAGGAAAATAAATTACCACCCATTTCTATTGTATTCTTAGAAAACTAAAATAAATATTATAATTAAACTTGAAGTAGTACTAATTTCAAAAATGCAAATGTAAACAGAAAGGAACTATGTTTTCGCTTACCAATGGGTGCATCCATGGAGGTGGGATACAATTTTTAGCAAGGAAATTTTGGAAAAAAAAATGTACCCTTGATCAAGGTATCAAAACCTCAATTGAGGGTTTAACAAACCCTCGATCGAGTTTTTTTATCAACTCTCGATCGAGCTTTTGATACTCCCTTGATCGAGGTGTTAAGACCTTGATCGAGAGTTTACCAATAGCTCGATCGAGGGTTTACCAATAGCTCGATTGAGGGTTTATCAATAACTCAATCAAGGGTTTAATAAGACCTCCATCGAGCTACCAACCTCGATCGAGGTCCCTGTTAAATTTTTTTTTTTAAAAGGTCACTAGCAGTCATGGACTATTTCTTATTTCCTCCATAGAAACATCTTGATTGATCTGCGACGCAACCAGAGACCTCAACCGAGATTATGCACAAGCCATGACCACCCATCCCTTCACCACGATGTTGAAGTAGAGAGGTAAGCCCCAAACCTTGTTTTTTGAAATTTAAATGGAAATTTACCTCTATTTTTAAAGTTTTAAAATTTTAAAAGGTTAGGTTAAAAATGAAAAAAAAACATTGTTATAGATGTTTTAGGTTAGTTGTTTTCTCTAATATGTTTGAAAAGTGTGCCGACAAGTAGAAATGCTACCGAATTTTCATAAAATTGTAATTGAAATTTGTTATTTATTTAAAATTTAATTTTTTTGTTTTATATATATTTTGTCAACCAGTAGTGTTTATGTTGTCGGTTTAATTTTTAAATGTGTGCCCGGCATGCAGAAATGCTGCCCAAATTTTTTCAATCCTTCAAGAACACATTGACTATTAAAAAAATTCAAATTTTTTAGATTTAAACATTAAATTTATAGTCTGTATAAATATATCTATCAACCTTAATTTTTAAATGTGTGCTAGGCAAGTAGAAATGCTGCCCAATTTTTTTCAATCCTCCAAGAATACACAGAGGATTGGACAAAATCCAAACCTTAGACGCGAGACAATCATCAACCTTAAAGTGCCTAGAGATGCTCGAGATCAATGTCCAAGAATGAAATCTGTAGACAATTTTAGACAAACTACCTAAAACAAGAAACCGATCACGTATTTTAGATGCCCCAAAGGGCCCATCCATAGCATTCCTCGAAGTTAGTGCCATTGGATAGGAAAGGACATCCACCAAGTTTGACTCCAATAATAAATTTATGAAATAAGAATAGAATGGATCCAAATGAGAGGAGGTCCCCCAAACCTCATTAACAACCGTTGTCAAATTCAGGTTAACCCCCCCCCCCACCCTTGCCAAAAAAACAAAAATTCTTCCCTTAAAATGCTAGTGGTACACACAATCTCCCATAACTATTTTCTATCTCTTTAAATGTGAGTCGTCTATAAAATACTGTCAAATTATTTCTACTTTGTTATTTTACTTTTCTAATAAAATTATAGTTATCTCTTATACATATTTACTATTGAGATATTTATCATTTATATTATATTCTATGCTAATTGCATTTATTATGCATTATTTCATGTAGATGCATCTACATAGTGGGGTTCTTCGGTTCGTCGAAGGAAGAGAACTGAACGACCTGCAGCCATTCCTCGCTCCAGAGGTCGGCAAAGGACTCATATGTATACAAGTGCATAAGATGTACTTTTTGTTGTTAGTTACATAAAATTAAATTGTTTCACATGTGTATATTTAATCATCAACTTGTATGTCTCTATTTTCACAAGTTCACCCATGCGTCCTATGTCGACACATGCTCCTACTAGGGAACCAAGCGGCAGCCACAGTGGCAGTCTCTTTGTTCATGCGAGCAGCGAGGAGGATATTGCTGGTGTCAGTGGGAAGGTTCCACACGAGACATATACATTAAATGAATATATATTTTTCTTTGAGTTACTCAGTACCTTTAATTTATATTGATTTCAAATTCACCTGCAGTTGATGTATGTATTTTGACTCACATTTATGTTTTCATCTAATTCTTCTGGTGCCACAGCTTCACAACAAGGCCTAGACCCTTCTGAGGAAGAACCATGGGAGGATGAGATCACATGCATCATGCTGCAAGACATTATGAGTCAGAATGGTTTTTTGCGGACTAACGTCTGCTCCATTTTATACCAGGCTCATGCATCGCATTCGATGTGGATGATGTTAGAGGTAGTAAAAAATCTAATGAAGATAGATAGGTACATCGGACCATTGAGTTCTCTTTGGGCCACTGCATGCTAGAGAAGAAGGGCCGCAGTGACGGGTCCTAATAAATGGCCCCCAGTGAAAGATACAATAGTTGGCCATGATGTGAAGGGAACATTCTTTGGTATCTCTCTTGATTGCTCCACTGGTCAACCACTTAAAATTAAGGAGTTTAAGCTAGAGGATACAACTCCTTATGCATATCATAGGTTTATTGGAGTGTGGGGCATGTTTCCCGACTATGAATAGGTCCCACTATACTTTGAAAAACATATATATGTAGAGTTTGTCCTGGGAAAGTACCCAAATTACACCAACACACCCTTGAGCTTCTATGGTGCTAGTGGGGGATGCAGTCATACATGTTCTGGGGCTAGGAGAGACCCTCAAGCTCATCCAGATCCATAGCCTTTGGTAGGTATCCCTATAAGGATAGTGATTAGGATAGATGATGTAGCTGAGTCATCTCAGCTAGTGCTTGAGGAGAGGACTGCACTGGCAGAGGCAGCACAGAAGACATTGCATGGTACCATGATGGTTGTGCAAAAAGAGAGACAGAGAACACTGAATTCACCTACAAATCCTCAACTACAGTGGGTGGATGATGAAATTATCTGCATTCTTGATCATGATACAGTGTTGCAGTATGCTATCGATACCAGTGATGCATATTATCAACTGCATGATAGTTGCAGGCCTCGATCGATGAGACATCTATATCTTTATTGTCATCATTTGATTTTCATCATTTGATTGTCTTGATTGTAATGTATATTCAAATGAATCATTTTTTTAAATAATACTTTTCTTTGTGTTAGACCTCCATGCAAGAGCCCAGTTTCATGGAGGTCCTTTTTGGCTATGATGCATTTGTTCGAGGTCCCGCTCAATTTTCGTCTTCCCACGTCAATGAGGTATGTGTTAACTATCATCCTAAATTTGAATTTCTAAATGAGTCAATTGTTGAACATGTAATACTTTGGTTTGTTCTAACTTTTTTCATTTATGTTGTTCATATCGTACATAATAGAGGCAAGGGCATTGCACAATATTCTAAACAACCCCAACCAATTCCTACTCATGACATGCAAGTTGAAGAGGCACTAGTTATTTATGTTCAAATTGTTTGCACATTTATGTTCAGATTATAATTTACATGTTCAAATAAATATTCTCCAGTTCAAATTTGAATTCATTAATATAGTTCTATTTTCATGTCATGGAAATAGGCGCAAATATAGGCAACCACAAATGAGGGTGTTGAAGCCATCATTATGTTTGCCTATCAATTGGTTGTTGCTCATTAGTCGAGTCCTGATGAAGGCTCATCTCAGAAGATACCCAACCTCCCAAACTTGACACTCAACTCGAGCGAGGTGAGTTCATAGATCTATGTCTCATATATATTTATTTTTTGTCACATTGTAAATGTAATTTAAATATGTTGTTTGTAACTAACTTGAAGAGTTCATGATTATAACTTCGGCAGTTCCCAGACCTAGGAAATTTTCTTTGCGATGAGCATGAGGATGGCCAAGGGCATAGTGCAGCCGATGGTTGATATATTGATCAATGGCATAGGGGTGATTTACAGACTGTTTTATTTGTGGACTTTATTATTTTCGACATTATTATTTTGTATTTTATGACTATATATATATATATATATGGAATTTTTTTTGAACATAACGAGCTGTTAAATAATTTAGTTATTTGTAGTTATAGTTTATATATTTGTATATGTATATGTATATATGGATTTTTTTTTAACATAACGAGCTGCTAAATATTTTAGTTATTTGTAGTTATAGTTTAAATTTTGTTTTGAGTTGCAATCTTAACATATTTAACAATCATTAATGTTTTACAATTTTGCAATTTAATAAATTACAAGTTTACAAAATTTAGAATGTTTACAAATTTTACAAGTTCACATGTTTGCAAAATTGTCAATTGAATGAAACTAACAATATTTAACATAACTTACAATTAACATGTTACAAAATTTACACCTTTACAATGTAATATCTAGTAGGTACAAATTACAGTCACAATTTGCATTCTTGGTATTCATAGATATAGGTGAATGCACATAGATTATATGTTAATCCACATACTCACATATATAATTTTACAAAATTTACATTTAAAAAAACTTATATATTACAAAAATTAAATTTTAAAAACATGATGTCAACATCAAAAGTGGCATATAGCTTTCATTCATCCCACCAATGGGTTATAGGAATGCATGTATTAGTGCAAAAAATTGTTCTCATACTACTAGAAGAACAAGCCAACACAATCTCAAAATGAAATAGAATAAAATTGGTTTTTAGGGTTTTGGTTTATAGTTTTGGGTTAAAACTTCACCAACAAGGAGGAAATAAACATACACGGGCTAATATACAACTGAATCACACAAGTTGGATAAACTAGGGATCAAACACATCCCAATAAGCCATAAACATTACACATTAAATACTAATTCCAACCACAGGCTACAAGCATTTACATGAATAAACCTTTAAACATGAGATGAAATTGTAGACTGAGCAGTCAACCAAATAAAAAATGAAAAAGCATGATAGGTAAAAGGACTTATCAGTTTATATATAATCAATAATAGTCATCCACTTAGATAAGAGTTATAAATTCTATCTTGAGAAATCAAAGCTCCAAAACCCTCTCCTTGAGTGAAAAATCCCACCACAAAACTGTATGTTTGTCTTCCTTTTATCATTACAAAGGTAAAGTAGTTCCATAACTACCTTCTAGGTCAAAAGTTGAAATAGTTACAACAATTAGTTACATGATAACTCAAAATCTTTAAAGCCTAATTAACCCAAAAATAGCAAATCAGATTTGGGGAAATTTGGAAATTTTCTCAAAATTTGGGTCTCAAATACGCCTTCATATCTCTAGATCGAGGACACATGTGAAAAACCTTAGAGAGGTTTTTATAAATGAATCTATTGTGAACAAAAATGTCTCTTGGTTTTTAAAAATTCCACTTCAATTGATCAAAATGTGTGACTAAAATAGGAAATTATTAAATAATTCAAACCTTGAAAGTAGGCCACAAAGATGAATTCAAATCTCTTAAACGATAATAGTTGTTGCAAAATTGAGGGATTTTTTTGTGAATGAGTATGCTGTGGACAAAAACCTCTTTTAGTTTTCCATATTTTCTTTCCATCACCTCGTAATCTACTCCCAATGATAATGACAAAAATAAGAAAAACATAGCTGCTATAGGAATCTCTTCATGAAAATATTTGACAAAGGACTCAAAAATGAGGGTTAGATTATAAAGAAACTTGGAATAAACTTTTATTATAAGTTTTTGAAATATTAAAGATATACATATTAACTAATAATCCCAAAATACAAACCTTAAAACTATCCTCAATCCAACCTTAAAACCATGGACCCTTTTTGTATGGTCCATAGAGAGCCCAAGATGAGAGAGGCATCCTTTTCCCGAAGGAAAAGTAACACCAACAATGTGTTTACCAACAGACTGATAGTTGCAATATAATTAAGAAGTGGTATCCAGTGGAGATTATCCCACTATATCCAATCATATTTATTCATATTAAAGTATTCCAAACGACCATGTTGGGTGCCACATGACTTGGAAAAATTAAAATGTTTGAATTCCATCCTATGATAACCAATTATTATGTTTAATATAAATAAGGTACGATCCTATAACAACCACTAAGTTAACAACATAAATAAAAGAAAACCTAAAGATAGTATTTGAATTAAAAACACAAAGTTGAATTGTGTATTATGTTGTAAATAAATTGACTGAGTGGTGATGAAATTCCTATCTACTTGCAAGTTGTGAAAAAGGAAATAGAAAAAAATTATTATTAATCCTATCTACTTGCAAGTTGTGAAAATCCTATGTCTCGACCATTGAAATACCTACATCAAGTGTGGATAAGTGATTTGGCCTCAAGTGGTTATGTGCCACCCCTATAAAGGTTTGATTGGTTAAGTGTAGAAAAGTATAAAATTTAACCTTGGATTTTTCAAACTACAAAACCATGCCTTCTTATCTAGGTTGTGGCACACTTGGAAACAATAGGATTTTAAAGAATCCTAAAATACAACAAATAATATTTAGTATGAAAAAT
>LPNX010902490.1:23174-40081 GCA_001517045.1 Pseudotsuga menziesii | reverse complement strand
GGATCATAGTCCATCAAAATGCCCTAGATCTAAACAGGACCACCCTAGTCACTAAGACCACCTTGGTCCCCATGGTCCCTCTGCACCCTGGCTTCCTCAGCCTCATTAGCTTTGGCAGCCTCTACAGCCTCTATATCTGCAAGCACCGCTCTGACCACTCGCTTGAATAGATGTAGTTAGACCGATGGAACTCCTACAACAAACTACTGCATGGTAGTTAGGATATGCTCTATCCGTAAGGTAGTGTTGGTTATGATGGGCAGACCCGGGTTTACTATAATCAACCAACAACACCCCTAGCTCACTGGACCTTTCGGCAACAGACCGCGAAGTGGCCTGAAGTCTCACCTGAAGTGATTCTAATGGGTTGGCCAAGGACTCAAGCGTCTTGGACCAGGTTCTGTGGCATCTTTTCTTATGACCCGCAGCTCTTCTCACTGCGAGGTCTCTTTCTCTGCGCGTCATACGACTCCTCTGCTAGTGTCACACGATCTCCTCATCTCGCAGCTCTTCTAGCCACGAGATATTCCTTCTATTGTCGTGTGGTCCCTTTCCTCATCGTGCACTTTCACTGACTCGTGATGACTCCAGCCTTATCGCATCACCGCTCACCAGGAGATAAGTAGCTTCCTCCCAATGCTAAGCCCTTAACCTACGGTATCGCACACCGCAGCTCCTCTTCCCGTGCGGTATCACCTTCTTGCGATAACCTACTCCCGCGGCTCAGCGCACTTAGCGTTGTTCGTATCAACTCGTAAGGCTCAACATACCAGGCTGTTCAATACTGCGACTAGTGACTGTTTCAAGCAAAGCATAAATGAACCCACATACAACATGCCAAAGACTTCAACTTATGTTTATCCTTGTATATTGTTGTAAACTGATTAACACATTCATTCATTAAACTGTAAACTAAGTCCATGAAATGACTGATAAATACACAAGTAAACATAACAAATAATGCAATCACATAACACTCGATTTTAATGTGGTTCACCTCCAGGATGGAAGTTACGTCCACAGAACTGTTTTTTTATTATAGCTCAGGGGAAGGTAAAACATAGTTCTGCTGCACCGCATATGCAGCTCAAGATCTTCTCTCTTAGATATCTTTTATCCTCTATATTGCACTCCTACAATATACTCTTCCCTCTTTGTTGATCCCTGCAGATCATTACATGCATGCTCTATAAGCCAGCTACTGGTTACAGTAAGATTGCTTTTGCTAATAACAGAACCAGAGCTTGGCTTTTACAATAGTCTATGTTACTTCTATTATCTATATCACCCAACAATTGTCTAACTGTCTAACCAACCGACCAACCAACCCTTTTACAATACAAAATATATCCCTTAATAGGCAGCCCGAAGGTCTTGCCA
Source organism: Pseudotsuga menziesii (assembly GCA_001517045.1). NCBI lineage: Eukaryota > Viridiplantae > Streptophyta > Pinopsida > Pinales > Pinaceae > Pseudotsuga > Pseudotsuga menziesii. The sequence continues at coordinate 38,701 of LPNX010902490.1, read as the reverse complement.
TTACAACACTGTGGGCCTGTCCCAACAGTAACCCAAAACCCTAACTAGTGATAGTTGACCATATCTGTACTTGAGGCAGCCAATTTTCATCACACCACAGCTCTCTGCAGTCTTCCATGCTTCCCGACGCTGATCATGGGTACTGTGCAGCGCTTCGCTGTTTCTGTCCTTCGTCTTCAATGCTTCAGCCTTGTTGCTCCTTTTCCTTTATGAGGGTCGCTGAGCCCTCCTGTCTTCACCGCTGCCTTCAATGTAGTGGGTGAGCTCTCTCTTCTCGGCCGCTCAGGTACAGTCATCTTCCTTGACTTCTCTATCTTCTTTGTCATGGTTTCCAGCTCTGCTCTGTAGCTGGAAACATGCTACGGCGTCGTAGCTCTACCTTATCTTCTCTCTGCCAAAACTTATCTATCCGCTAAACTAGCAGCTTCTTCTATAGCTGCGGGACCCTGCTCCAATAGTCCCCTAACACTGACTTGTGGCTCGCCCTTGAGCCACTACCAGCGGGATTCTCCTGCTGTAGCTTTGCCTTGGCTTCCTATGAAGCCTTATTAAACTTGTCTCGAAGTCCTGCGACTTCGTTCTGCATTGCTTCGACACGCTCCTGTGCCGAGTCAAGCATAGCTTGACTAATACTGGAGTCCTCTGCTGCATCAATTTCATTTCTGGTAGCCGTGAACTCCGTAACTTTCTGTTCAACCGTATCAACTATCTCTGCGATTTGCTCTTGATATGGTTGAAGCAGGTCATTAATGTGTATCTCCTGTGCTCTCAACTACTGTGCTTCCTGCTGAAAGCGATTCATCTTCTTCGTCTTTCTCATCCTCTAAAGAGTTGCTAAGCTCTTAATTTCTTCCCTCATTACTATTGAGTATTCTCTATCTATTGAATACTTTGCTGTATGTCTACTTTCTGGGAAGGCACATCTAACTCCGACCATGTGCTCGTCACATCGATTAGCACTAACAGTGCATCGTCTATGCGAGATTGCATCTGCGCGGAAGTGAGTCGGAAGGCCTCTATTCTTACTTCCTTTTCTACTTGGGGTGTGCCTGGTGGGAAAGCCTCAAGCTCGGCAATCTACGCTTTGTGATCTTCTTCCCTCTTGGCCAGGGTTTCTTCTAGCTGGGCTACTGTTTCCTCTAGGGCCTTTGCTCTGTCTGCAACTTTTCTTAGCTTCTGTGGGACAGGTAAAGCGAACTCAATGTTGCATTGGGGCAGTTCCAAGGCGATGCTCTATAGAAATTGATAGAGTTCCTGATCTCTTTCTTCATACTTTCTTAACTCACCCTCCTTTTTCTGATAGCTGGTGGTGAGTGCTGCATTCTTCTGTTTCAGCTGTGCGTTCTGCTTGTAAGTCACAAGCTCTCTATTCCTGAGCTCGACGCTGAGTTGCTGCTGGATCATCTGCAACTGATCAATGTGAAACTCTATGAGGTTAACCTTGACGGGTTGCCTAATCTCGATTAGGGCATCCATCACTGACGCAGGGAATCGGATGCTCTCGGGTGGTATCGCGATTGTATTGATACGATCCGTTGCTAAGGTTTCCTCGCGGGAAATTGGCTGTGTCGAAATTTCTCCTGCAGTCGCCTTTACCGGTGGAATCTGTATCATAGCAGTCTTTTCAGTGATTAGTTTTAAGTCCAGAAGCTGCTTTTCTACCGCACTCTGTATATTTTCCTGCGATGACTACATGGCGTCAAATGAATCTTTCAACGTGTCATGCGTTCTTGTTGCAATGAGTTCATAATCATCATCTGTCAACGCGGTCTTGAGAGGTGGTTTCGTGACTTTGTGATTTTTCTTCTTTTGTGTCTCTGGTGGCCCTTCTTCTCCATCCTTTATCGTCTGTGCCTCTGATGGCACTTGCTGTGGGTTTTTCCTCTTTTCCCCTGGTAGTGGTGCTTCTATTGTTGCTTGCGTCTGGGTCTCTGTTTTGTCTTTTCCCTTGTCTTGGGGGTCTGTCTGTGCAGTGTCTGATGGTGGTGGTGTAGTGTTTTCATATTCCTACTTCCATTGGTCATCGAAGTCTCTTGTGACTCCTTCGACATCCTGTGCTGTCATCCTGAACGAGCCAGGAGCCCAATCATCCCGCTTAGTCCTTTTCGGTCGCAGACAGATTAAATGGCTGTCTGCCATAAAATTAAGCCGGATATCGTATATGTCCACAGTCTCCGTGCTGAGCCATGGTGTCTCTTGAATGACCTTCATCAATAGCTTATAGTAGTCATAGAATACCATCATATTTACCATTTTCTTGGCTGGGCTGTTGGTCTCCCATAAGCTGGCATAGCGCATGCCTCTGGGCGCGCCACCTGCTATTTGCAGAAACTGGGTATGGGGCAGCTTCTTCCATCCGAAAAATGCACAAAGTATAAGAAACCATGAGAAATGGAAAGGGTGGTTTTCTTCATCCTGAGCTACCAAGCAATCTGCTTGAAGCATATTTAATAAAAATAGAGACCAATTGAACTGTTCCCCCTATGTAACTTGTATGGCAAGGTGTATTACAGATCCTGTAACTTCCTTTGGTCGAACCTTGGTTAACAGTCTACCTGCGAGCAGACTGGCTGTAAATCTAAGTGTATCATTTGTTATGATTGAAATGTCATAAGCCCGTCCTCCTCTCTGTAGCTGATACTTATTTACTAGGGCTTGTGGTAACTTGGAGTCCTTGGTTTTTCCTGTTGTCTGTATCTCGGGGTGTTTACCAGTCTTGGACAGGCCGGTGATGCGATGTATCAAATCGACGTTCAGGTCGACCTTGTTTCCTATCCATAGGTACCTGCCATGTACACAAGAAAGTAAGATGTGCACCACGGAATTAACCTCTGCACCCCGTCCAAAATGAGGTAATCTCAGCAAATTGAGCAGACCCGACCACTCAAGAATCTGGACATATGGTAGGGGAACACATGCATTTCTCCCTATCCTTGGGTTCTTCTCAAAATTTAGATACTGGTCCAGCTGAAACTGAGGATATGTCTTACCATCTCCCAGGTTATAATCTACAAATTTAACAACAGCAGCATATCCTACTAGATCTCCTTTTTCCTTTACTCGAGAATCAATGGGAGGTATGGGAACAGTATACCTAGCATTCTTAGAAATTTTTACCTCTGGTGCGCCTTCAAATTGTGGTATAATTTAGTCTGTTGTGCTATGAACTTCTTCCTCCTGCTCTGAATCAGATTCTTCATTTACCTGAGATTGGCTCCTCGTCTCTGGTTGCTGTCTAGGCTGTGACGAACTTGGCGGAACACCCTTAGATGGCGTCATCATAGCACCTGCAAGGCCGCCACGCTGAAACCTTCTCAAAACATTTTCTATAGGTTCGTCCTTGGACAGAACCCACTCAGTGTAAAACGGTGGATGTGCAATGGCTGCAACTTCTGAAAATCACAGCACTCTGTAACAAACTTAGCTCTTCACAGGGAATTCTTAACAACTTACTCTATAGCTCTCGGTTTTTTTGCAAACGTAACCGTCCCAATTGAATACTTTCTGCTTTTATGCCCAATACGATAATCTCGGACGCAACGGTCATCTAGAATGAACCCGTCGGTCATAATAAATGCCTGGAAAAGACCACACCCGTCATCCGATCCTTAATAAATGCGGAAATCCGATTGAATTTCCCTCGAAACGTGTGTGTACAAGCGCCAGTCTCGTCGAAGATTTACCAAATCTAGAAAAATTGATTATACTGCTGCCAAATCTATGGTAAGATATACCGGTCATTTCCTCATTAACTGCTGGTTAGAAGGTGACTTGACTAGCCCTCTGCTTCCTTGCAAAGTGGGTACGTGGCACAGGGAAACATCACACTACCGTGATGCGACTCTGCATCACCTGCGTAAAACAATACTTAAGTTCTTTTTTTTTTATACCCCCCACAAGACACTGATGACTTGCGCAAAAATGAACCGGTCTTATGCGATTCCTCATACTTAGAATACCTGTCGATGTAGACTCATTCCTGGTGTGATGCCTCCTTTCAACTACACTGGACATCTGCACCACCATAAACTGGCTAAGCTAGGGCTAAGAGGTGGGGTGGCTATCACTATAGAGCTTAAGCCTACTGCCATTAATCCAAGTGGGAAGAAGCTCCCCATTCAGCTTGCTGAGCTGAACGACACCTCCCTCTGTAACTTGCTGTATCTGATATGGCCCCAACCAATGCGTCTTGAACTTCCCTGGAAACTTAATAAACTTGCTGTCATAGAGGAGCACTAGGTCTTCGATCTGAAAAGTCTTAGTCTTAATGTGTCTATCATGCCAAGATTTTTCTCATGCCTTCTACACTTTCTGATGGAATCCCGCGATGAATCTGTCTTCTTCTAAGGCAAGCAGCTGTGCTAGCCTATCTTCCACTGTGTCTGTATCAATCATCCTGGTAATCTGAGCAATTCTTAAACTAGGAAGGATATACTCCATGGGCATAATAGCCTCCTGTCCATACACCAAGATGAAAGGCATGTGTCCTGTAATTTTCTTGCATGTGGTCCTATACGCCCATAATACAGCGTTAACTCCAAGGTCTCAATCATTCCTTTGGCTGTTGCAGATCTTGGTAAGCGCATTTTCTAAAATCTTGTTAAAGGCTTCCACCGTACCATTAGCCTGAGGGTGGTAGGGAGTGCTCTTATGGTGCTGAATCTGGAATTATTCTATCAAGGCCTCAATAGTACTGTTTAAGAAATGGGTACCTTGGTCGCTCATCAAAATTACTGGGCATCTAAATCTACCGATGATGTTCTCAAAAAGGAACTGTTCAGCTGTAGCAGCAACACAATTCTTTACTGCTTTGGCCTCTGCCCATTTGGTGAGGTACTCTATTCCAGTGATGATATATCTCACACCAGTTCGGTTTCCTGGTGGGTTGATAGGACCCACAAAGTCTATAGCCCACTTGTCAAATGCGCGCAGCATAACCTGCAGTCGCAGTGGCATTTCATTGCATCGCGAGGGTTTTCCTACCCTCTGGCAGATATCGCAGCATCTGCAAAAGTCCTTAGTGTCTTTGTGCAACGTAGGCCACCATAATCCTGTAGCCAAGATTTTCTGCGCAGTCGGATTTCCTGCGAAATGACCTCCTGCAGTTCCTGAATGTGCCTCCCTGATGATAGTCTATTTTTCATGCGGCATCACACATCTGCGCAGGACTTCATCTGGACCTAACTTGTATAACTGTCCCACGATCAGGGTGAAGTCTTCTACTTTAAAAACCAATTGCTTCTTTTGCTGCTTAGTAAACTCATCAGGTGCTAATCCGGTAGTAAGGAAGTGGATAATATCAGCATAGTAGTCATCTGGGATCTGAATAGAAAACAACTGCGCATCTGGCAAATTGTCCTCTAGGTTACTTGGCTCCTCTCCTGAGTCTATCCGCGACAGATGGTCAGGTCCGGCGTTCAATCTTCCTAGTTTCACAATGATTTCGAAATCATACTCCTGAAAGAGGAGTAACCATCTGTAGATTCTCCCCCCTAACACTGGCTTATTGACCAGATAATTTAACGCGGAATGGTCAGTGAACATCTTAAACAAGGCACCCAACAGGTAGTGCCTGAACTTCTACAGCGCATACACCATAGCTAACCCTTCTCTTTCTGTGGTGGTGTAGTTCTTTTCTGCTGTCGAGAGCTTTCTGCTGGAGTATGCGATAGGATGGTCAATATCTCCTTCTCCTGGTTGTGTTAAAACAACCCCTAGTGCGATGCCAGATGCATCCACATGTACATGAAATGAATTAGTCCAGTCTGGAAATACTAAGATGGGTGCTGTAACCATCTTCTCCTTAAGTGTGTCTAGACTCTGCTGACATTCCTCATTCCATAGGAATTTTACATCCTTCTTTAGCAATTTCTCCATCGGCGCTGTAATCTTTGCGTAGCCCTTGATGAATTTTCTGTAGTACCCGGTATGACCAAGTACTATCCTCAGTTGCTTGACGGAGTTGGGTGCTGGAAGATTTACAATGATGGCAATCTTTGCGGGATCTACCATCAAGCCTTGTCTGCAAACAATGTGACCCAACAAGATACCAAATGGTGCACAAAATATACATTTCTTCAAGTTGAGAGAAATATGGTACTGCCTACATTTCTCTAACATTAGTCTTAGATCTCCTATGTGCTTGTCAACGAGTCCAAATACAGTCCAATCATCAAAATATACTTCTAGGAATTTATGAATGTATTCTTTAAATACAGCAACTACTACTCTAGAAAATATAGCTGGTGCATTCTTAAGACCGAAGGGCATTACCGTATACTGGAAAAAGCCCCATTCTGTTGCAAAGGTGGTCTTAGATCGATCTTCTGGATGGATTCTGATCTGATGATAGCCTGAAAAGCCATTGATGAAGGAGTAGACCTCCTGTCCTCCCACGTTGTCTAACACTTCATCAGTGAACGGTGTCGAAAATGGATAGTGAAGCGATGCATTGTTGAGCTTGTGTAGATTGACACAGATCCTAATGTCTCCTTTGGTTTTCTTTTCCTGTACGACCATGGGACTAACCCTTTCACTCTCTTCTACCAGCTCAATGATGCCTGCCGCCAGCATCTTATCGATCTCATCCTTTACATTGTCTTTATATCGTGGATTCAATCTGTAGGGACGCTTCTTTACTGGTCTAGCATCCTCCTTCAATGGTATCCTCATGACTCCAAGGTCTCCAACTATTCCCTTCATCTCTATGAACTTGGTGGGAAATAGGTCCTGATAGTCATGCAACAAGTCGGTGATCTGTCCGACTGTTTCATCACTCCAATAATCTCCAATAGAGGCAAACTTAGGTTGTGTGTCTGTGCCAATATTGATCTTCTTAATCTTGATGGGCTCTGTGATTTCTAGCTGTGGTCCCTCAACATCGCGAGTCCCTTCCGACTCTTGAATGTTGGTACTATGAGGATCCTCATCCTCGTCCTCTGGTTCTGCTTTAAAGTTATAGCACTCTAGCGCCTCTGTTAACTGAACGACCCAGTCAGGATGAGTCTATACTGATGGGGTACAGTCCTCAAATATCTTGATCTTTATTATATCTAAGGCCTGATCAACATTTAGATACTCAGATTCAAAAGTGAAGGTGAGTATGAAGCTGTCTATCATAAGGGGCCATGTAGTCGTTCCCTTGCACAATTCTGTCTCTGTATACCAATTCCTTGGAACTATGTCCAAAGTGTGAATGAATCGGTGAACCCATTCATCCTCGGGAATGTTCGACCAATCCTGTTCACATGCTTGAATGTGTGACCTGGGGTTACTTTCTCCTGTGTATTTCTGCTGAACGTAATCGGTGTCAATGGAGAATCTGATGGCCATCAATCTTTTAATATCATCCCATGATGCGATATTCTCTTTGTGTGCATATCACCATATTACAGGTGTGGCTTGTACTGCAAGATCCATAGCTGCGATCCTCTGTTCATGAGGAATCTGTCGTTCAAACTGCTCGAGAAATTCCTGGATATTAGTTAGACCATGAAACGCTGGAATCTCATTGATCTCTGCGCCAATCCATCGCAGTGACTTAGTCAAGTATGCACATCTGCGTGCTGAGACTTCGTGAAGTCTGTTCTGCCAATTTTCTAGACCAACTTCTGAATCTGATGCGCATGAGATGTCACATTGCCAACTAATGTTCCCTTCTGCGGTTGGGTTAACATATTCGCCTTGGTTTGTAGTCATCTGATAGAGGCTTTCTATGTTATGTGCCTCCTCTTCTACTCAGATAGGTTCAATATATCTAGGACCCTGAAAAGGGTCCAACGGTGCGATGACCCGGATCTACACGTCCTCAAAGGTCATTTGTCTTCTCTTTAGGTCGATAATAGCCATGTTACTGATCTCCCAATCAATGCCTAGTAGTGCTGGGTAGGGTTTACTATCGCTAATGATTTCTATAACTTCAAAGTCCGCAAAGCTGCGAACTCCGTCAATATCAACTGGTACTTGCGGTAACCGACCCAGGGTGTTACCCATTGCTGATTACCTAATCTCAGATGGATAGGTGATCTGGTTAACGTAGGGATACCCATTTGTTCCCATGTCTGCTTAATCAGAACGTTTACATCTGATCCTAGATCTAGGATGACCTCATCCATTTCAAACTCTCCAAGCTGAGCTGTGAGCCGCATCTCCCTCCTTGTTCTTGTATGTCCTGTAATATTATGAACATCACACTGTGTACTGATCATGGAAGAGGATGGATGACACTGATCAACTATGCGCTAAAGTTCTGTAATAGCTTGCTCATTTCTTACTAGTTTTAGACAACTCCGCAGGAAGGAGTATACGCTTCCTGCCATCTCCTCCTCATCGCATCTTCCAGATGTGGTAGCCTGCGATGTCTGTACAAGGCTATCGCAATAACGTGCTTGCTACGATACGCCCCTAGACGGCGGTACCTACGATCCTAATTACGTAGGGTCATCAAAGAAAGCCTTAGCTTCCTGAAATGTTTGTTTGTTCTTTTGCAGGTCGAGTGGTGTTGCTTTGTTAGGATCTCTGCGCACCCACTCCTGCTCTATGTTCTTCCCTGTTTCCTACGATTTCCCACTAGTAGAAACACCGCTATGAGTCACAATATTGACTCTTGGTTCTGGCTCATCCCGCTCAGCAGCAATAAGCTGGATTTTATGGTGTGCTGCTGGCTTAGGTTCTATGATCTTAGCTATCAAGGTAGGACATTCCTCAATAGTGTGTTCATAAGATTTACAATAATTACATGTGGTAGTGGGGCTTTGACAGTCCCTCGCATAGTGTCCTACAACTCCATAGTTGTAACACGTCACTGGTCCATGACCACGGCCAAATCCTTCTGCTCAGCCGAAGCCTCCTCCATGGCCTCGTCCTCTGAATCCTCCACCCCGACCACCATAAGACGGATCCTGCTGTAGTCTTGCTGCTGGACCTCGTGTTTCTGATTGGACTCTGTACAAGTCTTGCTTTGCTCCGACCATGAGATCATAGGCTTGGCAATCTTGTTCCTGATGGCCTACAAACTTGCAGAAGATGCAGTATAAGTTCTTAGGTGTCTGCACGTAATTCTGAAGTAGAGGGAAATGGTGGGCTAGGTGTCCTCTCATTTTTCATATCTCACACCATGGCCCGTGGGTCTGTGGTAAGGGGTTAGGAGCCCGTGTTGCTATATATTCTACAAAGACTGGACAATTGTCTTTACTATGGCCTTGTGCTTTACATTTTACGCACCATATCTCTTGCGCAACTTCTTTCCCTTTCTTCAGCTCATGCAACTGTAATGTAAGATTAGCCAACTGGTTCTGTAAAATTGTCATGCCTGTACTAGTCTCAGCTAGAGGTGAAGCCTCGAGTTTCATTGCCATCTCCAACGCGTCATCCTGCGTCTAGAGTTTCTGCTGCATTAACGACAGTCTGATGTGAGGGAGCAGCACTACGATAAACCATTCCTTATGCTGCTCTGGCGCAAACTCAAAACTGACTTGGTCTAAAAGGGATTTGAATTTCTGATCAAAGTCCCACACCGACTCTGTAGGTAGTTGCTTGATGTCTTTGAATTCTGTTATGCACTGTGACTCAGACTTAGGTTTCTTAAACTCTTTAAACATGGTGGTCTTGACCTGGGCAAGTGTTCTGGGTACTATGGTATACTTGATATACCATGTTAAGGCGCGATCTCTGAGTGTGGTGACCAGCTGTACAAGTTTAAGATTATCATCATTGATGGTTTTAATGGTCCACATGGCTTCGCATAAAAACTAGTGCTGCTATGGGTCTTCTGTCCTTGTTCCCTTAAATATAGGTAACTTCATATCATCCCCCATTCTATTTCTATGCGGTGGATGTTGATTTACTGTGTTACTACCACTCGACGGTGTAGGTGAAGGTGATGTAGTAGTGGTAGGTACTGTCTGTGAGCTACTAGATGGAGTTCCTACGGGATTGTTCTGAGTCTCAGTCTGTTTCTGTGGGGTATAAGGGTGGTAAGGGATACCCCCTTCTGAACCTTCTGTAGTACTAGGACTCTGCTGTCTAGTATGATCTGGACTATCTTTAAATATTGGAGATCTGAAATCTACTTTATACTTCTTTCCACTACGTGTTCGTCCAATGTCATCAAAATCACTTTCAAACTCTTGTGACATTATTATCTCTACCTATTCATATAAAACTAGATCCATTGTTCCTTTTTCATATAATAGCATCTTAATGGACAAGTTTAAAGATCTGAGGTACTTACCATGATATCCTTTGAAGAAGTAGCGTTCAGCCTCACTGAAGCTCTTTCTCTGGTCAACTGCAAACTTTGTGACAAAGCCGTCTAGCGCACTCGCAAGCCAGAATTCTACTGTCCTCGTGAGCGGATTATCAAGGTCCTTAACAGTCTGAATCAGCTCCGGCGTCCAGACAATGTTTCTTTTCTTCTTGAATATGCTTGTATCCGTCAACTTGGATAACTAGTCGTATAGCTCATTTCCAAAGGTAGCAAAAAATATCGCATGTATGTCTGAACTAATATGTTTTTGCAACCAGGCCTCTGTACTCAGGTTAGGAATCCTATTCTCTCGTTCGGCAAACTCTTTTTGGTTAGACCAAACCCACTCGTTGAGTTCATCTCTCGTAGGACACCACCAGAACATCAGCGCTCTGTTTTTTCAAAGCCGGCAACGAAACCATTTGTTGGTTATGATGGGCAGACCTAGGTTTACTATAATCAACCAACAACACCCCTAGCTCACTGGCCCTTTCAGCAATAGATCGCGAAGCGGCCTGAAGTCTCACCCGAAGTGATTCTAATGGGTTGGCCAAGGACTCAAGCGTCTTGGACCAGGTTCTGTGGCATCTTTTCTTTCAACCCACAGCTCTTCTTGCTACGAGGTCTCTTTCTCTGTGCGTTGCGTGACTCCTCTGCTCACGTTGCATGATCTCCTTGTCTCACAGCTCTTCTAGCCACGAGATATTCCTTCTATTGTCATGCGGTCCCTTTCCTTGTCGTGCACTTTCACTAACTCACGATGACTCCAGCCTTATCGCATCGCTGCTCACCAGGCAATACGTAACTTCCTCCCAATGCTAAGCCCTTAACCTACGGTATCGCACACCGCAACTCCTCTGCTCGTGCGATATCACCTTCTTGTGATAACCTACTCCCGTGGCTCAGCGCACTTAGCGTTGTTCATATCAACTCACAAGGCTCAACATACCAGGCTGTTCAATACTACGACTAGTGACTTTTTCAAGAAAAGCATAAATGAACCCACATACAACATGCCAAAGACTTCAACTTATGTTTATCCTTTTATATTGCTGTAAACTGATTAACACATTCATTCATTAAATTGTAAACTAAGTCCATGAAATGACTGATAAATACACACGTAAACATAACACATAATCCAATCACATAACACTCGATTTTAACATGGTTCACCTCTAGGATGGAAGTTACATCCACAGAACTGTGTTTTTATTATAGCTCAGGGGAAGGTAAAACACAGTTTTGCTGCACCGCATATGCAGCTCAAGATCTTCTCTCTTAGATATCTTTTCTCCTCTATATTTCACTCCTACAATATACTCTTACCTCTCTGTCGATCCCTGTGGATCGTTACATGCATGCTCTATAAGCCAGCTACTAGTTACAGTAAGATTGCTTCCGCTAATAACAGAACCAAAGCTTGGCTTTTACAACAGTCTATGTTACTTCTATTATCTATATCACCCAACAATTGTCTAACTGTCTAACCAACCAACCAACCAACCAACCCTTTTACAATACAAAATATATCCCTTTATAGGCAGCCCGAAGGTCTTTCCATTACAACACTGTGGGCCTATCCCAACAGTAACCCAAAACCCTAACTAGTGATAGTTGGCCATATATGTACTTGAGGCAGCCACTTTTCGTCACACCACAGCTCTCTGCAGTCTTCCATGCTTCCCAGCACTGATCATGGGTACTGTGCACTGCTTCGCTTCGTCTTCAATGCTTCAGCCTCATTGCTCCTTTTCCTTTATGAGGGTCACTGAGCCCTCCTATCTTCACCGCTGCCTTCAATGCAGTGGGTGAGCTCTCTCTTCTCGGCCACTCAGGTACAGTTGTCTTCCTTGACTTCTCCGTCTTCTTCATCATGGTTTCCGGCTCTGCTCTGTAGCTGGAAACGTGCTACGGCGTCGTAGCTATATCTTATCTTCTCTCCGCCAAAACTTATCTATCCGCTAAACTAGCAGCTTCTTCTGTAGCTGTGGGACCCTGCTCCAATAGGTAGGTACTCTTTGGGTCAGCCTGGCCAGCTTCCCCTCTAGAACCCTGATCAGTCCTGGGTCTTCGCCTATGACAGGATGAACAAACATGCGTGGGTGCCATTCAGGGTGGATTGGTCCAATATCTTCATTTTGATACATTTATAGGATTAAGACTTGTACATATGTATATATCTATCATTTTAAAATTCATAAAAAATTGAAAAATGATAAAATTTAAAAATTATTTACCTAGCTCTCCCCATGCTCCACCTGGAGGGAGGACAAGGTAGGGGTCACCTCGAAAGTCCATCTTGGCATATGGAAACTGCTCTAGTGCCAGTAGCTATCGTTCCCACCAGGTATAGAAATCATCCTCATATACACTGTGTACTGTGTCTCCTCCTCCTTGACGGAGGAAGATGTCTCCCCACCTGCTTAGCCTCGGCTGACATGGAGATCTGATCAATAGAGGTATGGCAGGGCTCAATGCTGGTACTCTCTTGAAGAAGAAGGCCACTAATATGCTTGCATAACCAAAGTTTTTTTTCCTTCCTCTCTTGTAATCAGACAATTGTCTCTTCATGATAGGGACAATTCCTGAACACCAATCATAGAGAGCACCACGAAAACAGTCAACTGCCAACCTCATTTGGTTCTGTGTAGCCAAATGTAGAGATGAGGATCCTAAAATTCTCATGATGGTGCTAGCAAGTACCTGTAGAGTAAAGTCTCGGATATGTACAACAGGGATGCAGCTCCCTCTCTTTTGAGTAGCCGGTGTGCAAAACACATCTATATAGTTTTGGACACTTAAGGGGTCACCGCCCCTGCCCATGCCCTCTAAGTTCACCGGTGTTCCTCGGCGTGACAGACCGGTTATGAAATATATGTATTCAGTGGTAATCTCCAAGGTTTCACCCTATAGGTTGAACATCCCCAAGTCATGATCCCAATAATTTACCATGAACTCAAGTATGCGGACATTGGCCCGCATGGGTGATGTGCAAAATAATTTCAGTAGCCCACTGGTTCACAATGCCTGTATAGTGGGCACACTTTGGAGCGCTACTTGGTCCATTATTTCATGCTCCCTTTCCCTCCATTCTAGAACCATCTTTAACATAGCAAAACAAGTAATTTGATTCAGTGATTCCATATCAAAATTCAATTTTTTGGGACTATATTTAGCCTTTTATCCTCCCCCCAGTACACGTGACTGTCTAGTTAGACAGGTCGCGTACTGTACGTGACTGTCTAGTTAGGCAACTCGCGTACAGAATGCGTGTACATGAGTATTCACACCAGTAACCTGCGTACGTGCCATGCTACATTTAGGATGCTTTTAATAATGGAATTCAGACTCAAAATTGATACTTTCTTGGATCAAAATGAAGAGCTTAGGGTGTAGGCTTACCTGCAACTTCCGGATTTCGATTTCATTGGTCCAATTGTCCACAATGATCAAACAAGGTAGAAGGTAAAACTTGCTTTTTATGGCTCAAAAGTTCAAATGGTGAGTTTTGTTTGATTTTTCAACTATTTAAAGAAATTATATTTCTTTAAGTGGGCCTTTTTCTATAGTTTGAAAATTCATTCAACTAATACCATATTTCTTTAAGCTTTGGAACATGTTTTTCATTATTACAAAGTGTTGTTGCTCCAATAGGGTGGTTTTGTTATTTCCAATACATTTTTTGGCACCTTTATTCAATCCATATTAACCTTAGCAATCAACCTTTTTCCATGGACTATGGTATCATTAACCATTAGTTCCCTGTTTTGTACCATTAGTCTTCCGTGGATAGGACCCTTGTTCATGAGTATCTTTCTTCTAAGCCTATGTTGTCCTTTGGTACTCATGCCGCAACTGTTCTAGGTTTAGGGGTATCCTCTTAGCTATTCTACACACCAAATAGAGCTTCTTTTGAATCTCTTTTTACAAGCTATCCCTTTATAGGACTCCCCGCCCTTATGGAGTTTCTTTAGGCCTAGGTCTGATTCCTTCAAAACAGACTTGACTGCCGAGTTAACTCATCCGTTCAAGCTCGTTAAGAATATGTGAATGGGCATCTGCATTGGTGGTAGGTTATCTCTTTCTCAGACCATGCATAATAATACGAGAAAGGATCGCTCTCGTTTCTTTTTGAATTGAGAAGAGTATTCTCAAGTATAGGTTTATCACTTTTCTGGACCTGAGGGACTAAATTTACGGAAAAGGAACACCCGGTTTGAGCTTACTTTTCTCTTTTTCGTGCTCTGGACCTAAACATGAAAAATATTCCGAGTGTACTTTGTGTCTTTGTCATGCTCGTTAAACACTTAAGAACAAAGCAACGAGTTTATTGTTGTAAGCCCCATTTATCGTAACCAAATGGATCTTTTCGAGTGATCTTGCTTTCCTTCACACTCGTAAAACTCAAGCTATTTTATGTTGTTTTGGAAGGAGCGTTGGGTAGGTGGTAATTTAACCTTTTTCATACCTCCCTGACTAAGTATGAAAAAGGTTCACCTTTTTTTATACGGAAGTTAAGAGAGTTCTTTTGTGGTATGTTTTATACTTTTTCGGCCTCAGGAGACTAAATTGGACGAAAAAGGACCCCCCTGGAGTCTTCTTTTGAGTTTTTAGACTCTCTAAATGTGAAAACACCTACTGAGCATGTACTAGTTCAGGCTAATTAAATCCACGAATAAGTGACACTATCAAGCATTATTTTCCCATCTCTTCAAGCTTGTTAAAAAATGAAGAGGGATCCGAGTTAACTTTCTTGGACTTGTTAAAATTTAACAGGGAAGGTAAGGAAGAAGTTTTCTCTTGTTTTCAGTAATGGCAGCATGTCCTCCTTGAACATAGCACTCTTTGTTTTCCGATATCCATGTTTCAGTGATTACTTTTCTGTTCAGCTATTACTTTGAGTTTCTTACTCCTCCTCTTGTCCCTTATACCTGGGGAATCTGATCATGTCTCCTACATGATAGATAATTCTAGTTGTTCTATCTATAAGTTAAACGCTGCCTTGGGTCATCTCTGTGTTGTGCTCATTGTTCAAGGACTTTACCCAATGTCTGATATATAGCCTTATCCCATCATTGTTATATCTATTATCTATTATGTTTTCCTTCTTTTGCCCAGTTCCTAGTCACTCATGTGATCCGTTGGAGGATCTATTGCCTTCCTTATCACATTATGGTTTCATTTCAGTACTTCCTGATGACGAAGACCTAGAGTTTTGATGATCGTACCTCAGGATTCACTTTTATCATTGGGTGAATTCCTTTGCTTCAGTTGTCTA
>LPNX010902490.1:0-16262 GCA_001517045.1 Pseudotsuga menziesii | reverse complement strand
AGCTCACTAACAAAGGCAAGCTTGGGAAGAACACAACAGTGCTCCAAAGGGACAAAGGGATGCAGACTCAAGTATAGTTCTGGCAAGAATGGACTATAGTTTCGGTACTCTCAATTCTCTATTATGCTTTCAATGTCTCAATGGTTCCTTATATAGCTTTCCAAAGTGATACTGAAAGGTCGAATCCGTGCGATATCAAGGCATATGGAAGGCCAGGAGTCATATGAGTCGGATTCAAGACAAGGAACGGTCCAATAGTTTTGGATTATGTACACATCTCGATGTACGTGACTATATAGGGAATATCTGCGTATGTACGCGGTTATCGGGGAAAAGGACGTGTATATCATTTTTCTAATGTTTTTAGGGATGGTCAATGATACATCAAAAGACAATAAATGGTCCATAGGGAATAATGAGTCTGCAGCGGGATAGGGGAAGGCCATACAATGTGTGATTCACCTAGTGTGGTGAAATCCGCTATAACACCACCTATTATTTATCTTCCATCTTTCAGTGGCTAATGAGATGTCTTGATCCTCGCCCAAGCCACCAAAGTCACAACTTTGTGAGATTTGCATAAAAAATAAAGGCCTTCAAAACTACTAGTGATATTCATATCCTTCATTGCATCATTTAAATTCTTCATACTATCAAAAATAAATTTATTTTATTTTGGGAGATAACATTTGGCTCCTACTTGGGGATGGGAACCTCCCTGTGAGGTCCCAAGAACCCCATACCAAAATGCCTTTCCCTAAAAGCAACTAAGCAAATTTAACACTACTCTTTATTGTTCCATTGGGCATGGATTCTTATTCTGAAAGTAAAAACAACCTACTATCTACTAATTTACAATCATAAGGCCTTAGAGCCTAAAATCAAATAGGGTTTCAGGGACTGCCCATTTACCGGGCCATCGAATACCTCTTCACCTTCCAGATTCTGCAATTTGAAGGTGTTATTCTCATATACCTGGTCTATAACAAAAGATCCAATCCATAATGAGTCAAATTTTCCATGTTTCCCCTTGTCCTATCTGACAGCATCCCACTTGAGGACCCAATTTGCGACCTGGAAGTTGTCTACCTTTGCTCTTTTGTCAAACATGCCCTTTATCCTCTATTGATGGGCCTCTGATTTTCCTACCACTTGCTCCCTAATCTCTTGTAACTCCACCAAATCCATCATCCTTCTCATAATTTCATTTGGTTCATCTTCCTCTTCCTAAAAGAAATTTTCCACTGGAAGGGTGAGCTGAATAGGAAAGATGGCCTCAATGCCATAAACCAACTTGAACAGAGAAGTCCCTATGGATCTTTTGTCTGTCACCCTATCAGCCCATAAGGAAAACTTAAGCTTTGAATCCTAGCTTCCTTGATTTGTCTCTAGCAATTTCCTAATGATCCAGACTAATATTTTGTTGGATGACTCAGCCAGGCCATTTCCTTGTGGGTAATAGGATGTGAAGTGCACTAGTTGAATACCCATTGATTCACACATTTTAACTAATTCTCTAGCCTTAAAATCCTATGCATTATCAGTCACTAATCTTACTAGGAAACCAAACCTGCTGAAGATGTTCTCATATAAGAATCTCATGATGACTTGATGAGTGGCATTTCTAGTGTGTATTGCTTCTATCCATTTGGTAAAGTAGTTAGTGGCTACTAAGATCCATTTATGTTGTCCATTGGAATATGGATTTATTTCACCTATGAAATCCAGCCCCCATTGCTGGAAAGGCCCATTCACTGCAATAGGCCTAAGGGGAAAGGATTTGAGCTGCTGCTTCCCTACAAATCTTTGACATTGGTCACAGGCCCTTACAAAAGTGCATACATCAACAAAAATGACTGGCCAATAATATCCTTCTTTTAATATCTTGTGAGTTGTGGTTTTCTAGTAGTCGTGGCCTCCACAGGTACTGGAATGAAAGTGATGCATGACCTGCTCTGCTTCCTCTTTATCTAGACATCTTAATAAAATTCCAGACTAATCTTTCCAATACAACAAATTTTCAATTATGCAAAACTTAACAAATTTCAATTTAAGAGCTCGTGCTTGGTTAGGAGTAAGATCAGGAGAAACTTCTAATTTTAGCGAAAATTGAATGATACCTGAGTACCACTCACATGAAGATATGTTCTCAGCTACTACTAGACTGTTATTCTGATCTTGATTTACTTCTGTTTCAGCTGCTACCATAGTTTGCACCTTTGATGATCTGACATATGTGAAATTCATTCCCAGCAGTTCACAATTTTATTTGGCCATGAGTTTGGCTAGACCTAGTCCCTTTATCATCCTGGTGGGTTTCACCTCTACATCAAACTCAATGAGTTTGGAAGTCCACTTAGCTCTCTTCCCATCAATGTCAGGCTGAGTTAAAACATCCTTCACAACAACTGAAGGGACATATGCAATGAACTTTGCATGGAGAATGTAGATTTTGAAGTTATTCAAAGGCTTTATGAGATCATAAGCCTGCTTCTCAATTGGGTCATATTTCAGCTCAGCATCTCTTAGGGTTCTGTTGAAGAAAGCAATTGGATGGTCAAGGCCTTCATCATTCTTTTGTCATAGCACAGCTACCATGGTGTCATAATATGCAAAAGAGAAAATGTAAAAAACCTTGGTGTAATTGAAACTAATCATGGTTGGAGCCTCCATAATGGCTTTCTTAATTTCTTCAAAAAATTTCTTGCTTGGTCAGTCCACTTGATTTCTGCATCCTTTTTTAGCATGGTTGTTATGTGCTTTACCAACTCAGAGAAATTTGGAATAAACCTTCTGACAAAGTTTATCTTGCCTAAAAAGGACTGAATGTCTCTTTTTGACCTTGGTAGTGATAGCTACTGGGTATCCTCCACCCTTACCGGATCGATCTTTACACCTTCAGCTGAGACTATGTGGCCTAGGAGCTTTCCTTCATTGAGTGCAAACTGGGACTTCTTGGGGTTCAGTGACATTCCATACCTTCTGCACTTCAGAAATACCTTCCTTAAATGATGCAAGTGATCATGATGGCTGTGAGAGTAAACTATTAAGTCATCTAAATATATCAACACATATTTATCTTTTAACCCTACAAAATCTAGGTCCATAGCTTGTTGAAAAGTAGCCCCAACATTCATTAGTCCAAATGGCATTTTAGCATACATGAAGGTGCCCTAGGGAGTGGTAAAGGCAGTCTTCTCTTAGTCATCTAGGTGTACAGTAACTTGGTTGTATCTAGAGAAACCATCAATGAAGGACATGACCCTGGCCCTCGATACTCTCTGCAACAGATGTTCCATCTTGGGCAATGGATAGTTGTCTTTTTTGGAACACTTGTTCAGGTTTCTAAAATCCACACACAACCTTATTTCTCCATTTTTGTTTCTCACCACTACTAGATTTGCAATCCACTTGGAATATCTGATGGGTATTATGATCTTGGCTTTGAGGAGCTTGTGGATCTCTTTCTCAATTACTGGTAATATAAGGGGGCTAATGGGTCTCAGCTTCTGTTTGAAAGTGATGGTGTCCTTCTCCAAAGGAATCCTGTGTTGGATGATGTTGGTGTCATACGTTTTTAGGTAATTATAATCCCATGCAAAGACATCAGCAAACTCTTTTATCAAGCTGCAATATTTAGACTTCTGTTCAGTCGTCAGCCCAGTGGATAGATTTATCAGTTTTTGATGGATTTGGCTGCCTATGTTAAGCTCTTGGATAGTAGGATCTAGCTCCCTTTTGGCTAGCTTGAAAGGGATGTCATTGTGATCAAATAGTTCTTCTAACAATACTAGACCTCGGGGTATGTAGTTGCTAGGAAATTAGACAATATTGTGCTCAGTCACTTCATATTTTAACTTAAGCTGCTTGGATTCCTCTAGGTTAAGGTTTTCCTGGTCTATGTGTATGTCAGAGAAATCATCCACTAACTGAAGGAATTTACTAAGCTCCCCATAATTTTCAAACACCCTCCAAAATTTTACATTGTCTGGCAGAGAGGGTCTGTACTTGACTTGAACATCATAGCTGAGCTAAGGGGGAAAAGGAGGAACAAAAAGACTTGCGGAGATGTCCATGGAATCAGCCAGGTGATTCAAATCCTGAGGAATATATGACAATTCAAAAAACATAAGTGAGTCTCTAAGTTTCCATACCTCATCCCTGTAGGCCTTCAATCTGATATTTTTCCTTTGAAAAGTGTTGTTCACCTGCAGTATGATGAGGTTTGCGTCCCCAAAAATATTCACACACATGATCCCCATCTCTTTGGTCGCTTTAACCCCCAGCAACAAGGCTTTGTACTCTGCTACGTTGTTGGTGGTCTTGAAATATAGCTTATAAGATAAGTGAATGTTCTCGTTAGCTGGGGAGATCAAGACTATACCTGCACCTGCTAAGTTCTGAGCGCTTTCCCCATCGAAATACATGGTCCAGATCATTGTTGTGACTTCTTTAGGCTGTGAATGCGTGGGCTGAGTGAGCTGAACTGATGTTTGCTTATTATCATCAATTTGCAAAAGACATGATCCGAAATTGGTGTCCACGGCGTAAATTGGGTGATTCACTGAGCGGCTCTCTTTGCTTATGATGTATGCTAGCTGATTTTCTCTGTATAGCCGCTTAGTTTCCCCTCCAAACATGGTAATGGTAGCATATGTGAGATCCATCTGGAGGATGCCACCTAATCTTTTGCTCCATGACCGGGACATCAAGAGGCCGAATTTTAGGGGAATATCATCCACCACGATGTCCATCATTACGCTTTTTGAAGGTAGATGCGTTAGGTTTATAGCTAGGTGTTTGATGAGACCCAGGAATTTGACCTTTTTGGAGTCAAAGGAGAATAAATCATGGTAGGGCTTGGTAATGCTGAGGCAAATTTCATCCATCATAGCCTTAGGCATTAGGTTGTGAGAGGCTCCTGAATCCAACAGGCAGTTACAAAGTATTTTATCATGGATGTTCAAAGAGATATAGAATGGTGGGCAGGAGTCCTTTAGGTCTTTGATCCAGGGACCTAGGGTTACAATAGGCTTGTCATCTTCCATATTTACAAAGACAATGTCAATGTGCACCTTGGGATGAAGGGAATTCAGAATGGATGTTTTAAATGCATCATTCTTCATCAAGTCAATCAAAGGAAAATGGATTTTCAATTTTTGAATTTCAGACTCAAGGTTGAAAGCATAATATAGCTTATCTGGAAACCTTAACTAATGAGTTGTAGGTTTGAGTTGGACTTGACCAAGTGTGGCTGAAGGTGCTGGTTTAAGCAATGTTTTGGATGAAATGACCACTTTCTTTGGTAAAAAAATAGCCTTTCTAGCAGGTGAAAAAAGTTTCTTGACACGTGCAACATTCTTCTTGAGGGGGGAAACCAACCTAGACCTCAGCTGGTAGCCTTCCTAGCTATTATCCTGATAGACAGTCTCTTCAGCGATCTACTTATCAATCAGGGCTTCTTCATATTCTTCCTGGGTCAGAAAAGAATAATCCACCTCATCCTCCATGCAGTGGATATTGTATTCAGCTTCTCCTTTGTCTTCAATGAATTTTAGCTCTTCTTCTAATACAACATTATAAAATGGAGCTCTTATCCTCTGGTCTTCCCCTTTATTTCTTTCCCTTCTGAGAATTTGAACAGGGGGTTTCCTCTTCTATAAGGAACAAAATTTGGGTTTCGAGGAGCAAAGTCACTTGGCCCCTTACCCCTCACCAATGCATGTCCTTGGTCCTTCAATTTAGACATTTCAGCAGTCAGGTTGTCTAAAATTTGGTCATTTTTTTAATCTTGTTCTCTGATGCTGAAGCTCCACTATAGTCTATTGGCTTCCTTCTCCTATCTACTTTCCCTTTGACCTTTTGAGATGGCAGAATATTTGACTCTACCTCTAGGAAAGCATCCTGCATGAGTGATAAGGAGGCAGACCTCCTTTCTTTGAGAAGTAGGTGGAAGTCAGAGTCAAAAGAATTTGTATAAGTTATCATTGCTAAGGTACTAGTGGGCTTAATCTCAGTGGGGATCTTGCTTTACATGTTGTTGAATCTTTTGGTAAAGTTGGAGACAGACTCACCATATTCTCTTCTCAAGTTGTTGAACTCAATGATGTAGTATAGGTGGTCTCTCCTCTCTCCCTAATGCTCTAGGAAAACATCATCTAGGGCCTCTATGCCTACCATTGACCCAACAGGAAGTTCCTTAAACCACTTTCTAGCCTGCCCATCTAGGCATTGCACAAAAACTTTGGTCCATACATCTTCTTGTTCTATATTTATATTTTTAGCATAGCTATAAAAATCCTCTAGATGTTCTTCGGTAGTGAAATCCCCTTCCCCTGTAAACTTAGGCATACACTTGAGGTAATCCCTGGTAGGCATGGCTGCAAGAGGATTTGGCAAAACTAGGAGTGCATACCTAGCTACTAGGATCCTTTCCATCTTAGACAATTGAGGGGTATCCATATTGGAAATGGGTATGGAGAGGGATGTGAAAGGTAGCACTGATGAGAATATTTTCTGAGAAGGTGGTGGTATACTTATCCCAGTGGAGTCACCATGGATTGGATCTTCACAAGCAGCAGTGCTTGAAGATGCCCAACCCCTAGATTTTTCTGATATTAAAAATTCCTAGGAATTAAGAGTTTCAGTAGAAGAAATAATAGCAGAAATATTTCTTGAAATACTTGATGTAGTGTGTTGTGCAGCACTGCTGGTCTATCTTAGTGAATCCCTAGCTTTCCTCAATATTTCTTTTGTATCTGAAACAGGTGTTGTTGGTGGCCCCTTTGGGTTTGCTCTGGTACTTGGTATTCTTGAATCCACCTTTTATCAATGGAGTCAATAGATAGATGATTAGAATAGTAATAATGTCCAAGCCTTGTCAATCATCAAAGCATGGATCTATGTCATCTCCCAGGGAAGCTGAGCTTCAATCTCCTCTCCCCAGCAACGACGCCACTTTGTTATCACTCCAGGAAAATCCTCTAGGTTGCAGCTCAGGGATGCTTGGTAACTTAAATTATTTTTTAGGTTTTTTTTGAATTGGATCAAGCCATATAACCTATATAACCTCCCACTCTCAAGACATGCATGAATATCGCTCTATCACAAGGCTTTAGTTACAGCTTGTTCAGTAGTTTGACAAAAAGGCAGAGGGATGAAGAACTCAACAGGATGGAAGACTTACACACGTAACACATGCATATAAATGGCTAAATCCCACTGAGGATGGTGTTTATAAATCAAATATCACTAAATAACCAATAGGATGACAGCTATCATCCCTTTAATAAGTCTGAAAATTACCTAAATGCACATTTAGGCGATAAACACAGTAATGATAAAGAACATGGCTGAACAAATCACAACAAAAGAGCTTGTATTATGAATAAACCAGATGAGACGTTTGCTAATGGAACAGGCTTATAAATCCCCAGAGTCGAACCCTTTATTAATCAAATAATCATGGGCTTTATAGCCTCTTACAAAATTTACAGATCTTGAAAATCAGATCTGTTTACACAAAAATAATTGAAAGTGATAGTTTTTCCTCATTAGAGATTCAAACCCTTGCTAAATACTTGTTCATCTAATGCAAAGATCTAGTTTACTGAGCAGTCTTTAAATGACTGAAGTAGTAGCTGACAACCACCACTGCTGGTACACTGAGTAATTTTCACCAATAGCCAATGTATCGGCATTCAACTAAAGGCTTGATGCTCCAAGTCCCACTGTTTCCACATTTTACCTCTTATCCCCACTGTCATAGATCAGGGGATTTTTCTTTTAGCTCGTCGACGCTCTAAATCTCTATTTTTTCACCGTTGCGGCCATGAAACGAACTAAATTTCATTGTATTGATGTCGGAAGCTGATTTGCGACAGAATCGGGGCATTCGGTCTTCTATGCTACTGATGGACAGTCTCACCATTCGTCAATGTGTGTTATCCCCTTTGTTTTTCTTTCCAAAAATTTATATGCTTGTTTGTCAGCAATTTTGTTCTATTTCCATTAGAGGTCCGTAGAGGTTTGAATCGGGGCTTTAGTCCTCCATGCCACCGACACTACGGAGATGTTTCGTTGAAAACTCATTGATCCGTAGTCTATATGCCTTCTGATCACCAATGATCCTTTATTGTTGCACTTATCGTAGTGTTGTAAACTTTTTCATTTATTGGGAGCCTTAGTCTATTTTTCTTTCACCGTTGCGGCTCTTTAGTAAACTTAGTAAACTAACTCACCGACGGCTAGTCTTTTCAACCTCCAACGCGTATTTGTCATTCCCTTCGATCGGCGATGATTTTGATTTATTGGTTTCCTTTAATCATTATATTCTCCATAGTTGCAGAACTTCTAGTCACTATATTCTTCGTAGTTGCGGCTCCTTAGAGGACTAATTTGTCGACAATTTCTCTGTAGTTCTTCCGATCACCGAAGAGTTCATCTAATGATTGATCAAAATGATCCTTGTCATTGATTGAAAGCGATAGTATTTCTTCCTTTCAGAATTACAGCTCTGCATTGCATTATTTTGTTGTTGGTTAGCCTTTAGCACCTCCGGCGACGAATTTTCCATCAGCTCGTGGAACCCACAGTCTGTATTTCCTCTGCAGTTGCGGTGCCTTTGGGAACTAACTCTCCGATCTATTAAATTTTTCAAGTCCTGAACTAATTTCATCGATGATCGGAACTAAAAGCCTCTCTCCATCAGAACTCTCACTCTGTATTTCCTCCGCAGTTGCAGCACCTTTAGGAACTAGCTCACCGATCTATAGTCTTCACAACTTTCGATTGTTTCTTGAAAAACGTTATGATGGTGGTGAAAAGTTTAGCAGTATGCCTGACTGTTGAAGGGGTCTTCCACCTGTTATTTATCTTCCATGTTTCGGTGGCTAATGAGATGTCTTGATCCTCTCCCAAGCCACCAAAGTCACAACTTTGTGATATTTGCATAAAAAATAAAGGCCTTCAAAACTGTTAGTGATCTTCATATCTTTCATTGCATCATTTAAATTCTTCATACTATCAAAAATAAATTTATTTTATTTTGGGAGATAACACTCCCTAAGGAGGGTAAAACCAATGAGTATAGATCAGGAACTTCCAATTCTAAGTAGGGACATCAATACATAATACAAAATACATCCAAGTCCATATAATTATGAACACCAGATCATGACACCACAAGTTAATACATGTCACAAAGATGTGTATAAGAGCAATGATAAACACAACACAATATAAAAAGCTGAGTCATAATCATGCAATATAATCCATCTGAAACACCATCTGTCCAATGAGAAAGTACTGATATAAAATTGGGCATCAATGACTACTCTGTAATGACTAAGTGGCTACATAGGTCCTCAAATATGAGTGTCTTGAGACTCAGTCCTGACATGGGAGAGTACAATAGTCCACTAATACAATAATGATCTGTCAAAACTGCTCATCTCAACATCTCATATGTAAGAGATCTGGCTGAAAAAATGTACTGTGTCTAAAAAATAGAATATGGTAGCCTAGCTACTATATATGTGAAAACATCTGGCTCCAGCTAGGACAAGTGCTCTACTGAAAAGAGCACTTGAGAACCTCTGAATCTCTGGTCCTCGCACTCTGCTTCTTGCATCCTCGATCAATTAATCCAGCTCTGCAATCACTACCAAGAATGTACCTGACTACCTGCAGCATGTCCAGATCTATACCAAACTCACATACCGGTCCTCAGAACAATATGTGGATAATATATAAAATACTGAAAATAAAGATACATGAAACTGAAAAGCAAAAAATAAATCTAATCTATAACCATAACTTTCAATAAAAGTTTGATTTTTTTATTTTACAGGTGTTGTAAAGGAAAGTTTCCTATGGATAGGGTTTAAGAGGCCATCAATGTACTGGGGTTGAAAGGTGGATGCAAATGGTTCTGCATGTATATATAAGCAATTTTTAGAGATTAGAATGGTTGGTACCTTAGCCAAATGAAGGTTGATTCAAGCAGCCCTTTAATCCTCTTCTTGCTCCTCTTGCTCCAAGAGACCCGCAAAACGAATTATACCTTCCTCAAACCAATATGACCACATATAAAGCAATGATAATCAAATAAACATGAAATAATAATCTGATTAACATCATAATATGATCATAAACAGATATTCAATCACACATTGAACAATGATTTGGGAAGAATAAGGACATCACATCTTTATTAATCTTGAAAACAAGTACAAGTATACCTTCTCTTCAAGTTTGGCACCTCACAAAACCTTGATGTGGTTATGTTGCTTCTCTTCTCCAAGGAACTCAGCCTCCAAGCTCTGCAACACAAGGAGAAAGATTCTAGGGAAAAGGTGTGGGTAAAGAGAGCTCGAAATCCTCTAGCATAACAATGAAAATATTCTAGTCTCCTCTCATGGACCTCCCTACCTCTATTTATATGCTTAATGAAGAGTTAGGGTCGAAGACAAAGTGGTTACAACTGAAGGAGTCAGTTGATCTGGGAGGATCTAAAAAGGCCAATTTTCAAAATCATCATATTGCAACAAAAATAGTACCATTTCAAAGAGCTCATTAAGCCGATTCCAACAGTGCAAACGGCGTGTCAAACGGACTCCGGATGCAAATGATATTGCGTTTTGAAGTTTGGCCCCAACAGGGAAAATTTTGGCTGAAGTGCCACATGGCACTCCCTCAAGATGCCACATGGTAGTCAAAAAGTGCATTCCTGATGACATAGCATGTTGATATTGCATGATGATGTGGCATGATGACATGGCATGATGATGTGGTATGATGACATGGCATGCTGATGTGGCATGATGACATGGCATGATGATGTGGCATGGTGACATCGCATGATGAAGTGGCATGATGACTAGCATGCCTGCATTTGTGCTTGAAATGAGTTTTAGGACATTCATGCATTTACTCATGAGAAATTGTAAAATGATTAATATTTGAAGTGAGTGGAAAAATTACTCACATATTACTCATTTATTTTATTCCTTGAGTTGTTATGAAGTTAATGCATGGTTGTAACCAAAAACAAACATGCCATATGTGTAAATAAGTTGAAACAAGTTGGTTTATGGTTGAAAAACCAACATGCTATTTAAAAAAGGGATTTTGTTATGTAATGGATTATTGTTGGATTTTGTAAATGTCATTATGGGGAAGTAACTAAATGTGAAAACCCATGGGCATGTGGGCATGAACCATATTTTTGGTTTATGTTCTTAAAAGCCAAACCAATTTGTAACTAATCCCAATTTGGAGAATCACATGTATCATGCCACCAAGAGTAGCTTCTCCTATTTAAGTACTTGTCATGTGAATTGAAGGGAGCTCAAATTTGGAGAGATGTAGCCCATAGAGGAAGCAAGCATCTGAGAGGCCTTATTGGGGGTCTCCATTGGAGAAGCTCATGGAGAGGCTCCAAAATTGTAGTTCTAGCTCAAAGAGCAAGCATGGATCCATCATAGCTGAAGGTGATCTAGCATAGGAGACAAAGAAGTAGAGTCAGTTCGAGGAGGCAACATTCCAATTTGCATTTGAAGGCAAGGCTAGGATTGGGGTGGTGCTGATCTTTCGCTTCAATGTGTTGAAGGCTTATTGCTGCTTACCTCCCCACTAGAAGTATTTCTTCACACTTGTTAAGGCATGCAAAGGAGATGCTATGTATGAGAAGTTCTGAATGAACCTCCTCCAATATTGAATAGCTCCTAAAAAGCTTCTCACTTAGTAGGCTTAGGCCAATTGACAATTACATCAACTTTTGAAGGATCAATTTTTAAATTTCCACCTCCTACAATATGACCCAAGTAAACTAATGAAGTTTTGCCAAATTCACACTTTGAAAATTTTACATACAATTTCTCCTTTTTCAAAGTATCTAATACTTGCTTTACATGCCCCACATGTTCTTACCAAGTTTTGCTAAAGACCAAGATATCATCTAAGTATACAATGACAAAATCATCTAAGAATGGCCAGAAAACATCATTCATTACCCACATGAAGGTTGCAGGTGCATTGCAAAGCCCAAAGGGCATCACCAACCACTCAAATACACCTTGCTTGGTCTTGAACGTCGTCTTCCACACATCACTTTCTACAATTCTGATTTGGTGGTAGCCACTGCGCAAATCCAACTTGGTAAAGAACACAACATCTTTCAACTAGTCGAGCAAGTCATCTATGTGAGGAAGCGGGTATCGATTCTTGCTCATGATCTTGTTGAGAGCCCGATAGTCAACGCATATCCTCCATGTGCCATCTTTCTTCATCACCAACACAATCGGCGAACCACATGGAGAGGAGCTGGGTCTGAGCACTCCTTGGTCCAACAAGTCTTGAACCTACTTCTTAATCTCTGCCATTTCAACTGTAGACAACCTGTACATGCCCGCATTAGGAAGAGGGGCATCCTATTGGAGATGGATCTCATGTTGAATCTCCCTTTTGGGAGGCAAACCTGTAGGTTCCTGAAATATTTCATCATAGTTAGCCACAATATCAATCATAGCCTTTTTATGAGAAGGATCACAACCTCTGAAAGCATCAGATGCTTCAGCATCTTTTGTTCTCACAACCGTGAGCATGTATCTCTTATTAGTGTTGATGAGCCATTTCATCTGTCCTACACTAACAAGAGTGGTGTTAGCCTTCATACTGTGAGCTCTCACAATGTACTCCACCCCATTTTTGGTGAGATGGTACTTGTTCTCATGACGGAAGAATACTGCTTTTCGATCATACAAGTATGGCTTCCCAATACGATACTGCAGATGTCAAGAGGAACAACATCTAAGTCCACCTCATCGATCAACTTTGAAGCAATAGCAAACCTTAACCTGCATTGCTTAGTTACCTATAGCTTAGCATTATCACATACCCATCCAAGAGGATAAGGATTGGGGTGAGGTTTAGTCTGTATGCCCAACTTCTTAACAACTGATTCTGAAATCAAATTTACTTGAGAACCCAGATCAAATAATGTTTCAATCTTTGTATGCTTAGACACAACTCTGATGTGAAACAACTCACTTCTTGTTTTATCATTTTCTTTAGAAACATGAGTAGAACTTGAACCAGTATGAGGATTTTTGTTACCTTGCATTCCCACGGCTGTAATCATGGTTTCATCACCTGAGTCGGAACCCAAATCTCATTGCGCTATTACAATGGTCTTTTTCTTCTTTTTTCCTCCATAATGCTTTGGCCTCTGTTTAGGATGCAACTTCCAACAACTTTCTTCATCATGCCCATCAGTGTCTCAATGTTTGCAATGGAGCTTTCCTCCTTCCTTCTTGGCAATAGCTGTCTTCTTGCTCTTGTCTTTATTTTTGGACTTGTGGTTGTTGTTGGGCTTGAAAGGCTTCTTCGGATGGTCTTCTTGCAAATCCTTCCCCCTGCTCTCAAGATGAGTAGCCTGAACACTTGCTTCATCCACACTAGTAGGATTCAACAACAACAAAGTATGGCGTAGGTAATGATGAAGAGCACCAATGTACTTCAAAAGAGTGTCAGGAGAATCTAAAGAAATATTCAACTCTAGAGCTTTATTTCTAAATTCTTCAGTAAAATTATGAACACTCTGACCCTTGCCTTATCTAAAACTTTGCCAATCCATCATAGCCTTTTGAACATAACCCAACAGATAAAATTGCTTACGTAAAGCAAAAATGAAAGCAGACCACAATGAGAGAAGATTACCCATTTGTTTGCTACCTTGCTGAAGCTTGATTTCCCACCATACAAGTGCGGTGCTTGTCAGCCAAAGTGAATACAACTGAATCTTCACATCTTATTCTTTGATCTGCTAGACTCAGCAATAGACCTCAATTTGCCTTATCCAATTGTTCAACTTCTTTGCATTCGCTTCCCCATTCAACATGGGAAAATCAAACTTGACATCGAGCTTCAATAAGGGCTTCTTTTGAGGCTCTTTGTGAGGAACCTTGGAATGCTGAGAATGAGATGAGGAAGAAGCACTTGAACTTGTGCTTGAAGCTGAAGGTGAAGAGGGAGGCTCAGGAGGATCTTCACCACCTCCTACTTGGTTAACTGAAGCGTTTCCTTTGTCCTTCACTTTTTTGTCTTCCTTCTTTACTTCACTACCTTTTCTTTCTTTTTCCATGTGTTCTTCATAGTCTGCAAACAACTTGTCTACCTTGTCAGCCATCATGTAGAAGACCTTGTGAAAGTTTGCCTCCATCTCGATGCGGGCATCATTAGCATCCATCTTCCTCCTTCGATGTGCATGTTCGATCTCGGAATTGTAAGGATCTAATGTACCCTCACCAGCTTGCAGTTTAGCCCTCATGAGCATCCACACTCACAATCCAACAGCACATAGACTTGCTCTGATACCACTTGATCTGATCCTGGGGGTGAGCCCAGAAATCCATCAAACCCGCTCGAAACAATTGGGACCAATAGGATCATTTTTTTGACATTAGTGCAAGTGAACATGAGCATAATATAAGTGTGTAACATAGAATCATCCACATGAAAATGAAAAATCATTCAAGCACATTAGGGACACGATTTGATTACGAAGTTCGCCAGATCTCCTGGCTACATCTCCGGGCCTACTCCAAAATAGAGTGACCAATCCATTGCAAAGATGCACAAATACATAAGATACATCACAATGGATTCACCTACAGAGTCTTCATCATCTGTTCATCTCTACTGCCGCACCATAACTGCCTCTGATGGGTCACATAAGTGCACAAGCTATAGGACTCAATCGAAGATTGCAGAAATTAAGAAAGCAAATGCCTGCCTCCTTTGTCTTGAGAAGTTTCCAAACTTGGACATGAAGATATTTTCCCAATGTAGCCAATCACACTCTTTCAACTGAATCTACGAGCCACGAACCTCGAGCGGATCAAAGACTTGCATAATGTTGCAAATCGCACTCATTCAACTAACTCTACGAGCCATGAACCTTGAGCTACACCACACGATCTTCTGCAAGATAGTATTAATAGATGACAATATGTTTGCATGACAAGTGCATCAATAAAACCAAAGTCAAACTCTTACCAACCAATCCCTTCACCTTTGTCCTTCGGGATGAGAGTGTAGATGGTCACTACTTGCCTTCAAATGCAAATTGAAATGTTTCCTCCTTGAATTGACTTTGATTCTTTGTCTCCTACGTTGGATCACATTCGGACATGATGGAGCCATGCTTGCTCTCTGAGCTGGAACTACAAGGTTGGAGCCTCTCCATGAGCTTCTCCAATGGAGACCCCCAATGGGGCCTCTCAGATGCTTGCTTCCTCTATGGGATACATCTCTCCAAACTTGAGCTCCCTTCAAATGCACATAACAAGCATCCTAAGTTATGGGATGAACAGATCCAGTATGTGCAGCTTGCCTACAACAAGGCTATCATTCTTCCACTCAGAGCTCGCCATTTGAGACATGCTTTGGGTACTTGCCAAAGACTCCATTGGAATTGACTTATGAAAGAGAGGTTGGTTCAAGCACTTCCAAGGATGAAGACAAAGCCTGCAAGTTCATTTAGAGAGTTCAACAGGTACATCAAGCAGTGCAAGAGCAGTTGGAGAAGATTCAAGCCCATTACAAGGCTTGCCATGAAAAGCATAGAGTTGATCATCAGTTTCAGGTAGGAGATCAAGTGGTATCAGAGCAGGTTGACAAGTGTTGCAGGTTGTGGACTGTTATGAGAAAAAATTTGCAGTGTGCGAAAATCCAGGAATTGGAAGCAGTTTGTGTAGGCACCAATGAAGCAAGAAGTAGATGAGCATACCTGCAAGAATATTTTGGGGACCAAAAGCCTTCCCAGTGGGGAGGTTAGATCTAGGAGGATCTTAAAAGGCCAATTTTCAAAATCATCATATTGCAAGAAAAATAGTACCATGTCAAATATCTCGCCAATTCGATTCCAACGGTGCAAAAAATGTGTCAAACGGACTTCGGATGCAAAAGATATTGCGTTTTGAAGTTTGGCCCAACAGGGAAAATTTTGGTTGAAGTGCCACATGGCACTCCCTCAAGCTGCCACGTGGTAGTCAAAAAGTGCATTCTTGATGACATATCATGTTGATATTGCATTATGATGTGGCATGATGACATGGCATTATGATTTGGTATGATGACATGGCATGCTGATGTGGCATGATGATGTGGCATGGTGACATGGCATGATGATGTGGCATGATGACTAGCATGCCTGCATTTGTGCTTGAAATGAGTTTTAGGACATTCATGCATTTGCTCAT